>OX463770.1:12920707-13520707 GCA_949825005.1 Gasteruption jaculator
GGTTACGTCGTACTGTCGCCATACATAGACTCTTGGATAAAAATCACGCGTAAACGAGGAAACTAAACAAAAGCTCTCGGTAAATACGGTTTTACGATCGCCTAAAAACACCGGTGATTTTTCGCCTTACCCTTTAACGGGTCTGTCGACAAACGCTTTTCCCCCATTTCTTTTTTTTTATTTTTTCGTCACTCCTTCTTCCACGGGGTAGCTTTTCCACAAAATCTACCGAATTTCGAAATGATACCGATTTTTTGTTTGTGTCTTCAATTTTTACCTCGCGTCGATACCGATTTCCAAGTAATTCCAGATCCGGTCGAAGATCGGTGCTCCAATCCCCCGATTTGACGGGTCAGATGAATGCGGAAAATCGTCGAAACCTCGCCCCTGTGCATATGCAACGCGTACACTCCAGGAGTACCAAGGCACACTTGAAAAAGTATTAAAATACACCGCAATTGATTGGTCGCCGTTATTCGTACGTTCGATACATCCATGGGGGTTGGGTTTCGAGCATAATGGTCTCATTTATGGTTATTGGCGTGTAACAGTAGTAGTTGGAGAAAGAAGACATGGTGGATATCACTGCTTCTATCGGTAATACCCGGATTCTAACAGGACGTTCAATAACGTGTGCATACCCAATCTATAAGTTATTAAGGCTTCGTGCAGTGCGTTCGTACGTTCTATACACCATACGTAGTACATATACGTATATATATACGTGCATACGTAGCGCAGCTACATGCGGGTGGCTTCGGGGATCAGTTACAATGAACCCAACGAAATTAAATTACCTATATCCTCATATACCCTGACCGATTGACCGTTCGACTTGTGAATTAAAAGGATCTTTCTCCCTCGCTCCTCCTTTCCATTCCTATGCCGGCAGAGATACGCCGTTATCGCTCACTCCCTCCCTCTTTTTATTAACATCCTCTTTGAATTGTACGACGGGATTCTCACTCTCGAATGACTCGATATATCGCCTTTTCAATGAATCCACGACGAGAGAAGGGTATTTATTGGTAATAACTTTCTCAGGCTCTCTCTGGCGGAAGAAATCGCGCTCCCGACGATGTATCGAAATTATTGTCGGTGGAAAAAAAATGTGGAAAAGAAAAACAGCGACTGGATTTTCAGGAAGATTTTTGATCAAACGATAATAGAAAAAAAAATTGAATAATTCTAAGAATAGCGAAATTCCAAAATTAAAGTCTATTGTTTTTGTTCATTATATTTGCAATTTTGTATTGATTCGAAAAATATTTTATGTGACAATTTCAGTTTTTGCATTTTTTTGATTGTCACTATTTTTTTTTAATTACATGTAATTGTATATAATAATTTTGCATAAATATACTTTTATTAATTTAAAAACATTTTTCTATCAATTTCGAACAGTCCAACAATTATTCTAAAAATCTAAAACTGTACTTAATAATAACACAAATTTCAGAAATTTACAAAATTCATAAATAAAAATCGTACAGTCCGATTTTCTTAATTCCGCATTTTCAAAATCACTCGAAAGACCAAAATTCTCAGGAAAATGAGATATTCCGTGTATTCAAATAATCGCCCTTAAACTTCCCCGTTTTTCGGTAGAAATGAATGGTTGAAACGTTCTCTCCCTGCGCAAACAAACATTATTTTTTAATTATTTTTTTTTCCATTTGTTAGCGGTACCGGATAAAAAAAGTTACAAAAGCCACATCGCGTGGTCCGTGCGTTTCCACATTTATTTAATAAAACGTAAAATTTTTTTGTAAAAGTCGAGGAATAAAGAAACTTTGAGAAGTGACAGTATGACTGGCCGTGCTGGTTTATAGGGCGGACAGATGTCAATTATCCCACAACGTGTGGGTGTTTTAACAGGAAAGGGGGGATTGGTAAACGATCGATAGAATATCGCAAGGTGATTGATAGACCGATATACACGCGGCGCATCGATATTTCGATGCAATGAAAATTTCATTAGCGGCGTCATAATGATATAAAGGTGATGGGGTATTCCGAATGAGAGGATCGAGGAAGGGGTTGATTCCTGGTGCGCCCATTCGCGAGGAAAGGGATGAAGATACGCAATCCAGAGAGTTACTATACTCGTCGAGCTGTCGATTAACTTCGTTAATTATTCGACTATTAATCCGGCGTTGATAGCCGCCAATACTCGTAGCGAACCTCTCAATCGGATTTTAATCATTAAATACCTCGATTTTCTAACCTCGAAGGAGAGAGAGAGAGAGAGAGACCCGAAGACACAAATGTAATAGTAACGAGAATAATTGAAAACCCGTTGACGAGAGTATCGTTTGAATCATTAAAAAGAAATCGTTGGATGTAGACAATCCAACGATTGATTCCTCTCTTTCATTCACTTTCCGCTTCTTCGTGCTCTATTTTTCGCTCGTTCGCTCTCTGCGTCTTTGCGATTTCGTCGTTTCGCACCCCACCCCCTACGTATCTCTATTAAAGCGTCTTTTCTTTTTTCACGTCAATTAACGGGTCTCACGTTTTTCTATTTTTCCAAACAAACGAAACCCTATACCCTCCAAAATGCGAATCGTTCGGACATGACTATCGAAGTTCGATATTTAAAGTTACTTTCGTATTTATTTAAACTATAATTTTGAAAGTACAGACAAGTGTATAAACGCGTTTGAAATAATACGATCGACGCATTTGAATTTGTCCCCGTACCGATCATTCAACTCGTGTCTTCTTTTTCTTCTGTTCCAGGTGAGGATGCATTCCCGGTTACGAATTTAAGGCGTAGATGCGAAATCCTGGACGTTCCATTATTAATCCCACAATTACCGGTAACCCCAAGTATACTACCTTGGAGAATCAAGGGTGAATAGCTTTCGCGGACTGGAGCAAAGAACGAGATACAAAAAAAAGGGGGTGGGGGGGAGAACGTTCATAATTTAAAGTTTTTCGGGGTTTCTTCCACTTTTTATCATCCCGGCGCTCGTTAAATAATCCATAGTTGTTTCAATTATTCGCATTATTGTACCCGGTCACGAGAATCGGAGGACGAAAGAAAGTTGGGGGTCGGGGCGATTCCATGGGAATTGCGGCGAAAGTGTCCCGTGGAAGGCGCGGGCCAGCGATATTTGTACTGCGCTCGCTCTCGGCGAATTGGCCCACTCCGAGGATTGCGTTAAAAAAGAAAGGTGGAAAAGCGTGAATTGAAAATTAACCGTAAAGGGAAGAGAAGAGAAGAGAAGGCTTTCCGGTATAGGAACAGTAATGCACTAATCAACCCCCTTGCAAGTCGGATGTATTGGAGAGCGTATAGGGAGAAAGACCGAGTGAGAGGTTTCCGGTATAATCGAAGGCTGCCTCGGTTGGTCGAAGTCGGCAGCCAGGGATTGCCAGAAGAGGGACGCGGTAGAGCAGCACATCGTTGTAGCATACACGATGTAAATTTCGCCGGTATACCAAAGAAGAAGGGAGAGAAAAGGGGTTGAAGGGGGCACCCCCACACGATAGGGTGGAATCAAATCGATAGCAGACTAAGATATACCTATCAGTCTAATTGTCAGTACAGAAAGGCCGAGAGAGATAGATATACGTATCGGAAGAAGGAGGCGAGGTGGTTCGAAAGCGAGAGAGAAAGTGAGGGAGAGAAAGACAGAAACCAAGCTCACTCGCGCGAGTACGGGGATGGGGTGCCAGTAGGATATGCCGAAGCATATAGCTTAATCACCCTCCTACTGGTTCTTCAACCACTGAGCCACTCTATCGCTGGCTCTCTCTTTCTCTCTCTCCTTCTCTCTATCTCTCTCTTTCTCGTTCCTTCTCCCGCTTCAACCCTCTCAAACATGGTACCTAGTAAGCAGGCTAGCCCTACTCCTCCTCCTCTTTCCTCTGCGTCCTGGAGAGTAGCCGGCCTTCCGTCCTCCAATAATCAATAATTATACTCAAATAAAGAGAGAAGAGGATGGATGAATCGCCGGCAAAGGGTTAGAAACGGAGCGAGAGATACATATACATGATTAAGATACCGGGAGCGAGATGAAACCACGGGGTACCCAACAGCAACCAACCAACCAACCAACCAACCAACCAACCTACCTACCTACCTATAAACCTATCATTCTCTCCTCCTTTCTTCCTTCCTTCTATCATTAGCGAGACGGAGACAGCTAGAGAGGAACCTCGTTCTGCCCCGGCACCCTCCCCTCTACCCGCTGCACCGCGCGCGTGTACCCCAGACGAATGCAACCATGCGGGTTTCCGACTTGCTTGGGCTCTCTCATTCATTGACTGATCAGGACCCTCTCTCTCTCTCTCTTTCTCTCTCAGGACGACAAACTTCCTTCTCGACTTCAAACGCAAACCCACGGTGATGTTATCGCGCAATATCAAAGACAAAGAATATGGAAGTTCCCCTTAACTAGTGAAAAGAAAGACAGCCTGGTACCAAGTGCTCGTATTCCTACAAGTTGATCGATGCAAAACTACCTGATATTCGCGTGTGCCTGTCTATCCCTGTCTAATTAATCACTGCGCAATATACTGCCGATACCGGGCTCTCGCTTGCTATTTTCTAACGACGCTTCGCGTATTTGTGCCTCATGCCCCCGAGTCAGTCATTTTCGTAGCGAAACCCCTCGGACGCAATCGCGGAAGGCTATACCCCGAGCATTTTTGCGAAGGGTTGGTGACTCCTCGAACCTTGGCATTTCGATTCTAGATACGATCCTGTAAATAAGTAGGGACCGAGTGTGCGGTGCCATGGCGAAACACACAAAGTATAATTGATGGGGAAACAGGGGTGGACTCATGCCAGACTCGGAGCTTGCGTCTCCCTTCGAAGCGTCACCTTCGGGATCGGCCGGACTTCGTCGCGCACTCCCTTTTCCTTCGATCTGTTTTGCGTCCTTCCCTTTTTGTCCCTCATTTGAATTTGACCAATCCCTCAGCGACCGAGCAAACCCCTCAAAACCGAAAGCGACCGTCGAACGACGACGATTTCACCCTTCTCGTTCTTGCTCCATTCTTCTTCAGCCCCGATACGGATACTCGCGCAAGACTTTACCGTGGTACCGGTAGCCCAGCATGTGCGTTTCGCCACGAAACGCGAAAAATGCGAATGAAATTGTTCCGGAAAATTTCTCCCTAGACTTCACTAGGGAATTGGAACTAGACTCCCTCAAAGTTTTGCCATTTCCCCGCTCCGGGAAATTGCTCCTTGTGACTCAAAATTAAAAAAAAAAGAATCAGTATCCACCAGATTTTCGGCAACCTAGGCCCGGAGGTGACCCGATTGCCTTGGGATCGACCTCCCTTCCGACGAGACGTTGCTTCATCGCTCGAGAACAAGTACACGAAATATCGAAAGAGGAAAGTTTCGTTGTTCCCTTTGTTAACCTGCTGAAAATCACCCCTTGTGAATTGACGATGACGTTGAACGTTCACTTTCACTGAAATGAACGAAAGTAAAGCGACCACGAAAGGGGTAAACAACAAGGAGCCCGACAACGTAGCGGCCGAGCAAGAACGCGGGGGATGAGTATGAGAGTGAGAGAAAGAGAGAGAAAGAGAGAGAGAGCGAGAGAGAGGAGAGTGAGAGTGAGCGAGAGTTTGGGAAAGGGTGTCTGTAACGCCACTTCGGAAACTCTTGTGAAGTAGCGCTCGGGAACTCCGCGCAACCCGTAAGCGGGTCAGAAACTTCTTTCGACCCTCCACTTCCTCCACGATCTGGTTGCCTGAGGTTAGGGAGAGAAACGTGCTTGCATCCATTCCCAAATTACTTCCGTCGTTCCATTTTCTTAGACTTTTCCCTTCTCAGACTTATCATCCCCCAGGTACAGGTCCTGGTCGGTCGCGTCCTTTCTTTCCCCGTGACTCGATTTTTCCACCTTCCTCGCGGCGAAATCCGAGGTTTCCGGAAACGGTAGCCGCGGTAACTCGAAAAAAAAAGAAAATAGCACTCAAGCGAGGGCACTTAATCGTAAACGCAGTTCCAGCGCTGGCTTTGAAACCCCACGAAGCGGCAGCCGAAGCATCGCGCACCGACGGAGATGCGGATAAATACGCGAACGTATCCGAATTCGACTGTAGAATCAATTTCTTGTTGAAATGGAACGTTGGCTGGCTCCACTCCCAATATCGAAGGTACTTATGCCGCCGAGGCGGGCGTTCAGGGGCAATTTAACGATTATCGATGCTTCCGTTTGCGCTCCCTATCGATAATAACACTTCGACGCCTTTTTTTTTTCTCTCTACGTTCCCCGAGTGAAAGGTAATTTTGAGCAATAAACGGCACCGCGAAGGAGAAGCAACGCTGGCACTCGATAACATGGAAACATTACGTACCACAATGGTTCTTTATCGAGAGCAAACTCGTGGTAGCTGCAAAAGAAGATGCTCGAACCACGGTTGGGCAACGAGACTCCGTTGGAATTACAAATTCCGTCGTTGACGAATGGGGCAAGGAAGAAAGAAAGAAAAAAAAAAAGAGGTAACGGCAGTGGTCTGAGGCATCGTCGACGAAAACGAAACCGAAACCGAAGGGACACTCGGACGGTGGTAATATTTCGAGTGAGCGATGGTTAAAGCGGGAGGGTGCAAGTTGGGGAGAATCACCAAGAGAGCCTATACAGCTGGAAGGGATGTGGCCCCCGCAGGGTGTTGCGATAAGGGGTTGCGGAGGAGACCAGATCAATGAAAAGGGTTGCACGGGCAGGGAGGATTGATCGGCGATAGGGAAATTTCGTTAGTTTCCTCCAGTCATAAAAGGTGCTGGATATGCTGCTACGACGCGAGGAAAGAGAGAGGTCTAACTAACAACACCCCCTTTCGTACGTACCCACGTACGAGCACATTTCACCCTTCTCAAAAGCTAAAAGGGGCGATGGAAGAAGAGGAGAGAGAGAGAGAGAGAGAGAGAGAGAGAGGCCTTCGGAACGGACGGTACATGTATTTACGAAAATGTTCGCCAATCAATGAGAAGTTCATTAGCCTCTGACGTACCAGGGGGAGATCGCGAAGGCTCGATAAAATTCAAACGACCCAATATGCAACCTTCTTTTCACGCGCTTCTGGAACCCTTATCGATAGATCGTTTCGATCGGCTCAACCGACTATGAATATCTAATTACTCGGCGAGTCTCGCACACACACACACACACACACACACATACACGCGCGCGCTAGCCTTCGCTGGTGCGAGTACCGGCACACACGGACAAGGAGCGTCGAGGTATATATATTTTTATTGTTGTTTTATACTGTCATTTGTCTCCAATATCTGCCGGTTTGTTCGGCTGGACAGTTCTCAAACCGAGGGATATAGCGGGACCATACAGCGACGGTACACGTAGAAAAGCCACAATGACAAAAGAGTTTTACTATACATGAGAGAGTACCTACCCCACGCTAAGGTGACTGCTGTTGGAAAAGTGAACGAGCGAGCAGGAAAGACTGCTATGGGAGAAAGAGAGAGAGAGAGAATTCCATTTAAAACCGAGACGCGCAGAGAAAAAGAGATTTGCATTGGCGAGACAGGAATGAGAAGGGAAAAGAGGAGGCGGTTTTCCTCTACCGATGCTGCTGCCGCTGCTGCCGCTGGTGCTGGTGCTGGTGCTATTACCTCGAGACCGGAGAATAACGCGCGATACATATCGCGTGTGTGTACAATCGCGGGGATGCACACCGATGAGAGTGTGCAACCCACACGTCGATATTATCCAGAACTTTTTATCGGTCTCAAGTTCCACGGATTTTAAGCATCCAATTACAAACTGACAAAAGACGTCACTTTTTTTTTTTTTACAAGAATCCATCCATCATTCTCTTGCCGTTTCCACGGTACCCGCAGCGACGTGTGCGCATGAAGTAGCTTCCGTAGGTATTAATTGTAATAATTGAAATAATCCGAAACAAGTTTCTCATTAGCCGGTTGTGACAATGCCGAGGAAGAGAGAGAGAGACAGAGAGGGGGGACGATGATAACCGCGCGACTTTAGAAACCGTCGATCGGCGGTTGTCGTTTCGTTGTTCGAACTCTCGTTAACTTTTCGATCCGTGCACCAGCCGCCACTTCACGCGTGGCTTTTCAAAAGCTTGCACAGAGGCAGCCACGCCGTTGGAAAGGTTTCGAAGCGAACGATCTCGTTGTCTCTCGTCTTGGATGAAAAGCCAGCACAATGCGGAGGAGCAAGAAAATGCGCGCATAATTGTCGGAGATTAACGGCTGAGCGTCTCTCGTATCGAGCGTTTCTGTCAATAAGCGGCTCACAGGACACAATAGTGATGATTCGAGCGCTCGCTGATTATGAAATAAATGCTCGACCCCCCCGATGCCATGGATGAATGCTTCTTCTCCTCGCTTCCGCTACCCCTTTTCCTTCTTTTCCAAAGCCTCATTTCAGACCAGTCGCACTTTCGGGTTAATACGGCCAATATCGATAAGCCAACACGAGGATCTCTGGCTTTCCGGATTTCCATTGTCAAACCTGGAATTTAGCTCAGAGCGAGCCAACAACCCCCATACGCGAGACGTCCCGATTTCGCTTCGGAATCCTCGCTGACGCTTTCCCAGCGTTTGTCCGGTGCGAGCGCGTTCGTCGAGGTCGGGCATCATTTTGGCTTTTGGTTCCTCAAAAAGAAAAAAAAAAAAAGAGGCGCGACTCCTTGGGGCATTAATCACGGGCTTAGCGTGTTTCCACTTCTGGCTTTTGCTCGGTTTCTTTTATTTCGCCAACTGTTGGAGCGGAAAAAGGGAACGAGATGACCATTACGAATTTTACCGTACGTTATGTTCGCTCGGACGGACGTCTTCCTCTCTTCGTTCTCCTCTTCCTCCGCCTCTCAGACTCCTCTCGTTTCAATATTTCTCTGCGGCGGAATAGCCCGACTAATATATGGCTTCTGCCGAGCCACCACGCATCATGAGTACGGGTAGGAGAGATGTACGTATTCATAAACGCGTAGTCCTCGTAATGCAAATCAAAGGAAAAAAGAATCGTGAAGGGGCGGAAAGAAGGGAGAATGAGAGAAAGAGAACACACCAGCATGGTTAATATTAATTTTCTAGGGGATTCGTGTCCGTGATATGCTCGATCGACGTTTCCAAGCGTTATCTTCCTAGACATCAATCCAAATGACAATTGAAATGATTAAATGAAACGTGCCGTCATTTCGCGCGGGGGCTGGCTTTGTCGTAACGCGCGGCGGTAATCGAATGAATCGATCGAAAAATATCGATTGACGCCGGCAAAGATGATCGTTTTCGCTCGAATGGCGGAGGACCTTTCGCCGACAAATGGGGACAAGGACAATCGGAAAGAAGGGACGATGGAAAGGAAGGATGAAAGGCGGTCGTGGCCCTCCGACGGGGGATCGGGGCTGGGCTGGGTAACGTCCCCGAAATGTCGTTCCATTATAAAGGCAATATCGCGGCGGGGTGAGTCCACGGTGGTGGTATTACTACTAGCCTTCATAATCTGATGTATATTACGCATAACCTGTGTGTATCGGAGGGCTACGGCTACGTACACAGCAATGGTTTCGGTAAAGAGTGCCCTCGTTGGTGCTCGCTCGTAATAAGCATAAATCCTCGGAGGCTTATCTAGCGGCGCCCAGAAGAACGCTAAAATAAAATATCATACATTTTGCTTTCTACCCTTCGTACCAACCAACCAACCATCCAACCAACCAACACCACCCTCTTCGCCTCGTGCCTCATCCCTCATCGTTCCTCTCGCAATGTTTTCCTCTCATCTACAGCCACTACCTGAGCTGATAGCTCTCTAGGTAAATATCCAATTACATGATATTTCCTTCCTTACAAGAAAAAAGTCATACCGTCTATACAGAAAAATACATACCGCACGGATGATAGCGCCGGGAAGAAAAAAAAAAAAAGAAAGTACCTACCGGGGATTTATTTGCTTTTGTTAAATGTTGACTTGGAAAACGCGAGAGATCGTAAAAACAAAAAGGAGGAGAGCGAATGCGCATACATTTGGGTAAGAGCGAGACGTCGGAGAAAGCCCGGGGTAGTCGGTGTAATGAGGCGAGATACATTTAACTTGAAGGGTGAGTTTCTGGCGGGCTGGAGGAAGAAGAGAGGAAAAGGGTTGAACTCGAAGCCCGATCAGTCATTAGACAAGTGGGTATTCACATATATCGAGTTGTAAAATCGATAGGGGTGTCCGTTAGCCGCGTATCCTGTAAGGAATGAATAGAGGGGATGATAGAGAGAGAGAAAGATGGAGAGTCAGAGAGAGCTTTTCCCTACCACCCCGCGCTACAGAAACCGAGAAGCTCCTTTCTCTCTCTCTCTCTCTTTCTCTCTTTTCCTATACTGCCTCTGCTACTGCTACTGCTACTGCTACTGCTACTGCTACTGCTGCTGCTACTTCCCCTTCGACCCCTTTTGTTGCTTCTCCATTCTCCCGTCCACCTCCTGCCACCGAACGTATCCAGTCCTTGCATATTAATCCTGCCCATAATTCCCACTTCCCAGTTTGGGCAACCCTTCGTTTCGTACTCGCTATTTCCTCCCTCTATATAAGAGAAAGAGAAAGAGCCAAGAGGCAGAGAGGGACAGAGAGGGAAGACACCACGTTTCCCTATCGATTGGAGTCTTTCTTTCCGACGCAAGCTTTTAATTGGCATTCTCCTGTCGCGAGAAGAGTCTGTGGCTTCATGCTGCATGAGATCTCTACTTCATACGCACACACACACACACTCGCCCATACGTGCATGTGTGCGTTGCCTCTGCTCGTGGACTCGATCTAATCTTACCAATTATTTCTTGGCTGAGATTTCAATTTCGCTTTCGTGGGTAACCCATGCGTTTTTACGCCAAAATACCGTGGGATGCATTTTCGGGTACTTGCCGTGAGAGGTCGCTCGCTAAGTCGCCATCGCACCGAAAAAAATGGCACTTCGCAACGTGCCAGCGCATGAAAATTGCAAGGCATCGAAATTTCATGGGACCAAGTTCGACGATGTATCTTTAATTAATATTTAGCGAACGGCCATCTTGCCTCGGATACATACAAAGCAAAAGGATTATAACGTGGGTATATATATATATATATATATATATATATATATATATATATATATATATATATATATATATATATCGAATAAGGTTATAGAAGCGAATGTGTGGTGTGTATAAGAACGGACGTGTGCGTGAAGATTGATTATACCACGGAAGAGAAAATGTGATCAATAGCTCGACAAACAAAAGCCCCGACGCCCATAATGCAAATAGCAAAAATCACGGAGGATTAGAGAAAGGATTTCGGCTGAAAGAAGAAACGGAGAAAGGGTGCCGTTGGAGAAGGAACAATGGAGACGCGTGCCGGGATACCTTGGCTATCTTACCGGGCGAGCTAACGCCACTATTACCGTCCCGAAAAAAAAAAGAAGAAAAAGGAAAAGCTCGATTGCGACTTCCGGCGCGGCTCACCTTCGCTTCCATCGTGTTTCGCCACCATCGATCAAGTCTTCGTTGTTTTTACTCACTTCCACTCACCCTTCGAGAGGGTTGCTTTGCTCGCTGGTCACTACCCCTACGACACTTCGCCGTCCCCTTGCGCTATCTCGCTAACGAGGGGTTCTCTCCAATCGCGTATCCCTTTCCCTCGCGTCATTGTTCCGGCGCAAAGGAGACAAAACATGGAACAAGAACCTTCTTTTGAGTTTCAATAAAGCCTCATAAAAATTTGATGGAACGGATTTACCAATTTTTAATAACGCGCTCCTTTCGGGAAAAAGGAGCTCGCGCCACAGTCAACAAACGGCGCGGTACAAATATTGACGGTTCCCTAATGACCCGTGAATAAATGAAAGGACGGGGACGAAAATCGGATGACGTTCGATCGGAGGCCGCTGGGCCGATCGGGGGTCCGATATACGAGGAGCCATGGACCGATCGGCGCGATCGCGGTATTACGACGGGGACGTTAAATTTAACAGCGGTACACCCACACACACGAGGTATAACCGTGAACGTGGGAGAAGCGGTCCGCAGTTATTAATATTATCGATATTCGACCGAAGTCCCCGCTGTAGGATACGAGTGCAAGCAAATCGAAAGAGTGCCACTCTCGCCCATCCCCCAGCCACGTCCCTCCACCCTCCAAGTATAGCGATTCCCGTATCGGATTTCGGTACCATTTCATTGATTCCCTTGTTCGCCCTTTTTTTATACGAATTATGAGATCCAACGAAACACCGAAAATAGTTTTCCTACGGTTTTTTTTTTTTTTTTTCGTTCGTACGAAAAGATTTGTTCAATTAGTTTCGATCCGGGAATAAACGGCTGGGAAGAGAGTGAAAAAAAAAAGAGAGATGTCCGGGAAATTCATGGTTAATGCAAAGCTTCGTGCATGTTGCACGATGCCATTTTTATAAGCTTACGAATGCCTTTGCATCGATGCGATGCATTTCTCCTTAAAGACGTGTAAAGAAGTGTTCTTCGAAAAATGCGATATTCGTTGAAACGAACCCGACCTCGTTTTTGCCCCAAGCGGCTACACCAATGTGACTGCACTAAATTTAGGCGATTTTTGGGAATCATTTTTTTTTTCTATAAAAAAGTATTCGATCGAATGTCAGCAATCTCCCGAGACGCCAAAAGAAAAATTTGTCCCACAGCTGCAGTTGCACCGGTCCCTAGAGTGCGTGAAAAGGAAGGAAGCTGAAGATTTTGAAAAATATCGAAATCCGACGAAATGGCGAAATTTGGATGAAAAAAAATGTTTTCGATGCCAAATTGACGGTTCTTATCCAACCAAAAATTTTCTTTCATCATTGCACGTTGAAGCAAAATATTTGATAACAAACTTTCGAAGTGTTACAATTTCGAGTACATCCGCCAATTGGTTTTTGAGTTCGAGCCGTGGCAAATTTGAAAATTAACGATTTACCGATTTCCACGTGATAAAATGACATTCGCCCAAACAAATCTTCCTGGCTCCTCCAATTTCCTCAAAAAATGGGAGAACACCCCGGTACGACCCCCATAAAATGGCCCTTTCGCGGATCTTGCAATTCCGTGGGACAATTTTTCGCTCCGGGACAAGACAATTCGCGATGTTCTTCGCGTTTTGAAGAACCCATAGCTCCCAAGCGAGCGCCAAGCGAGCGTGTATCGATTATAGGTAAAACCGGAGGACAATCGACAGGTTGGAAGTGTAACCCAACACACCCCCCCCCCTTCTCGTTTCAATAAATAAACTACCCGTTGTGTGGAAAGAAGTGGTAGTTTCACTATGCGTCAAGGTTCTTCGACCCAGACGACACGCGTCAAACGCTTTCACAGGTGCACGTATGCCAGACAAAATTCACGGAACAAAATATACGACATCGTGAACTCGATAACAGATGCCCCAAGAATGACAGCCGGCTCAATCGAGAGCGAGAGAGCGCGAAAAAAAAAAAAGAAAAAATAGAGAAACCCTCGAATGTATTCGCATGCACTTTCGGAGAAAAGCAAAAGCTTTGAATGTTTTGCGGATTTTCCATCGACTCGCGTTGAAGTTTACGCGTGAAAGTAACGTTTATCGAAAGAGGGAAGGGCTGCCCTGGGATACGCGAGAGATTTGACTCGGTGGCACGCGCGTGTGCACGTGCATCGAGGCATACGTTCGATGCACACACGGAAACGTAAGGACGTGTAGGGGGTGTGAATTTAACAGAATCGAAAACGTCGCACCTCAATTAACTCCCGTGGAGTCAGAGAGAGAGAGAGAGAGAGAGAGAGAGAGGAATGACGAGGAAAAACAATTGGCGAGATCGTTTACATCGCTCGTTGCACAGTGCAAACGCATTGGGCTTTAGAAGCCGTTGTATCTCCTCATCCTCTTTCGCTCCTCTCTCTTTTTTCCTCTTTTCTCTCTTTCTCTCTCGCTGTTTTTCTCGCTTTACGCGTGGCAGCCGCTGAAGCACACGTACAGCGGTTAAAGGGAAACACCGGCTACGGATGGGAAGCTTTCCCGGCGAATAATCAATTGCTATTGATCACGCACTCATTGGTCCGCCGACATTTCGAGGATCATTTTTTCCACCCTCCTCTTCGTCTCGACAAAAAAAAAAAAAACAGCCTCTTCAAAGCCATCGCAAACTCGTCCTAATTAATAAAGCACGGGCTCGTGTAAACCAGGAAATAACGTACGTCGACGCGGTATCACCACTCGTGGCTTGCGAAAACTTCCCGATGCGATAAGTATCTTTCATCCAATATCTTCTCTTCCGAAGCGCAGACCTTGTGTGATTATTGAAACGCCGTGTTTGATCGAGAGCAGTAGGGGTTTGAGGAAGCTGAGGGTGATACCGGGGGGTTCTAGTTAAAGGGGAATTTACCTACAAAAATGTTCCAATTTTTTTCGGCGACAGAAGCCAAAATGCTACAATTATTTTTTTTTTAAGGATTTACGATTTTTTTTTAGGAGTTACGATTATTCAAATTCCTGGTGTTTGGCGAAGTTTCAATTACTCGGTCCAATTTGTAATCGTAATTTCGAAAATCTTCCGACCTAAGCAAAAATAATACAATTTTTTTTTACTATTTGGCATTTTTTGTAGAATTTTCGATTATTCAAATTCCTGGTGTTTGCCAAAATTTCAATTACTCGGCCCAATTTGTAATCGTAATTTTGAAAATCTTGCGACCTAAGCAAAAATGCTATAATTTTTTTTTACATTTTGGCATTTTTTTGTTAGAATTAAAAATTGTTTAAATTCCCGGTGTTTGCCGTAGTTTCAATCGCTCGGTCCAATTTGTAATCGTAATTTCGAAAATCTTGCTACCTAAGCAAAAACGCTATAATTTTTTTTTTACATTTTGGCATTTATTTTTTAGAATTTACAATTATTAAAATTCCCGGTGTTTGCCAAAATTTCAATTATTCGGTCCAATTGGTAACCGTAATTTCAAAAATCAATCTCGCGACGAAAGCAAAACTGCTACAATTTTTTCTTTTTATCGAATTTTGACACTTTTTTTTTATTCTCCACGAGTATTAAAATTCCTAAAATTCGGCAGCCTCGTATTTGCTGTAATTTCGATTCCGCGGCATAAATATAAAAAAAAATCGTACCTATACGACCGATCGATAGCAGGTCGAAGGGCTCTCTCTCTCTCTCTAAAATATTTTTTTGCCAATTTTTGCGTGAAAACGAAAGAAAAAAGCGGATTATTAGGGGACATTGAAAAGCAGTCTATAATTGAGAAGTAAAACAGTAAATCCAATAATGGATTATTATTAATTTGTGTAACGTGCATGGGTCCACGAGTTAAAATCCTCCATGCCTAGTTAATTTTAATTAACCGCGAAATATCCGATTATCGATAGCATCACTTTTGTCACACAGCTCCCCACGATCGGATATTATTTAATTTAATCTCTAATAATTAGCTTTGCGTTATTGCGTACGGCAATTAAAATCGTTCTCGTATCTCTAATCGAGAAAGTACATATCAAATTCGATGTAACTATTATGTATTTATGAACCCGCAAAGTCCCGCTCGAAAATGGAAAATTCATGTTAAATCTGATACCGCTGTTCTTCGTAAGTTCGCGTCATTGGAAGAAAAAAAAAAAAAAAAAAAAGCGGCGCCAATAAAATACAATAAAATACAAAATGGATTCGCTGAACGTTCGTGTTCCCCTGTTACAGATTAGCCAGCTGGTCGAGGAAGTTTCAAAATTGCAACAAAGCCTTCAGCGTCTTCAAGAAACAAGTGCTCAAGCAACAGCGCGACTTGAGGAAGAACTCGAAGCGCGTCGACAACATATCAGTCGATTAGAGAGTAAACTTGAAAGACAACGAGATTACGATGATCTGAAACGTGAAATAAGTGTCCTGAGATCGATGGATCTATCGCAAATTCCAACTGGTGAACCCGGCAAGAGTCTTGAACATCTACTTATGGAACGTTCCAAGGCTCTTCAGCAAGCCGAAACATTGAAACCTTCCAGTACCCCGGATGCACTCGGTAAGTTCATTCTCCATTCGATTCAATCGAGAAATCGGCTGAAGATCGGAAAATCCTTTCGTCGATTTCCTCGTTTCTTCTGAGAATCCGGCTAAACTGCAGCGTCGAGGAGTAACGCCACTCTAGGATTTTGAAAAAAATGGAATTTTTTTTGTTGTTGCTTAAGGGTACTTATACTTTCTAAATTGAAAAAAAAGGCAATATTTAAATATTAAACAAAAAACTATTTTATTTATAATTATAATTTTTTTTTCATAGACCGTAGCGCCACCTTTTTGCAACAAAATGTCAATACAAAAATTTTTTTTTCCACTCGAATACACGTTTGATTAATTGTCCGAAAAAAAATGTCGATTCCTTTTCCCGTACTTTTTAAATTAATTCTCAAAGTTTGGGCTTTTTTCGGACCTCCAGAGTGGTGTTACTCCTTAAACTATACACAATAAGACACAGTTTTCTTTCGAAACGGAAATTAATTTAAAAAACAATTTCTTCGTTAGAAATAGAAATAACAAACAGAAATAACGAATCACAAAGAAATCGGATCCGGAAAAAATGCATGTGCGAAAAATATCCGAAATTTTTCGCTCCTACTTGCTGTAACTTTAAAATAGGTTAAATTAAAGGAACGATAGATGGAGCTATTAAATTATCACATTATTTTTATAAAGAAGAAAATACGGAAAATCATGAAAAATAATTTTACGTTAAACAATTATCCAATCGAACTCGTGAACAAAATTGTAATCGACACGAATTAACAACATTTACAATAACTACAGCTGACAAAGGTAGTTCTCACACGAAGTCCGAGATCTTGAAACAACCACTAATTCGCGAGGAATCGAACCTATTTTGACACTTCTGAGCTAGCGAGCGATAATTAAGAAAAAAAAAAAAAGGAGGTTTTTTGAAACACAAAGCAGTTATACATTGACACAAGGGTGAAAATGAAATAAAAAAAAGGGGGAACTGGCGGCCTACCCTTTCAAGCATATAAACGCTACTAATTCCTGTGCTGCTGCCTTCGGTCCTGACTCTCTCTTCGAGGCTCCGTCGAATCATACGTGTTTTTTTTTTTTTAACCAACCAACAAATGTAAAAGAATGAAAGATAAAGGGAGCTCGTGACGTTTTCCTAACGAGTAGAAAAAAAAATGCTAGAGGACGGAAACGATAACCCTGTTTTTGTTTCGCGTGGTTCACTTCCCTCTCTGTCTTTCATACTTTTCTTGCACATTATATTGTAAAGCCACTGCCATTTAAAAAAAAAAAAAATATCTCGCTTCGGTCTTGGTTGAATTCAGCATCATCATAAACACGAATATTACCTCTATCACATTTGTGTCTCTGTCTCATGCTCTCATTTCGCTTAGACTGCACTTTCATTCTCTTCTGTACTTGCATCTCTCTCTTATTTTCGGCTGTGCGCGCGGTGGTAACATTAACGCAACCAAACACACGTTAACATCTCTCTCTCTCTTTCTCTCTCTCGCTCTCTTGTTCCCCAATCCCCGAAAAAAAAAAAAAAAAAAAAGGGAAAGGAAAACAATATATACTCCATGCGCGCAAACCTTGTGCACGCAAATTTGTGGACGATATTCGCAATATTTGCCCGGGCCATTGTTTCAGGAGCGAGTTTATTATGAATCGATCCAGGAACACTGAAACACTAGAGAGACAGAGAGGCAGAAAGTGATAGAGAGATACTGCAACGTCACCCCTTCTGAATCAAACCCAGCATCCCTACATCTCCCCGTTCCTCTTCCTTCTATCATCCTAAATTCAAAAGCCATACGTCGACGTGAATCAACCACCGTCACCACCACCACCACCACCACCACCACTACCCTCTATGTAACGCGTGCCATTTTAAAAAAAAAATACCTTTATATTTTAGTTTCTCGTAATTTTGTATAAACAACACTCTGGGATTTTATGGATTGATAATAATGGGATTGATGATGTTTACGGCGAAGCTTTGAAAGAGAGTCTCGGGCTAACATGATCGGTCCATCTGGAAGAAGCTCGAGGTCGTCCGTCGATTGGGATTTGAAAAAGAAATAACTATCGACTGCCGATGCTTTAGGTGGTTGATGATGATGATGATGATGATGAGGTGATGAGATGATGATGATGATCATGATGATAGTCGTGTTGACGGGATGCCCCTTCTGTTTTTTTGGTGGTTGCAGGTGGACTATCGTCACCCCTGCAGCGCGCCGCGACTGCATCACCGCACGGTGGTGTCGTACCACCGTCTTTAGTATCCACTTCGCAAGCAACTGCATCGGTATCCCTCCCCACACGATCTACGCCAACACCTTCATCAGCAACATCGACGACCTCGAGCCTCCTCTTTCCACCGCCGCTCCAGAACGTCGAAACCTTCGGTTCGTTCCTCGGCGAGGAGATCGTCGCCAATTGGAGGCGATCCCTGGAACGATCCATCATAAACCAGCAGCAGCAACAAGCCACGGCTAACCAAGTTATCGCGCAACCGCTCACCGGTTTGCATCCATCCACGACACCCAGTTCTCTAAACCATCTTCCATCGCCAACAGATCCCGCGCCGATTCAACCGGCCAAGTCCAGCACGCCGCTGGGCAACGCCATCGGCGTCTGCCTGGACGCCACGGAGAAGGCACCGACGCCCATCCCGGGCCACGAGACGCCGGCACCGCCGACGCCATCCTCCACGGCACCGCTCACCTCGCCGCAATCGACGCTACCGCCGCCTCCTCCTTCCATGGAAACCTCTTCGTTCAACGGCGGATCGGCGGCGCCCGCACCCAAGAGTCCCGCGGAAGAGTCCTGTCACAACAACAACAATAGCCATCACTTAGCGAACAACAATATCGGCGGACTGAGCGTCCTGGACAGTCTGAAGAGCCCCTTTCGATTCGACGATCGGCCGCATCCCTTCAGATTCGGGGACGAATTCGGCGCCGCCAGTATGGCCGGTAGACTCGGAGAATCCCTCATCCCCAAAGGGGACCCCATGGAGGCTAGGTTGCAAGAGATGCTGCGGTACAATATGGACAAATACGCGTCGCAGAATCTCGACACGCTGCACATAGCGAGACGAGTTCGAGAGCTGTTGTCGATACACAACATTGGGCAACGGCTTTTCGCGAAATACGTTCTCGGGCTGAGCCAGGGGACGGTTAGCGAATTGTTGAGCAAACCGAAACCGTGGGACAAATTGACGGAAAAGGGCCGCGACAGCTACAGGAAGATGCACGGATGGGCTTGCGACGACAATGCCGTTATGCTGCTCAAGTCTCTCATACCCAAAAAAGGTGAGTCCCTCAAGTCTCTCTAGTCTCTTTGTACAATAGTCACCCCCTCGACGAGCCTCAGATCACACTCGAATCATTGCGGATCGCCATTCATGAGAATTCTTCGAAACGTATGTCGTTCCTTCTCGCCTAGCACTGCCAAAATCTAACCGCCAATAATGTTTGTACTAACAAGGTCACGTGCGCTCCTTTTTTGGCTTCGGGATTCATTTGGAATTTCTATGCACTCTAACAACGAGCCACCCTGGTCCGCCAAAAAGCGAACGAATCAGCCACCGGTTCGTTCGATCATGGGGGAAAGTCGAAACCACCGTCATGAGTCTCGGAGTGGAAATTCAAACGTACAGTTTCTACGAAATGTAGATACAGAGATGATATTAATTATTGTCTTAATTAAATGACGATACTACTGTGTATAACTGCTCGCTATCGATTGTTTGCTGCGTTTGGCAGCCATATTGTTTAGACTAATAGCTCCTGGGAATAGGAGACGAAGGATGGGTAAGGGTAAGGGTAAGGGTAAGGATGGGAACCTAAAAAGGGGGAAGATTCAAGGAGAGCAATACAAGAGAGGAATATCAGTAATAGTGGTAGTCGTAGTATGTCGGTAGTATTTTGCTTGGCCGCTCTCTGTTTACGTGAAAGGTAATTTACACTTTTCCTGATTGCCGAGGGATTCTAAGATTACCCGTTCGTTGCATCCGGAAGTTAATCCAGCTCAATTTATTCTTTTGATGGCGTTACTTTTCATGATATTAATCATTATAGAAATTAGACACGTTACGTCTCTTCATCTCGCCACTCGAATCGTGTCGGGGAACGAGCGAATGGTTTTCTCGAAGATTTGTAGAAACCAGACACTCGTGCCATTCGGAAAAGAAAAATATTTTTGCGACTCGGGATGCTTTAGGTCCATGTCCGATATTTAACAAAAAATAGATGGGACAGTTTTTGGGGAAAGAAAAAGGGCAGTCGTTGAGGTACCAAAAACTGTGGAAAGAAATAACGAAGATGCGCTCCTGGCGTGAAAGAGGACAATTAATGGGCAGCAGGTTATAGAAAGTTGATAATTTCCCTGTAACTTTTATGACTCTTGCGATGGATTTTATTATCTTACGTGTCATTTTATGCCTGAAATTAGATTTACGCGCTCGTGAGAAAAAAGTAGAACTCGCAACTCGAGCCTAGGGCGACTACCGCGCGAGTCCGGTTTGTCGCCCCTCGAGGGGCGACTTTTATACATCCTCGTTCTTGGCATATTTTTCCCATTTTCTTACCAAAGATTCCAAATCCTCGTTCTTTCTGCGTTCGTTCGATGATTGCCGGGATAATTTTTGATCGAACGAAACTAATGCGACTGGAAACGGCAAAAAAAACCAAATGACACATGCCACGGTAATAAGTCGGGGTGTATATGTATAGATATACACATATATAAATCTGTCAATACGCGTGTATCCGGTGGACATGTTTGATTAAAAAAGTAAAAAAAAAAATATATAAAAGATCATTTACAACCATTAACGTGACACGAAACGAACATCCTCGCGTCGCGTATTCCGGTGTCATAAATTCCAGAAGTACGAGAGAGGGTTAGCCTGCGATGCAATGAATATTCTCTCTCTCTCTCTCTTTCATTCGCTCTCCCAGTCTCCGGGTGCATTTTTATTCGTGGCCAACTGCCGTACTTTGTTTTCTATACGTTCCTCCTTTTTTTCTTCATTTCTGGTAAATATTAATATCAATTGAAGAGGATGCGCGTTGTAATGGTAACATCCTGTCAGCGTCCGGTGGACAAATAAAGTAAACCTATAGGTATCTGCAGATACGCGTGCATATATATACATATATATACATAGAAATATTCATCCAGTGACAGCGTGCGTTGTGCATCAATGGGTTGTCGGTTTCCGTTGGATCTCAAATAGCGATAATCACAAATGGGGGAGTCTGAAATCAGAGTGAACGAGGTAAAAAAAAAAAAGACTCGGAGGCGTGACCTCGTCCGAACCGTTGTCCGTAAAATTATAGGGACAATTCCACTCCCCCGTTCTGTTTTTACTCCGCGTATCTCTTTGACGAATCTGTTTGATTGGACAAACAGAAATAAGTATTTTTGGTGCCGGGCCAAAGACCGAAACCGAGGTGTTACGGCCACAATTCGCTTTGTTGTGCCATTTTGCCCGCATCCACGGCGAAGTCGAGGAACTTCCGATAAGTTTATGAGGGTGGCTCGTAAAACCCACGGTACGAGACACAACGTCGTGGCCTTCTTTACGTCCCACGAGTTCATTTAATGGCTGATTATCATAAGAGTCTCTTTGTCTTTCGATAAATGTAGCAGATTCAAGTACCAAACTTTGCTGATTTATGAAGCAGAAACGGGATGGATCCGATCCCAGAAATCCCCTAGAAATATTTTCGTCCCTAACGACCTCGCGCGTTAGCTTTCCCACGCGAAAAAAGGCGATTCGAGAAAATTTCGAAATTGCGAATTTCCAATTTACTGTCATTGGGGCAAAGAAAAATTGCTTTAAAATTGCGAGTCTGCCGATATAACAAATTGTTACCAGATTTTCAGGATGGAAATCTGGAAATTTCAGGATGAATTTTCAGGACCAAAATTTCAGGCATCACCCTGAAATCGCATGGAAGAAAAAAAAATCGGTATAAAATAAGAATTCCAATGAGATTTTTTTTTTTTCGTTCCTCCATTTGCGAGAGCGTACGTGTAAGGTGTAACGTCAAGAAGCAACGCGGTACCATGAATACACTGAAATCTTTCCGTTTGATAACTTTCATTTCTTGTTTCGCTGAAAGAAAAGTGACAAAGAGAAGGTCCGCGAACGCGTGTTCGTCATCAAGATTTCACGTAGTTATTATATTTTCACCACATGTCGAGACTTTTCATTTGAGTTCTTTAATTGCGCTTATAAGCAACATATATTTTCACCGTCAATTACCTCAGTCGGTAGGTACCTATAGGTAGGTAGGTAGGTAGGTTTAGCTACAATCTATAAGCAATGTATATATAAATATATATATATATATATATATAATACATATACATAAATATATATACCATATATATACATATATATTTGCTATTGAGTGCGAACGAGTTTCGTTCGTTAGTAAGCTACTAAAGCTAGGCGCTGATTTTATCGGATTTGTCGGATCCTCTGGTCCCGCTTTCCATCGGGGTTACTACCATGTAGTAACATGGCACAAAGTAACAATAGCTATGGCACCATGTATAGTAGTCTACATTGAGTTCTTTAAGCTTCCCATAGAAATTATACCAGATTTTGTAATCTATTGTGATGGATATATATTTCTCTCTCCCGCCATATATTATATATACATATACACAGACATTCACTAGCACGTTCCAGCCGAAGACAATTTTACCAGACCCTGATAGAGATCGGCAAGAAAAATGTCATTTCCTCTCCTCAGCAGTTAGTTGCCTATCGCAACATCCAATGCGCGCTCCTTGCGGGACACGCACCTTCGACTCTTCCTCGATTATCGTTCGCCACCCGATCGAGAAGAGAACCCCGAAGTGTGACCCCGTTACAAACGTGGAAAAATAATCAGCGAGCTCAAAGATGACATAACGCGACAGATTCAATCTTTGGCGTGAGAAATGCGAGCCTGCCTCTTCCCTTCAAAACTTTCCAGGGACTTCCACCTCCGACACTCGCGATTGGAAAATCGCGACTCTGGATTCGTCGGATTTGGAAATAAAAGAAATAAGAAGATCGGTAGCGCGAAATGAAAATTTAGAAATTATCGATTCCTGCTCTTTCTTGAAGAATTTTTTCATCCAAAAAATCGAGGAATCAAGTTTCAAGAATTTTTTTTTTTTTTCCGTTCGAAGAATCTCGACGAGATTCCCAAACGTCGGCCGAAAAATGCAAATCGGTAGGTGCGAAATAGGTTCATTCATTTTTCATAAACGTAACATCGGTAAAAGCGTCGGGAAAGTTTTGTTGATGAGAGCAATCAAAGTTACAATCGATATCAGGTTCATCCAAATCTTGCGGCTGATTGGTCAATTAGATGGGAAACACGTCGGAGGACACTCTTGCAGGGCGGAAGACCGCAACGTAAGGGAGAGAAGAGGATATTTTAATTATCGTCGAGGCTACCACTCAACACCTCCTTTCTATTCTCAAACACGGAGGAGCTGAAACTGAATTTATTGATTTTCCACGGTATTAATTGCAATATTCTTTGATCTTCGTCCCAATCACGCGACATGAGAATCGTAAAACCTTCTGCCTTCTTCTCGGAACCTTCATTCGACGCGATTCTTCCCTTCATTAATGATCACTCTGTGATTCTCTTCTGCACTTTTGAGCAATCGATTTCTTCGAAAATACATCTTGACGGAAGTAGTTAAAGAAACCCAGCGTCCTACTCTTTTTTTTTTTCCTCCGAAAGCCCAATCCGTTGCGTGACGAGGATGCGAGTCTTTTTTGCCAGATGTGAGCTGGACCCTTTCGAGCGAAATAATTATACGTTTTCAAGAATTCAAGGATTTCGTATCAAAATCGTGTGAGTGTGTGTGTGTGTGTATGTTCCTAATTAATGCACATTTTTCGAGAGTACGATGAATTTCTAGGGAAAATTCCAATAATCGAAGTTGCAATTATTTTCTAATATTTGAAAATAAATCGGCAGATGCGGTACAGCTTCGCACTCGGTAGGGTACGATTTTGTAGCTTGACAGATACAAAACTCCACGTGTTTGGAATTTTTTTGCTGGAATTTTTTATGTTCAGGGTAACGGTCCCAATTTGTGCGCCTGTCCCAATTTGTTCCTAATATCGTCCCAATTAAATGTGCCTCTATATTTGAATTAGGAGGTCCGTGAAAAATATTTTACATTTTCTAATTATTAGCACGTTACGCGACTCCCCATTCACGCCGCGTGGGTCGCAATGACATAGAATATTGCATCTGTTCGAACCGATGCGGCCTGAACTGGAAAGTTTGGTGTCACGGCAATTAACGCGTTAATACAATATTTTTGCTAAAATCAAGAATCAATTAAAAAAAAAAGGTAATATTTTTGTCTTAAAAATTGCATTTCAAGAAGAAAAATTTCTAAAAATCGTTATAATATCTCGAACAGACGAAATCGGTGACAGAGGATTGGGAATTTCGCTAATCGGGATAGTTTGAAAAACCCTATACACTCCAATCTCAATTTAATAAATTTAATAAAATCCTGATTTCAAATAATACGAATTTGAAAGAATTTTGGGAACCGAGTGGCAGTGATTGCTTGTGTACATAATTCCAATAATAATTGTATATAAATATAATTGAGGAAAAAAAAATATTTGAAAAAAAAAAGGATAAGTTTAAGGCAAACCGAGTAAGAACACACCACAAATTGTGCCTCACCCGTAGAGTATGTTTCAGGCAAGGAGCAAGGGATGCCGGCGTTCGCGCGTGGTCCTCAGGACGGTGGCGGTCCACCGGAAGTCAACGAGGAGAGATTGGCCCACATCTTGTCGGAATCGGGACACTTGCAGATGAAGGTCGAGCAGGGCGACACGTCCAACGACGCCGACAGCAAGAGTCCCAGCAGAGTGGGTTGTCCCAGTCCGTTTAGCAAAGACCGCATGGACAGTCAAAACAGGAGACTGAAAAAATACGAAAACGATGACATTCCTCAAGAAAAGGTTGTAAGGATTTATCAGGAGGAGTTGGCCAAGCTGATGGGCAGGAGGGTCGAAGATTTGCGTGGCCCGCGTGACTTCCCTCCGAGGTAAGAACCGGACAAAAAGTCCTCCTTTTGCTTGAAAAGGCGTTTTGACGCGTTAAGCGCCAGGTGACTCTTCGTTGGGGCCGCGTGGGTCGCGATCGCACGTGCCATTGCAGTCCGTGACAACCGGCGCGGCCCGAATGGAAAGTTCAGCGTCGCAGGCAGTTAACGCGTTAACGAAGAATCTCATTGTCCTTGAAATTTCCCACAAATGCGATCTTCTGGTCCCCGTTGAAAACGACGACGTGTCTTTTTTCGAGCACGACTGTCGTATTTTTGTCATCGTTTGAGAGTTCTTCGACGTTCGAGTCAGACACGCGATGAATCAGTTTACGTATATACTTTTTTTTTTTTCGACCCAAGAATGACGACAGCTAAATCGTACGTGATTCACTGGATATAAAATATCTTTGGAAAAAGGAAGTCGATCGTTAATATGCTTTAATGGGCGCATCAATTTATCCTCATTTTTATGGGATCCGGGTCCCGAAGTGGCTCAACGATTTCTTTGATATCATTTTTTTTTGGTCCTCGACCGATCGAGGTCTACGAATTATCGGGGTTAAGGGGTAAGACCACCGCAAGAGCCTAAAAAAAGCTCTTGAACGTGAAATAGGGGGCAAATTTTTTCCTTGAAAAATAAATTAATTGAGACTAAATGAGGACAGCACGTGACGTCGATTGATCGTAGCGCGATGTTTCCACATTTTTTCAGTGGCACTCCGGGGCTCCAGGGCATGGAGAGGACGCAGGAAGAGATAAGACTGGCGCTGGACGCCTATCACCGAGAATTGCAGAAGCTGAACGCGGCCCCCGGGCAAAGTCCGGTGCTGGCAGGCTTGCCAGGCTTACCCGGGTTACCCGGATTGCTGGCGCTGCAGCAACAGGCGCTCCAGCAGCATCATCTGGCGACCAACGGCGGTGGAGTGCAGGACCTGAGCTTGAGCAAAGCCGATCCGCGCAATAAGATGATGAACGGCGTTTCCGAGGACGACAAGGAGAAGATGGAAGAAGCCATGAGACACGCGGGCAGTGCGTTCTCCTTGGTCAGGCCCAAACAGGAGCCAACGGGTCCGCAGTCGACTCCCGGTGGGTCGAGCGCGAGCTCCCCATTGGGCAACTCGATCCTTCCACCCGCTATGACACCGAGCGAGGAATTCTCGGGAGCGGCAGCGGCGAGTCCCTTGCAAAGGATGGCGTCGATCACGAATAGTCTCATCAGTCAACCTTCCACGCCGTCACATCACGCGGCGACCCAAAGACCCCTCAAGGCTGTGCTTCCACCGATTACGCAGCAGCAATTCGACATGTATAATAATCTCAACACCGAAGATATCGTGAAGAGGGTGAGTATCGGTATCGTTTTCCCAGCGAGTCTGTAAAAAAACGGAGCCGCAGTTGCCGATAATATCGTTTATCCTTTATCCCTTTTGCTTCGTCCGTGCCGCAGGTGAAGGAACAGTTGTCGCAGTATTCGATTTCGCAACGACTCTTCGGGGAATCGGTATTGGGCCTGTCCCAAGGTTCGGTATCGGACCTGTTGGCGAGACCGAAACCCTGGCACATGCTGACGCAAAAAGGTCGCGAGCCTTTCATCCGGATGAAGATGTTCCTGGAGGACGACAATGCCGTGCACAAATTGGTCGCGAGCCAATACAAAATCGCACCGGAGAAGCTGATGAGGACCGGCGGCTACGGCGGCCTGCCTCGTAAGTTTAACTCAGGTCAATATAGATGTTTTGTTCTACACTTTATCGAAAGACTCCGGTTCCGCGGAGTCGACCTTGGAAATAGCCGATTTTTGCTTCCACGGTGAACCAACGAAATTATCGCACGAGATACGTGACACCCAGGTGACCCGATCCAGGTGGCCCCGTTAGAATCCCGTTAGCGGACGATTCGAGGACAGAAATTTGTAAATCGGCTAGTTCCAAGATCGATTGCGAATTGAGGTTTCGTCGAAACCCAAGGGAACCCGGAGCTTTGGAACCACGACTACCGGAAATCGGTGGAGAATCGTCATTAAACGTCGTCTCGATTGGCTTTTTCCTCCACAGCCTGCGGAACCCCCATGAAACCCATGCCACCGACGAAGTTGGTGCAGGAGCAACTGCAGAACGCGGCCAAAGCTCAGGCGGCGGCTCAGGCGGCGGCTCAAGCGGCGGTGCAGCATCAGCAGGACAATCCGATGCAACTGGGACCCCCGCAGCAGAGTCCGCAGCACCCGATCCCGCAGCCGCCACCGCCCATGATGCTGACCCCGTCCGGGCCGCACCATCCGCACGCGCAACTGAGCATGCAAGAGATCCAGAAGAAGCAACAGCAGCAGCAACAGCAACAGCAACAGCAGCAGCAGCAACAACAACAGCAGCAACAGCAGCAGCAGCAACAGATGAGCCTGCACTCGCCCCATCACCAAATGGCCCCGTCACCGTTGCGCGGCCTGCATCCGCATATATCGCCGAGCGTCTACGAAATGGCCGCGCTCACGCAGGACCTCGACACGCAAACCATCACCACGAAAATCAAGGAAGCGCTATTGGCGAACAACATCGGTCAGAAGATCTTCGGCGAGGCCGTGCTCGGGTTGTCGCAAGGCTCCGTCAGCGAATTGCTGAGCAAACCCAAACCCTGGCACATGTTGAGCATCAAGGGACGCGAACCATTCATCAGGATGCAGCTGTGGCTGTCGGACGCGCACAACGTCGACCGACTGCAGGCGTTGAAGAACGAGCGAAGGGAGGCCAACAAGAGAAGACGCAGCAGCGGCCCGGGCCACGACAACAGCTCCGACACGTCCAGCAACGACACCGCCGAGTTCTATCACGCGGCCTCACCGGGACCGGGCCCCGCTTCGGCCAAGAAGCAACGCGTCCTCTTCTCCGAGGAGCAGAAGGAAGCCCTGCGATTGGCGTTCGCGTTGGACCCGTACCCCAACGTGGCGACCATCGAGTTTCTGGCCGGCGAGTTGGCGCTGTCCTCGAGAACGATAACGAATTGGTTTCACAATCATCGCATGAGACTGAAACAGCAAACGCCCCACGGGCAACCGGAGCCCCAGTCGCCGCGCGAACCCGGCCAGCCGTTCGACCCGGTACAATTTAGATTGTTATTGAACCAAAGACTGCTGGAGATACAGAAGGAGAGGCTCGGTCTCGGGAACGTCCCGTTGCCGTACACGCCGTACTTCAATCCCAACCTCGCCGCGTTGGTGGGCAACGCGCTCAAGGAACAGTGCTCGGGGCTGGACTTGTCGATGGGTTCGTTGAAGCGAGAGCTCAATCGGGAGTTCGAAGACGAAGACGGCGAGGACGCCATGAGCAATCTGGGAAGCGAGGACTCGGAGGGTTCCAGGAGTAGCATCAAGAGGGAACCAACGGAAACGCCGTCGTCGCTGACGACCACTTCGAGATCCAATCGCCGGAAACCGGCGGCGCCCCAATGGGTCAACCCGGAATGGCAGGAACCGGCGAGAACCGGTGACGAGGTCATAATCAATGGGGTTTGCGTGATGCAAACGGACGATTACGGGGTGAAAAGGGAGACCGAGGAAACCGTGAGAGTCGAGCCTACCCCCGTGCAGGACAGATACGAGGAGGACGCCCAGAGCGACGTGTCCTCGGTGTCCGCCAACAATGCCCAGGATCGTGATAGCCCCTTGCCGAGTCCCAAGTCGACGCAAAACAGCCCGTCGACGTCGCCCAGGCCACCGTCGGCTCAGCAGCCGGTGGCCCAACAGCAGCAACAGCAGCAACAACAACAGAATCAGTCGTCGTCGACCGAGGAGAGCCCGAAAGAGGTGAAACACGAGCCCGAAGAGACGTGGGACTATTAAGTGAAGTAATTATTTATTGAAATTTTAAAAAAGACCACGACATGTGATTTGCCAAAGTAAATAAATGAAGGAAGGTGGGAGGGAAGAATGTTTAGTTAGGTTTTGTTTTTCTCCTTAAGAAGAAACTAGTAAACGAAATAAATAAAATAGAAACGCGACGAAATTTTACCGAGCAAAATCAAAAAAAAAAAGAGACTCTTAGTAGTGTTCGCGGCGAGAAAGACTGTGTGCGTGCGTGTAAATCAAAACACAGTGAATTTTGAAGAAAAGCGCGAGGGATGGTAAATTCCTCCTTCGCTCGAAATTCCTTCTCCGAATCAATTTCAACCTCATTTTCTTTTACCATAGGTTACAGACAAATCGAAGAATTTCAAAGAATAACGAAAAAAAAAAGGAAACGGGGTTCTTGTTTGATTCAGTCTCAGTGCAATCTCCCAGTAACCAGTTGTTAGATACAAAGAAAAATATCATTGTAATTAATTTTTAAAACAGATGGAAAATGAGTAGCGGCAACGTTTTTTTTTTTTTTTTGTTGTACCACTTAAAAATGGAACGAATGGCGCGAGTAAAATAATATTTGCATAATTGTGATTCATGTTATTGTTTATATCGCTTCCCGCTAATGGAAAAAAAAAATGAAGAAAAATGTCCCATTCCCAAACGAAAGAAAATCCTTGAATCAACCATTTTTAGAAAAATAAGCTGTTGATGTTATATATTTCTCACTCGAATATTAATTAATTAATTAAAAGAAAATAAAAATAACGTGTCTTCATTTCTTTTCATCTCGTTTGTACAAATACGAAAAGGAAATAAGAAAAGTGAGAGAAAGAGAGAGAGAGAGAGAGAAGGTGAGGGAAAGAAAAGGTGACTTCTTCTACTTAATTCAAACCTTTCAATTATTAAAATAGTACCCGAGACTAAAAGAAGAAGCACGGATTTAAAAGAATTAATTAAGGACTCGTTACCAATGTTAATTATTATGAATTATTACTATTATTATTAGTTATTAATTATTATTATTATTATTATTACTATTATTATTATTATTATTATTATTATTATTATTATTATTATTATTATTATTGTCCATTATTACTCGATTATTAAAACTATTATCGATTGTCTTAATTTCATCAAACTTCTGTATTAGAAAAATGTTTCTTCATATATTTCATATTTTTGTTCGGTGAGACTTCAAACGAATCCAATACGGAGCCGATATATATTCAACGACACAGCAATGATTTTATTTAGCTAGTTACGTGACTGGATAAACGAATCACGAGTCCATTCAATTCTCTCTTTCATCGAATTGAAAGTCAAGAATATTCCCGTGTCAAGTTCGAGAAATATTTTTTAATAAAAAAATTGTCGTTCGATATTTTTCGTGTGGAATAAAAAAAGGGGGAAAAATTCATTCTCGTTATCGGACGAACAAATTATTTCGTATTTTGTAGGGTTCCACGAATTTTTCATAACTTTTAGTTTTTCCACCCCAAAATTATTGGGGTGGAAAATAATTTTTTATTATTATTAATTACACCCCGATAATTTTTTATAATTATTAGTAATAAGTACTAATAATAATAATATTGCGCGAGAAAAATTGCTTGAAAAGCAACGATGAATGATTGTTGCTTTTCTTTTTATTTTACCCCATTTGCAGAAAAATTCATTTAGGAGAATTGGCGAAGGAAAACGATAGCTCGTATTGGATCCGTTTGAATTCTCATGAAAGTTGACTTACATTTTGTTTGTTCTTGATTTTGTAAGAAGGATGGTCGATAAACAAATTTCGAGAATTCTTTAAAGGATTATTATTATTATTATTATTATTATTATTATTATTATTATTATTATTATTATTACTATTTCGGTTATAAAAAAATCGTATTATTAATTGTCGTATTATCATTGTATTATTATTAATATTATTATAATATTAATTATTGCGAAAAGCGACAAAAAAATATGGCTTTTGAAGCCAATTATTGTGATAGAGCTTAATACAAGAGCAAGAACAAAATAAATTGGGAGTTTTTTGAAAATCTCCATTGCTTTAAAGAGAGAAAAACAGAAAAATATGAAAACGACTTACAATTGGAATTCAAGAGTTTCAAAAAAAAAAGAAAGAAAGAAAGTATTCATTTTTTATCCGTTTTTTTTTTCTTAAATTTTAAATGTTGGCTTTTTTAATGTTATTTTGAAATTCTTGAATCGCGCGCAAAGAGAAGAAAAAAGAGAGAATCTTGTGAGACACGACGAGGAGAGACTCACGATTAAAACATATTTATGTAAATAATTGTACAAAAAAGAAAAACAAAGAAATCTCCACACAGTATAAAGACACAGACACAGGAAACATAAATAGGATTATAGATGAAAAAAAATACGAAAGACATTCAAACGAACTCGAAACACTTGAACATAAATTATGAAATTATAAAAATACAAAGGTTAAGGAAGGAAAAACGAAACTGTGTATAAATAAATAAAAGCAAACTCGAAACTTATATCAAAACAAACACAAACTTTTAATGTTTAAATTAAAGAACTTTTAATGAACAAAGAAAAACATGATCAAACTTTCTTCTTTCTATTCATTTTTTTATAATAAAACCCCCCCATTAATCATGTAATGTAGAAAAGAACAAAGTCGTCGCCCTCGATTTGCAAAAAGAATTTTTCTTGTCCTCCTTTTTTACGAATAAATGACCGTACGGTTGTATTTCGTTTGAATGAATTACGTATGTAAGTTTAATGAATAATTAAAGAGCAAGAGAATTACTGAAAGGAGGGGTAACGAAAAACTAATCCTTCGAAGGAAAAGTAAATTAACAAAAAAAAAATCAAACTCTAGTATTTACCGAGAATTTAAGCCGCGTTTAATCTCCAATTAAAAATTCTAGTCCTCAATTTTACTAAAAAAAAAAAACAATAAATACGGATTTAATAAATAAATGAAAGGGCGTTGTTTTAAGACCAGTGAAGTATTTTTCTTTTTTTTCACGATAACCGTAGAGTAAAGTGCAGGTAAAAGAACAAAAATGTGACTCGACAAGGAAAAAAAAAGTGTAAATAAAAATTGATATCATTTTAATTGAAACAAAATCAAGTCAAGTTTTGGGTTTCTCGCTCTTTTACCAAAAAAAAAAATAAAAAGAAGAAAAAACAAAGTGGAAAATGTTTCGTTTCATGGAAAAAGGAAGAAATCAAACTCGGAGGGAAATCTTTTGAATCTTTTAATTTTTTTTTCTCAAGTTGAAGAGAATGTTCTTTTGTAGATATCTCGCATAGTTCAAGTAGACGATTATAGCTTTAATAATTATTTAATTAAAGGAAGTTCATACAATGATATCCCAAGAAATAGGAAAGGAACGGAAAATTGTGGCTGATTTGAAGAGAAAAAAAAAGAAAAAGTAAAGCATTGTAATATAGTAAACAAATTATTAAATAAATTTGCGGAGATTCATAAAAAAAAAAGGGAAGAGTCCGATTAGAAATTATAATACGACAGAAGTGTGGAGGAAGGAAATCATATCGTAACAAAAAAAAAACCTAATAATGAATATTTTACAAAATGAAGTAACTGTAGATAGAAATTCCTCGACAATTATCCTCCTTTTGCTTCCCCCCCAAAAAAACGTCCCGTTTCGTATCCACTTTCATCCGAATTTTTTTTCCAAAAAAAATGAAAAATGATTAAAAAAATTAGCCTCCGTTAAAGAGAGGCACTCGATTTGCACAAACCGTGCAGGCCGATACGATCAAAGGAACGTAGGAAAAAACGAAACAACAATTACATTGTCATTAAAATAAATAAAGTAATTTTAATTGAGGGAGAAATGGCGTAAGAGTAACAAAAAAATGACGAGTAATAACAATGGCGAGGAAATTGACCTACAAATAATAGTTTTATTGATTTGTATTTTCATTTTCGACTCTGTATCATAGCTTAAAAGATTATCCTGTACATTGCATTAAAGAAGAAACAAAAAAAAATGACACTTTGAATGAATAAAGATACAAGTACATCCTTTATACACTCACACAAAGGACGACACATGAAAACACAAATACACACGAGCACCATTGTTTTAAATTGTACGTTTACGATTATTATACGAAAGAATAAAAAAGAAATAAATAAGGTATAAAATATTTGTCGTTTTCTGTGTTAAAACCCTAGCGAAACCCTAGCAAAATCCAAGCAAAACCCTGCAACTCAAGATATAGGCTGAAAAATGTGCAATTGAATCATAGCGTTAAACAGCAAAAAAAAATAGAAACTTTTTATTGATTCTTGATTATAATCAAAAGACCAAATGGTTGTCCCTATTTCTGTGTCCCTTGAATGTTCATTGAATGTATTAGTGTTCCCTCAGTTTCTGGGCCTGTACATTTTAAGTGCTACAAATCATATTAATATTCAATTCATAATAATAATAGTAATAATAATAATAAGAGTCATTTATTAAAGCTCTCTGGGACGAGTCCCCTAAAGCCTATATATATTTGCAAATGACAATTTCTTAACGTTTTGGACAAAAAAGTTCGATAAATCCGTTAAAATCATCATTAGGAATTTCGAAAAATATTAATAAGGCTATAGCAATTGAAAAAGATAAAATATTTTTAAACAAAATATCCTGTTTATTATTTTTACTCGTTTCTCTGTATGACTTCATTTAAACATTGGGGGACATTAATTGGGACCGGTACACAAATAGGGACCGTTACCCTATCGTTTGAAGTATTATCAGGGTGTCCCATAAGTCTTTTCCGCCCCACGCCATGTACGACCTCCAGCCGGAACGGAAGAAACTTATGGGACACCCCAATACCTCTAACGTTGTAACCCAACTAATAAAAATGGCGAAATTATTTGTAGGAATCAAATTGTGCTTTCATCGATTTCATAAAAATTTCAAATGTGTTTCTATTTTTCTTCGCTCGCGATCAAAAAGACAATAACGCCAAATATTTGGTAATTAAGGTCTTCCTTTGCGGAAATGGAAATAATTGTGATTCATTGAATAAATTATATTTCGTGAAATTCGTTTCCTCAATATAACCGCCGTACATGAAATTTATATCGTGTCAAATACATTCCGCCGAGTGATGGGTGGTCTAAATTTCAGAGATCCGTTTCATCTACTACGAAAATAGAGATAATGTAAAAATTAATGTAGCCGAATAATTTATCGTCTTTTTTTCAGATTCGGTTGACGTAGTAATCATTGACGATTTTATTTACATTCCCAACAATTTCAATTATGAATAATCTTGTAGCATTTAGGGGGTGATACGCACTTGCGAGGCCCAAAAAGGCCGTTTTTAAGGTTATGGTCATATTTATTTCAAGCTTCTTGACATTTTAAAATACAACTATTGAAGTGAAGCTGTACAAATAGGCTATTTACAGCAAAATACAATAATATTCCAGATACGTCTTGAAAAACAAAACTTGATTTGCGGTTCCCAGGTTACCTCACAGAAAGAAGAACATTAATTGCTTGAGTGTATACTAAGAACTAGTTCTTTTAAAGTAAAATCAGGGAAGAGCAAATTACAGAGTTCTACCTCAAGCATCTGCCGGTAAAAACTACATTTTATGCGTCTTAAAATTTGTCTAAATTTTCAGTTCCAGTTTCGTTTTTTTTTTAATATTACATTGTAATACTTAGAAAAATAACCAATTGATTGTAAAAAAACCAATTGTTACATTTGTGACAAAAATTGGCGCGTGGCATTTGTTTGTCATAGTTTGGATTTTATTTATATATACATTTTTCAAATTTTTATTATTTTAGTTTTCCCTATATTGTGATGGTATATCCAGAAAAGCTTTTCACTCTCGCCTATTTTCAATGAATTTTCATACAAACAATAGAACATTCATTTTCCGTCCAAGGTTGCCATCGGTAGTCGGTAATAAAGCAACGTTTTACGGTACTGCACTGTGCACGACACGAAAGGGTATATAATTCCCTTCTTGGCGTCGAAAGGTAAAGAAAGACCGTTATAATTTTCAGGTGCAATAATACATATATGACATGCAATGAAAGGAAACGAAGAGAAGCTTGTAAAGTCAAGTGTCATAATGAGATGGATTTGTGTTGCCGAAAATAAGTGCATGACTAATGCCCTATTCAAAAGAAAATCGCACAAAAGGTCGGGGAATACCGATATCAGGTATACATCCGGCTGCACCTGTTAACCCGCTACCGAGATTGTAGGAATCTTATGTTTTTCAGGAAGCATCTTAAATAAAGCCGATACTTTGCAAATAATTTTCTAGCTTTGACTTGTGTACCGATTTTTAAAGGAAACACTTTTTTATAATAAAAAAAACCTATCGTCTGGAATGTCAAGAAAAAAAATTCGCGTCGTATACGAATATTTGCATATATCTGTGGTTGGTAGAGGAGAGAACTGCCACTAACACGAGTAATACAATATTTTTAATATATTAAAATGTTTAATATATTAAATAAATTTACATGTTCAACAATTCTTGGTGAGAATATACTTTTCTGACATTTCTGAGAAATTTACGTTCCAATTCGGGACTCTAGATTGCAATATTATGTTCAATTGTGTTATTGAATTATTCCTCTTATTATTTTAGTTACTTCAATATCCGAAAGAGTGCACTCCGTGGAACATTTTCACTTGGGATAATATTTTATTAAAATTGTAGTAGCGAAGGTTGGTTCTCAATTTCCAATAACTCGCATTTTTCTCTCATCAGCAGTCGAAGAAAATGCATTTCCAAATAACGCATAATTTTGTGCGCAAGGAAAATATTTCTTCGTAAAGGCTCTGTATTGCTTCTTCGATTGGTCGCGTCGGTACTTACGCATACTTACCAAAATTTTGAATTCGAAAATGTAGGGCGTTATTGTCTCATTAACTTCTAATCTTTATTGCAAATCCTCGAAGAAGCAAGCCTTTACAATATGCGACGAATTCAATGACTTCGAAAGTATTAACAAAAGTTCAATTGTAATAAATAGACAAATACCTGCGGACAAGCCATTTCCCGCGCTTTTGTGAGGATCCATTATGCACATATACATACAATTCTATTCATATTCATGCATTTATCCTTTTACACGTTCCTCTCCCCTCTGCCGATGAAGTCTGGAACCCTTTCCCTTCTCCTTCTTCTTTCATTGGCTTTGTCTTCACCATCCGGCTTCCCATTGGCCAGGAGCCTTTCCCGTTCTCTTTCAAACTTAGTGTTCGACACTACCAACAGAGCGCGCATCGGTAAGCGACTTAAGAGCTCGCGTCGCAGCGTCGTTCAGTAGTTGGAAAATCGCCAAAATGTTTAGTGACTCAAGTTATTTACTAAATAAATAATCGGAAAGTCAGTTTAAAACTAAAGCGGTGTCTGAAGTTTTGTGCAATTCGCGTTACTACTTTGGGAAGAGAGGAATTTCTCGAGGTAATTGAAATAATTTTATCACACTATTAATTTGATAAAGTGTCATTTGCATTTAAGGTAGGGATTTTGAGGTTAGATTTTTTGCGCGTGGGTCTTAACCACTTGCGCTTAACTTTCGGTTGCTGTGTCGTGCTATAAAATATAATACGCGGATAGGTGACTATTTATTTCGAAGCAAATTCAAAATACTTCCAAAATTGACAATCCTGAAATTCAAATTTGATATATGGATATAAATCCTAAAAATTAACAATGAGGATTTTCAGACTAAACATCAGCCCGCATTAGAATTGCAAATATTTTCCTTGCTTCTTATCTGTTTTTTAGTTTCTTTGTTTGAGTCATTAACAATCTAAGTTCATTCTTTTCTTACTCCTAAACCGAATATGAAATACATATATAAAATAATGTTACACGTGATAACCCGATAAGGTTCTAAAATGTGAAAATAATATATATTTAAATATGAACATTTGGAAATTTCAGGAACATTTTGTGAAACAAAAATTGTAAAATAATAAACAAAAAATATGAAGAAAAGTACTTCGAGACGTAGGAGTCGTACAAGATCGAAATCACCTAGATCCGATATTGACAGAGTAAGAGAGAGAGAAGTGACAGAGGCAAGAAGAAAGTGGATGATACAGCAAGAACTCGAAAGGCTACATAATCGCAAGAAGGAAGAAATGATTCGTCGATACGAAGAAAAGAGATTCAAACTCCTTGCAGGTGAAGCTAGTAAAAGTTCTAGTTCCTCCCACAGAAAAGCTCATAGTAGAAGTCGCAGTTTATCCTCGGAAAGGAGGCACAGAAGCAATCCTACTCGGTCCCAATCGAAACCGGACGAGTCGCCTGCAGGGTAAAGATTTTTATTTACGTTATCTCGATACCAAATATTACATAAGTGGGAATATTAAATAATAGCGCGGATTAACGAACTAAGTCGCTTTATTGTTCATCCATGAATTTTTTCGCCTACGGTTTATTCAATTCGAAACGGTAGCGAACGTGAAAAGTAGATAACTTGAAATTTTAAAATACCCCTCTTAGGTTACCATCGACGAGTGGCACTAAACCATTATTTAACGGACCGGAAGGAAGTGAAATAGAATTTTCGAACTTAAAAAAGATTAAAGTGAATCTTTTTAGGAATATACCACAACCTCAACAAATTATGAATACCGAACTCGAGCGTGCACTCTCGAATCCCGAGGAACTACAAATTAAAAGACGAGAGGGTAAAGTATCCTTAATTTTTTACCTTTGCTTTTCCTAGCTTTTTTTTTCTTCTACGAGAACAGGAGAATCGTTGGGCCGAAAATCATCACCGAAGATTACAGCAACTCTGTGAACTTTGAAACATTTTTACCCTCGATGAATGTTTCTTCATGAAGAATTGTGATAAGAACGAAGGGTGTTAAAAATACCATGCAGCTTCGGAATGGCTGATAAACTCTACTTTTACTTGAATCCATGGAATTCGACCGGAAATGCAATTTTTGCCTTAAACTTAAAGAGATCTTGACAATTTTCACTTGATGGCTGAAAAAGATTACAAGTATTCCAGCAATATTTGAAGATTACGTCCATGGAAAGACATCCTTACTGACGCTTGCACTAAGTTTGCACGGACATTTTAATCGCTCACTTTGTTCAAAAACCATCGACAGTATTTTGGCTTTTACGTGTCACCAAAAATTATCGGAACGAGAAAAATGAGAACGTTTTCGTATAAAATTCTAATTCATACGAGTCTCCGCTCGGTTACTGACAAGAGAATCCCGGCTAAAAATGAAGACTTTATAACTTTGAAAAAAAGAAGACATTCTCCAGACCTACATGGAAGACATCATCTGGAAGATTATGAACAATGAGAATATCGAAATTACCTAAAAAGCTGCCTTTTGGAAATTAGCTTAACCGACTATGTCTCTTTTTCATCAGAATGTCTATAGTAAAGTTAATTTTTCACAATCCAATGTAACTTATTTGATAAAGAGTGTTGTTTGAATATTACATTATTATTTAAAAATTGTTTGTTAACTCTAGGCTTTGTTCCAAACTTGTTCGGAAATCTTTTTAAAATTGGTTATCCAGACTTCGAAGAGACACTCGAACTTCTGAACATATTGTGATTTCCTTTCATGCCTCTCTGAAGAAGCGATAAAAAAATCTAAATGATCCAAAAATAAGCTATAATAAATTTAAAGATATTCTGAGGTAACTTAATTTTATAATTTTCAAGAAAGAAGACATTCTCCTGAAAAAAATGAGGTTTACCAATTTTTGAAGTACTTCAAGAAGCCTACATGGAAGACATCATTCGGAAGATTATAAACAATACAAATATCAACTCGTAGAGTTCTTTTGATAAAGTTATCCTTTTATTATTGAAATATCTTTCACTCTTGGAACATTCTATAATAATTATTATTACTTAGCTGTGCCTTTATTTTTTTTTTAATTGAAAGCTACACGATTTGAAAATCTTAAGTTAACATTTCACACGGAAGGTTGATTTAAAGAAGACCAGCATCTTCAATAATCTTTTTTTTTTACTTACGTTAATACTTGTAAAATTTATTTTAATACTTGTAAATTATTTATTTTTAATGTGATTACACATGCTCTCGGTAAATATGAAAATCAATCTGTATTGCTACTACTGTTAAAAGAAATTTTTTAAATTTCAAATTAAATAAAAAAGGTCATTTGACCGCTCCATGGTAGGTTTAGTGTTAAATATCCTTAATCCACTGTAATCGTTATTCTTACACCCAAAAACCAACAAGGATAATAATTAACCACATCTATAATGTAATTTTAATTGGATTTGTTTAGGAGAAGGATCCAAACCGATTTTTGAACGACAGGAACTCAGGAAAGGACCTTGCGACAAGGGAAATGCATCTAGTGATTCCGAAGAACGCCGGATAGGTTCTGACGATGAACACTATTCGTGTAAGTTAATCTTTTTAATTTATTAATTGTTATTTAATAATTGTAAATTGAAGAGTTGTTCTCTTTTGTACGATTTGTTCACAATTACGTGGTCTTGCGGTATCCCATTTGCCCTTAAACCTGTCGCATATATTGATTACCCGATAGGAAATTTTGATAAAATATTGGGTTGGGGAATAAATTCGTGGCATTTTTATCAAAGACTGCAAAGACAAAAACGCTACGAATTTATTCCCCAACCCAATATAAAGACAGACATTGTAATGAGAATCTTTTTGAAGAAAAATATAGAATTGAAGAGTGTGCTGCAAAAAGCTAGTAAATTCTTCACTCCCGGCGCCTAAACTAAGACTTTATTAGAGGGTCTATACTTTTTGCAGCGAACCCTTCAATCGGTTTCTCTTATTACAATAATTCTCCAAACTTTTAGATAATACCTTCAGACATGGAAGGATTTGCATCCTTGATGAATATTTCGTCATGAACAGTTGGTGTAAGAGTGATGACAGGTAATAGAAATATCGTAAAGCTCTGGAATGTCTGATAAACAAACTCTGCTTTCCTTTGAGTCAATGGAATTTGGTTGGAAACGAAATTTACGCCTTAAGATTGAAAAACAATGAATCAAAAGCGGAGGAAGGAGCTTCAGCCGTGAATTTCGAAGTGGAGCTTGCAACCACTGACGTCATAATTGAATGGGTCACCTCAAAAACGTTGTAAGGTACAAATTGCACCGAAAATGAAAAAAATAACCCGATGGTGCAATAATAATTGTTTAAAAAAATTTGTACGTTACAACGTTTTTGAGGTGACCCATTCATATAATGTTTGAAAATGGTCCACATAAACGTTCCTTCCTTTACTATTTATTCGTTGTCGATGAGATCTTGAAAATTTCTTCAAATTTTTAAAATAAAGCTCCTAAAGTTTTAGAATGCTCCAGCAACATTGAAAGAGAGCCACTTATGTTCTTAGTGACGCTTCCGCTAAGTTTGTACATTCGATTGATGACTTACTTTGTTGAAAAAAACCGCATCACTAGAAAAAATAAGCCGAAGAATTTAAAATCGAGTAGATTTTCAACGGCAAATCGTAAGTCCTAGGACTGGTATAGATAAAGTTAGCGATATTTCTCTAACAGTAGCAAAGTCCAGAACTCTAATTAAGAGAAGCGTTGCTTGGAAAGTTTGAAAAATTGCAGTTCTGAACATTGTAACATGCTGAAAATAGTAGAGTCGCAAGAGTGTTTCGAACTTCAGCCGCACAATGAGTTAATCATTTATTTTCTTATTCATTCAGGAATTTAAGGGATAAAGGAAATGCTCAAGGAAAACCTGGAAAAAAGATGCGTAAGAAAGATTTTTTATTACGTGTGTGTTTTTACTAATACCATAATCGGCTTTCGCATTTAACATATTATTTTCACTGGTTTTTTTTTTTCTTTACATTATTTTTTTCTTTACATTTTTAGATTCACGCAGTAGTTTGTTGCTTTCATCATTGAAAATCTTTCCTCTCCAGCTTTCATCATTTTTTTATTATAATTTTCTCTATACTTCGAATTTCATATCTAGGGAAATTAGTAAATTTTATTACCCACAATATCTAAATGATTTAATAAATTCACTATTCGGAACATAATTTTTTTCTTTAAATTATTGAAATATTTCATAACAATTCGCATTGTATGAAATATTTGTTTGCAGCTGCTCTTGAAAATTAGCTTAACCAACTACGTTTTTTTTTTCACCGCAGCCCAAAGACTTCACGCGAAGGAAGAATTTGGAAATTTCGATTTTCGCAACGTGACTCCATCTGTTCGGACAAAATGTCCTTTTACATAAAAAAAAACTCATTTAAAATCGTTAAGCAATTAGTCAACTGTTGGAAAAAAAATCGGATTTTCTACTTCTTTCGATTTCTCGGCATTATACGCAATGAGAAAATGATACTCAAGAGTTTCCACACATAAAAATAATTATTGAATATTACATCTTTATTTAAAAAATGTTTGTTAGCTTGAGTCTTTGTTCCATACTTGCTTGGGAATCTTTTTTAAAATAATTTTGGTTACTCATACTTGGAAGAGACATTTGAATTTCTGAGCATACTGTGATTTCCATTCAAACCGTTCAAAAATAAATTATAATAAATTTAAATATGTTCGGAAGTAACTTAATTTTATAATTTTCAAGAAACAAGACGTTCTCCTGAAAAAAGGGGGTTTATTAATTTTTCAAGTACTTCAACAGGCCTACATGGAAGACATCGTTTGGAAGATTATAAACAATAGGAATATCGACTGATAGAATTCTTTTATTTAATTTATCCTTTTAATATTGAAATATCTATCACTCTTGGAACATTCTATAATAATTACTATGCCTTTTTCTCTTTTTTTTTTGTCCATGGAAATCTACATGAGTTGATTAACACTTTACACGAAAGATTGATTTAAGGAAGACCAACATCTCCAATAATCTCTCGTTTTTCCTTACATTAATATTTGTAAAATTGCATGAGAATTGCAGCAAGCATGGTATTTTTAATGTAATTAGATGTACTCTCAGAAAATATGAGAAACGATTTGTTCTATCATTACCGTTAGAAAAAACTTTCTTTTTTTTTTTAAATTGAATTTAATGTTAATCAGATCGGTTTTTTTTTATAAATATTTTCGCGAAAGCCCAAATCATCACAGCCAGCGCCATTTATATCCGATGCCAGTCGTGGTAAAAAAAAAGGGATTTTACATTTGGGTAAAATTTTAATTATATTTTTTTAGGCAACTTCACTGAAGATTGAGAATTAGAAACCGTCTTGAAGATTTATACTTCAACCCAACTTAAGATCATTTTTTGCCGAATATAAGATTTTCTAATTGCAAGACTTTGTGTTCGGCATTTCTACTACTTTTAGGGTCCTTTGATTAATTTTAAATTTGTAAATGAGTTTAATGTTATCAAAGATTGCAAATTTTATGACAATGCCGTAGAATACAATGTTGATATATATATATATATAATAGTCTTTTGTAATTCCAGAAGATTATGAATTAGACTTAACAAAACGTATAAAATTCTTACTAACGAGAGAATTTTAAATAAAAATGAAGAATTATTGTTACGAAAGATATTATTTAAAAATAATACAGTATTATGATCGTTCAAAAACGTAAATCTTCTAATTTCGCTAATGCTTTGATCATAAAGGTAGAGGGATGATAATTATCTTTTGCTAAAAATAATTTGAAATTGGATTTGTTTACATTAGATGAAGGATCGAAACCGATTTTTGAACGAGATGAAATCAAGAAACAACTTTTCGACAAGGGAAGTGCATCTCGTGATTTCGAAGAACGCCGAACAGTTTGTGACGATGTCGATGATTCACGTAAGATAATCTTTCTAATTTATTGGATTTAATAATTGCAAAGTATTGATTTTGTATTATAGCTTAAGGGGTAGCACCACCCCAGAGGTCCGAAAAAAGGCCAAACTTTGAGAATTAATTTAAAAATTACGGAAAAAGGAATCGAAATTTTTTTCAGACAATTAATCAAACGTGTATTTAAGTGTAACAAAAAAATTTTTGTATTGACATTTTGTTGCAAAATGGTGGTGCCGCGGTCGTTTTTTGAAACCGCCTTTTTTTAAGGGCCTCTACGGGAGGATGGATTGCTCCGAAAGTTGAAGACCAGGAACAAAAATGCACAAAATTTCTTAATCTATATGACATTGCCCATAAAAGTACGTGGGGATTTTTTTTAAATTGATTTTTGTAAAAATAGCACACTTATGAAAAAAAAATTCGATTTTCGGCAAAAAAATGAGCAGTAAATTGTTTATAAAAAAAATGTACAACGAATCAAAAAACGGCTACGTACTTTTGTAATGAATGTAATTGTCAAGCTACCGTCAAAATTTCAAACCGATCCATGCAATAGTTTCCGATTGATCCGTCCTCCCAGTTCGAAAAACACGGTTTCCAGATAATCGCGTTTAAAGTTTTGAAAGTACTTTGGTCTTTAAAAATTTTATTTTACCTTCAATCTGCTATTCCTGCACCATATATAGGTCCAATTGTACATTGTTTTTGTGACACTAAAGTATATTTTAAGCAACAAAAAATAAAATTCAATTTTTTCAAAATCCTAGAGTGGTGTTACCCCTTGATAATTTTGAAACGCAGCAACTTGAATCAAGGCAAATTGATTTTTAATTGCAGGGCAGAGAAGAACAAGAAGGCGCTCCTCGTCTTCCAGTCCACCAAGGAGAAGTCGAAACAGTGAAAGTCGTCATCGATACACATCAAGGTTTGTGCAACAGTTGACAAGAAAACATCAAGATTTAGCTGTTAAAAAGATTGCTCAAAGTGATATCACTGTAATATGGATGCTACGCAAAAAGAGTACCGGTTACACTTTTATTTGTCTTCAAAATAAAAGGAATTTTTGCGTAACGCAAATAGAATTTGCAATTTTTTTATTTTTGAAGAGAGATGAAAGCTTGATAACGGTATTCTTATAATCACCAAGTATTGCTATAAAAAGAGAAGCAGGTAATTTGAATTCGCACTTCAGCGCTACCTGCTTGAATCGTCATTTACGTTTGTTGGAATGGATTTATTGCTTTCTTCCTATTGATTAACCAACAATTAATACACAACTGGTAACCTGTCGCTGCACATAACATGAAAATTTGAAATTTGGAAAAAAATATGGACATTGAAAATATGGATACAACATTTCATGACACAATCAAGCGAGAAAGAAATTTTTAAGGTTCAATGTGGTCGACGTAACAGGCATTTTCTGAAAAATATGGATTTGTTAAAATTGCTTAAATATTGTGCGATTTTAAAGACTTTATGGTTCCTTCAAAAGGAAAAGTATGCGTATTCTGGAGAATTTAAAAAAGCACTAAAGGTCGTGCTATTTAATGTCTAAAAAGTATTGGCTATTCTACCATTTTCTAAAATGATATACTAGCACTTATGGATGCTCCTATGTGAACCATAGGAATAAAATAAATAATCAATTTTTGCAGAATTAAGAATTCAAAGAAGCACTGAAAAGGTCGTGCTATTTAATATCTAATATGGAGTTAATCGTCTTAAAAGTATTGGCTATTCCACCATTTTCGAAAATTATACTAGCACTTATGGATGCTCCTATGTGAACCATAGGAATAAAATAAATAATCAATTTTTGCAGAATTAAAACGCACTAAAGGTCGTGCTATTTAATATCTAATGTGGAGTTAATGGTCTGAAAAGTATTGGCTATTCCACCATTTTCGAAAATTGTACTAGCACTCATGGATGCTCCTATGTGAACCATAGGAATAAAATAAATGATCAATATTTGCAGAATTAGGAATAATTCAACGGGAGGAAGAAATAGTTTTTCAAAAGCAAACGAACGGTTTTTAATTTTTTAATCGGCCGGTTTTTTACATTTAGACTCGAAGCTTGAGATACTTCATAAAATGTAACAATAAAGGGAAGGAGGATGGATATAATTAATCCGCCAAATTCTGCAAGGTGTCAGTGGATCCACGTATATATCACCTGCAAATAAAATCCATTAGCTGAAAAATTCGAAATTTCTATAAATTTGATCTATTTCAATTGGAAATCCGGTTTAGGATGGGTTTAATAAAATTCTGTTTTTAATAACTACAAGTTTTTGAAAATATTGATGATCACACGTATTGCTATAATCAAAACTGATTATATATCAGGAAACCATAACAAAATGGATGATGTTGTTTCCGAAAGTATTGCAAAAAAGAAACATTCGAACGCTTGTATTCGAAACCAGTTAAACTCTAATAATTATTCTTTTCCAAAAAACAATACAGAGAATAATTAAGGTAAAAATTGTAATAACAATTAGCTACTTTTGCTCATAATGACAGTCTTTTGTTCTAGCTTTTGTTTGCACTTAATTCAGCAACAACGAAGAAATCATTGATTTCTGTCAATGGAACAAGTAAAATGCTAATTTTGAGATACCTGATTGATTTTACACACGCACACTTTCTCTTCTGTTAAATAATACCTCTCTTACCTTGGATTTAAATTTTTGCATGGTTTTATTGTTTTCGTAGATAAATTTCTCAATTGAAGAAAAAAAAAATTTGTTCTGCTTTTGAGGAAATAAACAAAGCATAAAATTTCCAACTTTTTTCATTATCGCTTTTACTAACTTTTTTCCAACATCTAAATTTAACGCTTGGTTGTTCTGCATTTCTTAGAGACTTCATTGCAGTTTTTTTGTGTTTTTTTTTCCCTTAAATTTTGTTCTAATTGAAGCTTTCTTGATTTATACTGCAATGGAAGCTCTTCTGCTGAGCTAGAAATGTTCTTTGTGTGCACATGTAACCAGATCAGGCTCAAAACAACCATTTACACCCATGGAGGATAAGTAAGTTCACCAATAACGAGGTAATGTAAATTCAACAAATTACTTTCCATATTTTAATTAGATATAAAATGTATTTGTATCATAAACTTGTATAAAAAAAAAAAGAAAGAAAATTGTGAATGAATGAAACATTTGCAATTATTATCTCGACATTATAATCAATTATTGAGTTTTCACTACTTTAATTGAACCTCTGTAATCGAGATTTAGGAAGATACAAATACATTGTTGCGATATTTTTTCTAAGTATAAGCATGTATTAGTTTATAAGAATCTCTCCTTATACGAAAAAATACGTATAAGAGAAATCATATATATATGGATATACCAAAAATAATGAGTATAATATATGGACTCAATGAAAATAGTATGCAAGTATTGCTTTAATTATAAGTAAATAGAATTTTGCGAGGAAAAATTTGCATAAGAAATAAAATAATGGGAATGATGACGTATTTCAAAAATCAGTTTTCAGTGTTTTTTTTTTATTTTTAAATTTAAATGCAAAATGGATAAATATTTTCCTGCAAAATTCTATTCAAATAGATTAATACCTGCTGTGTGATGAAAGCATCTTTTAGAGAAAGTTGAATTAAACTTCTATTTTGTATGAATTAATAGAAATCTGCTTCTTCCTTTTCTTCTAGTTTGGAAGAAAATTCAGAATACAGTGAAGAAATTTTCTTTGCTCAAGAAAATGTTTTCAACGTGCAGTGTAGGAATTTAGAATAGTCGTTTTATTTGTTACAAAAAGTTCAGAAATTAATTTTTATAATCTTTTTTAGAAGCGAGAGCTCTAGACGCGTCGAGGAAAGTTCAAGTCGACGCAGAAGTCGTGTACACGATAGGTGAGACAATTTTTTTGTTTTCTTTTAAAAACTGACACTTTTCTGAACGTATTTTCAGAAATATATCCATGTTACGAAGAAGAATAATGTAAAAGCAATTGCATGTGGAAGCAATATAATCCAAAAGTACATTTTGTCAATTTTAATCTTTATATTTTTCAGAATATAGTGAAGAAATTTCCTTTGCTCGAGAAAATGTTTTCGCCATACAGTGTAGAAATGTAGATTAATTATTTTATTTGTTACAACAAGTTCAAAATTGAATTTTCTTTCTTCTTTTTTAGAAGCGAGAGCCCTAGACACAATGAAGAAAGCTCGAGTCGACGCAGAAGTCGTATACACGATAGGTGAGGCAATTTTTTTGTTTATTTTAAAAACTGAGATTCTTCTGAACGTGCTTTCAAAAATATATCCATGTTACGAAGAAGAATAATATAAAAGCAATGCAATCCAAAAGTACATTACGTCTATTTTATATTTTATATTGTGTCTTTATATTTTTCAGAATATAATGAAGAAATTTCCTTTGCTCGAGAAAATGTTTTCGCCATACAGTGTAGAAATTTAGATTAATTATTTTATTTGCTACAACAAGTTCAAAATTGAATTTCTTTATTCTCTTCCAGAAGCAAGAGCCCTAGACACAACGAAGAAAGCTCAAGTCGACGCAGAAGTCGTATACACGATAGGTGAGGCAATTTTTTTGTTTATTTTAAAAACTGAGATTCTTCTGAACGTACTTTCAGAAATATATCCATGTTACGAAGAAGAATTATATGAAAGCAATTGCATGTGGAAGCAATGCAATCCAAAAGTGCATTATTTCAATTTCAATCTTTATATTTTTTCTCGAGCAAATTTCCTTTGCTCAAGAAAATGTTTTCGACATACAGTGTAGAAATTTCGGAAACTCGTTTTATTTGTTACAACAAATTCAAAATTTAATTTCTTTATTCTCTTCCAGAAGCGAGAGCCCTAGACACAACGAAGAAAGCTCGAGTCGACGCAGAAGTCGTATACACGATAGGTGAGACAATTTTTTTTCTTTAGAAACTGAAACTCTTCTGAACGTACTTTCAGAAATAAAATCCATGTTACGAAGAAGGATAATATAAAAGCAATTACATGTGGAAGCAATACAATCCAAATGTCAATTTTAATCTATATATTTTTATTTTATATTGTATCTTTATATTTTCCAAAGTATGAACAAATTCCAGAACATGAACGAAATGTGAACAATTTTCCTTTGCTCGAGAAAATGTTTTCGACATACAGTTTAGAAATTTAGAATAGTCTTTTTATTTGTTACAACAAGTTCAAAATTGAATTTCTTTATTCTCTTTTAGAAGCGAGAGCCCTAGACACAATGAAGAAAGCTCGAGTCGACGCAGAAGTCGGGTAGACGATAGGTGAGAACATTTTTTTTTTCTTTTAAAAACTGAGATACTTTTGAACGTGGTTTCAGAAATATAGGTACATTATGTGAATTTTCATTTTTAAATTTCCAGGGAGAGACGTCGAAGTAGGGAATCAAGTTATTCGAGGTACAGAAGAGGCAGAGATCGCTCATATTCCAGGGATAGGAAGTCGAGGTGAGAAAATTACAGATTTCTGGGTATTTCTAATAATTATCAGGCAAGAAACGCCTCATAATTATGCACCAACCCAATAATTCAACCATGTCCAGCTGCAGTTTGTAGCAAACAAATTGAACTTCCAATTGACTACTCAAAAAAAAAAATTACCACTTCCGTTCGTTATTTTGTTTCAGATCCAGAAGAGAGGAAGAATATCTTGCTTATAGGTCCAGAAACGACTTGAGTCCAATGTCACGATACATGGAACCGATAGCCTATCCTATGTATCACGATGTGAGTCTGAATTCTTTTGATTTACAAAAAAACAGCTTCCTCCATCTCAACTAAAAGTTCAAATATTTAAAAGCTGAATAAAAGTCACATCTGGAACCGCGAGGTCTTGACACTATTTCTACCGTGCTACTAAAATCCAAAATTAAAAATATAATGTTATGAATAAAATAAATTTACTCAATTAATACAAAATTTTTGACGGACGCATAATTGCTGTACTAAGCACCTCGCGTTAGTGGATTTCAAAAAATGATTAAATTAAACCTCGAAAATAATTCTGAATTCGAATCCTAAAAGGTGTCTTTTCACAACTTTGGTAGAAATAGTGTTAATTTTATCCGAAACGGTCTTTATCGTAAATATACAATTTCAATGAAAAGGTTTTTGTTAATGCCAGATGAAATCCAAAAATAAAAATTCACTTCACGTTAGCAAAGAAATTGCAATAGAATTGCTCGTTAACTGTTCGTTAATTTCTTCTTTACAGGAGTTCGTAAGACAAATGTTTCAATACGGTCCAATTATACCGATGAGGGGACCAATGCCGATTGGGCCCATGAGGGGACCAGTACCAATTGTGCCCATGAGGGGACCAGTGCCACCAATTGTGCCAATGAGGGGACCAGTGCCAATGAGGGGCCCAATGGGAATTCCACGGATTAGAATGCCCATTTCCGGGCCATCGAGATACATGTCGCCTTCAATGATGTACAAATCGCAAAATGAACGTACGTTTCTAAACTTTTTTTGAACCTTTCATGGATGAGAATTTTCGCGAATGAGTCAAAGTTCGTGAAATGCGGGAAATTCGATAGAACTCGTTCACAAAAAGTTATTTAAGAAATATTGTCTCTGCAAAGATCCGTAAATAAGCAAAAATATACGAATGCGTGCTTCCAAAGTGTAATATTAAATCACACCTTTCCTAATTATACTCTTAGAGCTTAATTAGGAATTAACAAAGATTTATTTTTTTTTTTGCAGGGTCCGGAAAATTCTGAACGACACGAAATTAAAAGACGAATCACGATGACGAGAAATCACAAAAGTATTTCTATCTCTTTTACCGATACGATTTAGAAATAAATACGATTTATGTTTTAATTGAACTCTAAGACGAAGGTTCCTTGAATGATTTTTTTTTAAATAATGGTTTTTGTCGGAATTTTTACTATGGGACCGCTAGATTGTTATTTTCAAAATGAAACAGAAGTTAATTTGAGAAGAAGGGGCGAATAAACTTATTTACTTTTCATAAGTTGAATTTTTTTACGGTCATTTGTAACTCAAATTTTTAATTTTAACATTATTTCTACCAAAAAGTGTCAAAAAACGCGTTTTGGAATTTTCATTGAGAATTATTTTCGAGATTGAATTTAATCTTTATTTGAAATCAACAAACGGAGGGTGCTCAGTAGAGCAATTATGCGTTTGTCAGAAATTTCCTATTAATTAAGAAAATCTGTTTTAATTATAATTCGATATTTTTACTTTTGTATTTTTGTTTGTGTATATTTAACCGGTAGAAATAGTGTTAATTGGGAACCGACATTTTATATGCGACACATTATTTTGCGCAATCTATAATTTCTATTGCTCCGAAATTACCGCTCGAGCGCCGATAGAATCAAAAATTCTTTTGTTGAAAAATACGCAACTGGTAATAGAAAATTTATTCCGAGAATATCACTTTCCGAGTTAGATAATTATTAAAAAGTTTGATGTACGAGATAAAGTCACGTATAAAGTGTGAAATTCACAAAAAAAGAAATCATTAACGCGAAGTAAAAGGAAAAGCAACAAAGTGCAAGGAGTCGGATGTACTTGAAAGCAGTCAGAAAATGGGCATTGATGGAAAGAAATTCAACCATCGACTTGATCCTACCACAAGGTGGGAGGCGATGGTTGTAATATATCTGAACATGCACTTGATCAAATAACCACAGTTCCTTTATTTCGTTGCGAAATTCAGTCACTTCGAGAGCATTTTTTCTCTTTTTTTGTTTCCACTTTGAGAAGAAAGCGGGACTAGAATTTTATTTGTAAAGAGATTCACTCAAGCCACTGCCATTTATTTCAAAAATATATATTTTTTACTCAGAAAAATAGAAAAATAATTCGAAAGAAATCGTTGCATTTATTTGATAAATAATTCTAGAATGAATCCCTTCAGAAAACCCGTGTAATGTTATGTTTCGATAATAAATACAAAAAATTAATACTCCTGGAATTTCGAAAAATTCCAAATTTTCATTCGATCACTTAATTATTGGCGATAGCATGAAACACTTTTACCTTTACCTTCTCTTGGCACTTTGCCATTCAGTTAATTGTGATTTAATCAATTACAAATTAATCGATGACAAAAATGTAAGTGATTATGCAGTTTTCTCGAGGAAGTCTGTCGACAAAAGGAATCTCATCGAAACTGCGAACAGCGAAGTGATTACAAACCTTTACACAAGAGCGAAGAGTTTCAAGAGCCTCGATGACTTATTGCAAGTGTGGAATCCGATGAATGTGGCCAACTTTTGGGACTTCGATGAACATTCGAAGATCGGTTTGTCGATCACTTGTGCTCGAGACCTTACGAATTATATCCAAAGTGCTGCCGAAGGTGCAAATTGGGCTTTGAAAAGTAAGAAGCTCTGTTTTACTCAAATTTTTTATTTTTCCTATACATGAGAGCTGGGAAATTACATTTTTTAAAATTTTCTTCTACCGGAAGTAACAGTTACTGCTCTTATTTATATAAGTTTAGTAATTAGCTCGATAGAAGTAGCGTTAATTGATTGAAGTTTGTTAGACTTTGAGGGAAAAAAAAATAATCACGAAGAACTTTTTGAGATGTAAAACTTTTCATTTCTCAAAACTGTGTTATCCGAGCGACTGGAATGGAAAAAAAAAAATTTTTAACAAGGAAGTAACGATTGATCACGGAACTGATAATAATTATAGTGTAAGTTGAGAAACCGGTCCAGTCTTCGATAACTTGATACTTTCTTCTTAGGCCTCGCATCGACTTTCATGATCAATGAACATTACATAGCAATGATCTTAAAGCACTCTGCGTAAAAAAGATAAAAACCGGTATTCAGCGTTTAAAGAAAATCCATGTGGTTCTTGAAGCAAAAATATAATAATTTAATTTTTTAAAAAATATTAAAAAATCGAGAAAAAATTCTGCTTTATTAATTTTAAGAAAATAATAAAAAATCGAGAAAAAAATTCTCCTTTTCACAGAAAATTGATACACAGAGGATGTGGATCGAACAAAGGACATCAATGCCACAGACGAAATTTATTATATTTCCTTTCATTTCCTGGAGCATTACCTGCTTACTCCTATGGAGAATAAGGAAATGATTTTTTTTTGTTTCTTCATTCATGTAATTATTTCGTTGAATTTTACGTAACTATAGCTACTCCAGTCTCTTATCGCTAATGAGCTAATTAATAAAACACTCGTATGAATACGTTCTCGGCGAGTAAAAAAAGTAAATCGTCCATCGTAACATAATTTTACATGCTTATTTTATTCGTCTCACGTTTCTCCAAATTTTTCCTGACAGGTGTATTTCATATTTATGTAATGCAGAAAGTATCCTGACTTTTCAGCAGAAAATACTTTCTTCAGCTAAATCCATCTTACACTATTAAACAAATAAGCCGTTTATTTTGGAAAAATTAAAAAAATAAACCGGACTCGGTCCACTTTCAAAATAAATGGTTCAACCATTTTTTATTTAGTTAGAAATATTTCCAATTCTTAGATATTTTGGAATAAATTTTATTTATTATGGAATAATATTGGAGTTATTATGAAGTAGTCCTCCCCAATAACTAAAATTTTGAAATATTTATTTAACGCCATAGACCAAACAAGGATCCTACAATTTATTATGGTTTTAGGTATGAAGTTTTAATAATTATTTGCAGATTGATTAGATTTGTTCGATTTTTTGTTTTTGCTGTTTTATTTCCTGCTTTTCATGTGCAACTTATGAGTCAAAGTCATTGAGTAAAAAAATATTGTATTATAATTGAATAATTGTTCATAAATAAGATTAACAACAAAACGGAATATGTATGTAATGGAAATAAATATCAGCCTGGCGCGCATAAATGTTAATTGTCGGTATATAAATGTAACACACGTGTATGTACAATCTTCATACGCTCTATTATTAGGTAAAAGAAATATACGATTATTATTAAACCGCGTTATACAATGTTGTAGAAATACACAACACGCAAGGCTGTATATTCAATAGTGCATTTATCATTGCACATATATATCCCTTGGATATACCTTTACTCTCTGGTTAAATAACACCAAGAAAAGTGACTTCCTTGATTTCTACGTTTCTCCAAAACCGAAACATCCTCGTGCCTGCCGAAATATCGCGAAATGAGTCCCAATGTTTCCCCATTGGGTGCCAAAAGCCACCTTTTAGAATTATTTTCGAAATTGAATTGAATCCTTAATTGAAATCCACAAACGGGAGACGCTTGGGTAGAGCATTTATGCGCCGACAAAAAATTTGCTATTAATTAAGGAAATGTATTTTAATTATAATTCTATACTTTTGCTTTTGGATTTTTGATTACGTATAATCAGCGCGGTGGAAAATGGTGTTAATATTACTCAGTCAAGCACAATATGGCGAATAACGCGGAATTTCAAATTCGAGGGACTAACTTTCCATTAACAAACGTAATTCCGAAATTTATTTACAAGAATTTTGCAATTCTGGTGTTTTGAAAAATATTCTGACATGTTACCTATATTACAAACAAAATTTTCAAAAAAAAAGAGAAAAACACTTAATGAGGAAACGGAATAAGCTACATCATACGGAAACTCCCTTCTTTGGTATTAATTTCCTTTAAATACCATACCACTTTCTATCTCCTTACGTAATCCTGATTACTTCAGGCAAGAAGGGTTACAGGAAACAAAGAATACTCAGAATCCAATTTGTCATCAAAGCCATTATTGTCCACATTGACACTATTATTTAATGATGGAGTTGTTGAGTGCCCTTAAAGTCAATAAGTATGTTGTATTTCCTGAGAATATGATCCGAAATGTGATGGACGATTTTTTGTGAGTTGCAGAGACGAGTCATTACCTAAGAAAGTGAAAGGTGGAATATATTGTTACGTTGCGTTTGCAGAAAAAATGACAAATATTGCTATTATAAAATCATTCAGGATGTATCTCCTACGGGAATTTATTGAACTAGGGTAACGATCCCTATTTGTGTGCCTGTTCCAATTATAATTCCAGGGATTTCATTCTAAAGATATTGATCTCTGTCGATTTGACTTTCAGCTGGATTTCTGTTGATTTTGGGAACACTTTTTCCAAGTCATAATTTACATCGATCGGTAAAAACCTTAAATTTTCATGAATTATAGTCCCATTATTTATTATTCATTAAATTCTAAAAAAATATTTTATTATTCATTAACTTCTATTAATTTGACTTTTAGTAATTTCTATCGATTAACATCAATCGTCGAAGGTCCTCGATTTAATTTAATAGAAATCCTTGATTTCTATCGTATCGATGAAAATTCAAAAATTTCCATCGATCGGAAGCAAAGGTTTCTATCGATTGGAATCAAAGATTCCTATCAATTGAGATCAGGGACATCTCAACTAATAATTAATGGAAATTCAAAATTGCCAAGGGAATTCATTAAGAACTGAATAAAGTTATAATTAATTAACAATCAATAGTAATTCAAAATTTCCAAGATTCAAGAAAATTTTTAAAAAATTGAACGATATTTCTTTCCGAACGAGCCGATGAGAACACGCCGAGTTAAAGTATTGTGTCATCGTTTGCAAAGTACAGACATAATAATTGCATAAATCGCTAAGTTCAAAGTATTGTAACGGCAGGGTGGTAAGGAAAAAAATCGGACAAACTAGGAAAGTGCACGTTCCACTCTTTTCTGCGTTAAAGTACTTCCTGTAGAAAGTGAGAAAGTGCTTGAAGACTAGACTTTTAAGATGTAATAGCGTTACAAGGTGTAATAGATTTCTATTAGATGTTGCATTGCATATGCATGTAATTGTATTAGTGCTGAATCGTTACATTATGATCAGACAAGTCAGACCTCCTGCACACCCACATGATGTAACGCCGATGCAAATTGACTGAGTATGTAGCTATAACTTTACGTGAAATTGCAGAACAACGTAACGTGGGCATACATTGTGGATTTTTTCACATGAAAAAAATAGCGAATTTATCAATGTAACAAAACGATCCTTTCCCATATTTAACTGACTAGCGAGCGTTTGATTACCATGCGAGGATCAAGATTATGTAATAGTTGATTTTCGAATGCGTCTGGAATAATGTTATTTATTTTGCCAGAATTTTCTTACTTATGCTATTTTTGCAATTGGCAATTGGATGCCAGGGTTTTGCCAGGATTTTGCTGTTTTTGCAATTGGATGTGTGATTTTGAATAAAAAAATTAAATGTTATTTATTAAAAGGTCTTTATTTTTTCAGTGATCGATGCCAGCGGAAAACACACGTGGGGTCTTTTTTCAGGAAATAGATACTGGATTGGTGCGATTGATCAATGCAGAGATATGGAAGATGTTATTTTAAACTTTATGAATAATAATAATAATAATATTACGAACGAAGCAGAAATACCACCATTTCACGTTGCTGTGAACTCCGTGAAATTCCGACTGGAGATTCTTAAACCTGGAATGAAGGGGGTAAGTTCTATTAATTGCACCTCGACTCAATTCAGATAATCAGCAGACTTGGAAACAGAAGTAAAATTTGATGTATTATAATTTATTTATGAATTCCTTGTGTTTTTGTGAATTTTATTAATTTTATATTAATTGTATTTTTTTTTTTTATTATTTATATTAATTGTATATTAATTTCTCTGCAGCCCAACTACGTATGCACACATTTTCAAATAAATTATTTCTACCATCTTTACTTATCCGCTTGCACTTTCAGACACACGATATAACACTGGGGTTATGCCTACCCCATAGCTGCACGGTCCAAGAAGTCGAAAGACTCCTGTATTTCGTCTCGAATCGAACGAGCCACGAAAATTTGCCTAGAAAATTGACGGTGCAGCAGATAAGAAACCTTTCAGTGGGATACACCCTTTGGGAAGACAAAACTTTCTACATTTTGATGTAAGTGCAACCATAAACTTGATTTTTTTCATCCTCTCATTTGTAGCCTGGTACAACCTTTTGATGGACCCAAAAGCTCAAAATCCTGATAATCGATTTTTCGTTTCTGAAATTACCCAATTCAATCAATTACGTCACAAAAATTAGTTTTTGAATATTTTATTGAAATATTTTATTCTCCTTCTGGACTACGAGTTGGAATAGTTTCAACAAAAATTATAGCATTTCGAACTTCTACCGCGCTAAATATGCACAAACAAAAATCCAAAACCAAAAATATAGTGTTATAATTAAAATAGATTTTCTAGTCCAATACCAAATTTTGGTATCGATGCACAATTGCTCTACTAATCACTTCCGGTTTGTGGATTTCGAAAAAGGATGGAATTAAACCTCAAAAATAATTCTAATTGCAAATTGAAATCCTAAAAAGGTGTCTCCCAACACCATCGGTAGAAATAGCGCTCTAGCCCCTGTAGAAAGGCAATACGGCATACAAAGAAGTGTAACTTGAAATCTACCTACAGGATCACCATCGAAAAAGGATTGAATTAAACCTGGGGGGACCGAAAAGTAATCAAATTTTTTTTTAATAAGCTCATTCACAGTTAGTTTGTGAATAAGTTTTCATTACTTTTCGGTCCCCTTAATAATTCTAATTGTAAATTGAAATCCTAAAAAGGTGTCTTTCTACACTATCGGTATCCCCTAGCCCCTGTAGAAAGGCAATACGGCATACAAAGAAGTCTAACTTGCAATCTACTTACAGGATCACCATGTCTTTCGTCAGCCTTTTCGTTGCACTGGGTACCTTGTACGACATCGCCCTGAGATGTCAAGTGCTAAAAAAGGAGGCCCGAAATCGCATGGACACCAATACAATGCCCGAAGGGAAAAGCCTAAGGTCCAACGAACGGGCTGATCATAAAATTACCATTTCAAAATTATGGATTGTTAACACTCATAATGGCTCTTTAGGTGAGGCGAGAAAAAAAATGGTACTCTCGAAGAATACTGATTTTAAAATTGCTGTACCATTTTTTTTTTTACATTTTTCAGACGTATTTAACACCAAAGACGTTCCCAAACCATTGTCGGAAGCTTTGTTATCCTTCAGTTTATTGCTGAACGTTTCCAAAGTTTGCAGTTTGGATGTTGGAGGAGACACTTTGTCACCAATTCACGGACTCAGGTTTCTTTCAATGCTGTGGGTGATTTTGGTGCACACTTGTCTCTTAATCAACGAAATCTCGGGTAACTATAGGAAATCCCACTAATCAAAAAACCCGAAACCTTGAATGTTTTCGAAATGTGATAATATTTCTATTATTGGAATGAAATAATTTTATTTAATCTATGCAACGACTTTTACAGATAACAGGATGTTTCGCTCGAAAGCCGAGAATGATTTTTTGTATCAAACAATCAGTAATGGAACGTACGCCGTTGACACATTTTTCTTTATCAGGTATATCCGCATAAATATTTTGTCAACCCCTTTTTCTGATTCTAAAAATATTTTTTTTTCGCGTGTTGGAATATTAGATTCTTATTATTATTTATTTTATTATTTATTTTATTATTTATTTTATTATTATTATTATTATTATTATGCTCAATTATTTCTATATTATTAATCTATTATTATTAATTATTTTTACAAGCTTTTTGTATTTTGTAAAGAAAATTTTTTACAAAATACAGAATTTTGATAAATAAAAATGCAATCACTTTCTTTGAATATTTTTGCAAATGACGTTTCTTGCAATATGATTTTATTTTTAGCGGCTGTTTGGTGTCGTTCCTTTATTTTCGTACGATGGGGAAGGAAAAAATGAAGGAGTTGAAAATTACAAAAGGATACGTTGGACAATTCATGCAGTTTCTCGGCATGATGTGGTACAGATATCTGCGTTTAACGCCGCCGTATTTATTAGTCATTGGGTTGATCCAAGTGTCCATGAAATGGTACCACGATCACTCTGTAATTCAGTTACCGGCACTTGATTACAAAACGTGCGAGAAATTCTGGTGGAGAAACGCTCTTTACGTTAACACCTACTTCGACATGGACGAGAGGGTAATATTCCAACGTTGTTCTTCATTTTTTGAATTTCGTTCCATTCGATTTTTTTCTCAAACGTTTTCTCAAAATTTTATTTAATATTTATCTTTCCAGTGTATGGTTTGGAGTTGGTACCTAGCAAATGACACCCAATTTTACACCGTTGGAATAATTATTCTCATTGTAGCTGCAAAGTTAGTAGCAAATTCAATTTATTTGTAAAACAAATTAAATCATTTGCAAGTTTGCATAATTATAATAATTTATTATCTTTTTTTTTGTACTTTAGGTTCCTGACGGTAGGTGCAGCATTCGGAATTGGTTTGTTAGTCCTTTCATGGATTACAACAGCTGTGATTACTTTAAAAACTGGACACATTCCAACGTAAGTCACTTTTACCGGCCAACGATTATTTAATACAAGAAAACAACGAACATTTATTAAAAATCAGTAAAGTATTTGAAAAAAAATTAAAATAAATATAACATTTCTAACCGATTTATTTATTTCTTAGAATTCAAGACCCCTTTGCTCACTATGAGAGCCTTTACGACAAACCATGGACCAGAATAGGCCCTTATTTGGTTGGAATGGCGACCGGATGGTATTTGTTCAAAGCTAATTGTACACTCAAAGTGAAAAGGGTAATATTTTCTGAGAACAAAATAATCAGATAATGAAGTCAGAGTCGATTAAAACGTTATTTGTTATTCCTCAGGCGATTGCAATTTTGGGTTGGACGCTTTCAATTCTTATAATGGCCAGTATAGTTTATGGACTTTATGGTAACATGTTGGGACCGTATTCGTCAGCAGTTTATACCGCGTTATCGCATTCGGCCTGGGCAATCTGTGTTTCGTGGATTCTTGTCGCTTGTGTTACCGGTAACGGCGGTAAGATTAATATTATTATTTTAATATTATGATATTGGTCATTTTAATATTATCATTTAATTGATTCCAAAATTATTGCTAATTTTGCAGAATTGACATTGATATTGATTTTTTATTCTTAAAAGTCATTTATTGACACTCATGACATCTAATTTGCAGGTCTTGTAACCAAAATACTCTCCTTCAAATACTTTTACCCATTATCCAGATTGACTTACTGCGCTTATTTGATACACCCTGCATTGATGAGAGCCATTATTCTACGAAGCGAAAGTTCGTTGCATTTGAATCAAGGGCTCGTGGTACGTATTGCGAATTTATATTTTACATTGTTTTGTGGTACCGGTATAATTAACTAATTTTTTCATTTATTTTGGTCTATCCTTACATTCCAATTTTTCAAAACTTTATCAGAATTAATTAACCACCAAATTAATCAGCCTATTAATAATTTATAATTTTTCATTATTTTTATTTTAACATTGCAGGCGATAATATATTTCGGAGTAGTAGTGGCGTCCTATGGGGCTTCGTTATTCCTCAGCCTATTTTTCGAAGCTCCCATGGTGTCTTTACTCCGGATCGTCCATCCTTTGCGCCAATGGAAGAAAGACTGATTACGTAAATCATTTATAAACTTTAACATAATGACTCTAGATTAAGTTTCGTATCGAGTGAGCTCATTAACGCTATTTCTACCGCGTAATCACGAATCCAAAACCAAAAATGGAGAATTATAAATAAAAGAAATTTTCTTAATTAACATTAAATTTTTTACAGACGCATAATTGCTCCACTAAGCACCTCCCGTTTGTGGATTTCGGCAAAAGATTCAAATAAAATCTCCAAAATAATTCTGAATGGAAATCTTAAAAAGTGTCTTTTGACACCAATAGTAGAAATAGTGTTAAAGTTTCCAATTGCAATTATTTGCAACTTTCTCCTGATCGTCATTTGGTAAAATTCTTCTTCTACAGCTTCTCCTCGCAGATCTTATAATTTTCTAACATTCCTATAGACTCTAAACAGTTGATTCAAAATTTTAAAAAAACAAATGCTATCCATTGTTATATTTTTATAAAATTCCACAGAATTTTTCTATCGCGGGTAATAATCAATTTTATTCTAATATTATTACATACGTAAATAATAAATATAAGTACTAAAAGTATATATAAGTAATAAAATAATAAATAAGGAAAAAATTGCAGGACGCATTTTTGGGAATCAACATCTATGACAATAATTTGTCTCAGATATTCCTCAATGACTGTTTGTTAATTGTTTTTATTTTTAAACGATACACCCTGTGCCTTAAATACCTTTTTTTATATTTTTTATACTAAGAAAAGATTTGTAATTTTTGTACAACAAAATATATATTTATGTATATTAATAGAAATAAAAACAAAAATATTTCAAAAATTTTGCAGTTTTGGTTTACGTGCAAATTGAGTCTATCTTTTGTCTTTCGTGTTTCGGGAAAAATTAAAAAAATTTTTTATTTATTTGAATTCCCGCAAAATTTCCCTTCTTGGTAGAAATTATTGGTGCGCTGATCCTTATTTACATTTTTGTAGGAAAACGTCACAGACTGATAATGAGCAAAAAATTACTTCTGAGAAAAAACGTTTTTCTCTTTTCTTGCTTCATTTCTTTCAGATAAAATACTGTGACTCAAGAAATGAAGAAATTGTGCCACCGAAAGGAGTGTTTTTGTTCCGTCGAAATCGACATTATTTTCTTATTGTTGGTTAAGAAAAATTTATCCTTTTTCTTTTTTTGCCACAAATAAATGTCAAGTTGATAGAAAATAAGACACGTAGAAATGCAAGCTTTTCATAAATGCAAAATGCATTTCAGCACGAGTGAACATCCAATAACAGTGTGTGGAAAAACAGAAGCCGAGTCTTTTCACCGGTAGTCTTGGGACTCCCACGTAATTCCATAGCATTTACGGTGAAACCATGGCGTACAGTGTTTTCATGGTGTTTCACCTGTTAATATCATCCACTTACAAAGTTTCAAGAAGAAGATGCGTCCCCCTTCTTCATATTTCATAATGAAAATCAAAGACGGGAATGACATTGGGATGGCGCATAATTAACGACGATTATTTTGCTGGACTCTGATGCATAATAATCGTCGTTAATTACGCACCAGCCCGATAATGATTCGAGAGATGGAGGTAAAAAAAGTTTTTTTTTCTGTGCAGTTTCGTTTATTTTGGAAGGTACACTTGCAACCAAAGAATGTGCAATCCGCGATTCTCAGGAGATTGATAATTTCCTGAAATTCGATGCGAGTGGAAAATTCCAGCAATTTTGGAGAAATCGAATTTTCGAGAATTCGATTATTTGCAATTTCCCACGCACAAAATTGAAACAGGAGCATATTTTTGGAAAAAAAATACCAGGAAGCGCCATTCGGGATCTCCTTTCGAACCAAAAACAGGACCTTCACTTCCAGAGACCTTCGAATCCATGGTGAGTGAATCGTTAGGAGGCATTCGTATTAAACAAACCGATTTTCTACTCTACATGTGTTCGATATCTAATTTTAGAAAGTTTTTCAATGAACCATTGCTGCTCCATAGAATTTTCTGATATTTTATGTCGATAAGGTAATTGTGCTCGATTTTCTGTTTTTTAGGTTCGCCCTCGGAACAAGAAATCTGCAAATCTTAACTATTCTGCTCAGCTGGAGGGGTAAGTAAAAAATTACAGCAAAGAAATAACGAAGGCGCTAATTATGTAATTTTGAGTTGATTTGATCATGAAAATAGTAGGAGCGACAATAAATGTTGTTGGAATTGTTGGAAATAAATTGTTGATGCCAACCTTGCAAAACTCTAGCAAGACATATGCAACTGTAGCCATAATTGGAATTGCTGTACATTAAAAATAGAAAATATATGAAATAGGTATAATAAATTATAAAATGGAAAATATGATACTTCAAAAATAGCAAAACCCTAGAAAAACCCTAGCAAAGCCCATAGTAACTGTAGCCATAGTTGGAATTGCTGTACATTAAAAATAGCAAATACAAAAGTCCAAGACTTTTTTATTAGACGGTGTTTTAAGCGGATATTAGAGTTTCACTTTCTAAAAATATGCTCGTAGAAAGTCAAAATTTTTCGTGGGACTGGTTGCAGGGTTACGAGAGAAATGCGAACTCTCCGTGACGTCAGGAATATCAGAACTTATTGCAAACAGTCCACGGTTGATTCCACATATTGGCAGATTGTGATTGCTGAACTTGTGAAATAAATAACATTTGCATTTCGAAATATGTTTTATACAGAATTGTACGCCTTTTGTTACGTTAGAGACAAAATTTGTGATGCAAGAAAACTTGGTCTAAGGAAATGAAAAAAAATAAAAATAGGATAATAATAATAATAAAAATTAAAATAGAATAAATACCAAATAGAAATAGGAATGTTATGGGATACCATTGGAATTGACACCACGTTAAATCAATAAAAAAAAAAATATGAATGTTATTTAATTTATGGATATTTTCGAAAGTCTATCTTAAAATTACAGTCAGTGGCTTCTTCCCTTTTAGGAACTCGGGATGCGAGGAATTGTTGAAAAAGAGGAGAAATTTCGTAAGATCATGAATATCCGGTTTTTTAGTCTTTTCATATTCTTCAAAAGTCTAAACTCTAAGGTTTCTCGTTTGGTGTTTTTGAATTGTCCCATTCGTCAATTTCCCATGATCGAAACAGGGTCCCTGTAATAATTTAAATCAGGGTCCAAGTTTATCTTCAATATTTATTTCACGCAGGGTCGAATTGAAATGTTTGGCCTTTTTCGGACCTCTAGAGTGGGGTTACCCCTTAATTAATCTTTCTTGGAACAAAATGTATAGTAATTCCAACCATGGTTATAGTTACATATGGATTTGCTATGATTTTACTATTTTTTTACGTATTATATTTTACATTTTAGGTATTTTATATTTTATAATTGGCACGAACTGGAATTCAAACGACTTCGATTTACGAAATCTCTATTTTTCCACGTTTAACATTTAGCAGTTTCAATTTTTATATTCTTTTAAATTTTAAATTATTATTTTTCCAGGTTTAACATTCGACATTTTTAATTCAATCGTAAAAAATTCGAATAATAATTGCCATTTAAATGACAACTATATGCCACACTACCTACGCTTCTGGAGAATGAATGAAACGTTTCTACGTCCAAGAAAACAGGATTCCAGTATAAAAATGTTAATTATCCGTAATGATTCTAACTTTAATTAGAATACTCGGTTTCGCAAGACATCCTTGGATCAATAGGAAACCTTGAGAGACAATTCAAGGAACCTTGAAATTCATCATTATTTGGGCCTCGAGTGGAATTCGCTGTCTGCTGGTTCCAAAATGTCATCCATTTCCACTTTTGACTAAAATCTTTGTACCCAGCACCGATGGGAGTAACTCCGTCAAGTGGTTTACGATGTCGTTAAGGTTTGGAATTTGAACCCGAACAGGCCAGAGCTCCCCGGAAGAGTTGTTCGATGAAAAGCCGGTACAAACGCCGGAGGACCTGGCAAAGCAGCCTACGTGAGATGGTGCAGATTCTCGAAGCCAGGGAAAGTGGGCTCCACACTCGTTGAGTCAAAAAGACAAGGATAACAGGGTCAAAGCTGATCACGAGGCAAGAAAGCAAGAGTTTCTTGCGCTGAATTCTCACCTACAATGAACAACGAGCATTTTACGATGAAATGTTGGAGTGAAAATAGTCTCGAGCAGATCCAGACCGTGCAAAAAAGTCCAATAAGGAAATGCAATGTTCGTCGAAAAAAAAAAATTATGTTCTGCATTTGCTGGGATTTGAAGGCTAGGAGCCACTGGAACCGAAAGAATGAATTTGTCGATCGGGTTGCCTACTCTCCAGGGGTAGAAAAGAGTGTTTTCTATTTGTTACTAGATTTTTTATAATCTTCCCAAAGTTACTAACGAACAAATATTTGAAAAACCCTAGAAGAACACCTGAGGTCTCAAAAGAGACCCACTAGGATTTTAATTTCTAATTATTTTCGGATTTCTCGAAATCCACAAACGGGAAGTGATTATTAGAACAATTATGCATCTCCACAAAATTTGGTATTGAATTAAAAAAATCTGTTTTAATTATAACGCAATATTTTTGCTTTTGGATTATTGAATACGTATAAGTAGCACGGTAGAAATAGTATTAATTCCAATAAATACTTAGTTCTAATTAGTCTCTCGAGACTGTTTCAATTTTTAATCCATTTTTTAAACACTTTTTTTGATTATTTTAATATTTTTATATAAATAATTTCACCCATTTCGATATTTAATCTATTATTTTCAATATACAAATTCTCAAATGTCAATAAAAGTCTAATTCTAAATAGTCAAGCTCATTTTTATCCAATAAACGCAATTACCAAAAATCAAAGTAAAAAAAAATCATAGTAAAAAAAAAACGAGGTGACATTGAAATCAAATATTGACTCTTTTGAAAAATCTATCGCTTCGATTTCCGAGTGTAATTATTCCACTTGAAAAGTCGAGTTCAAAAGAGCCTCCACAAAATTTTGTTATTTTTTTTTCCCAATTTTTATGCTTTGGAGATTTACATAATGAGAATCTTTGCCGTCCCTCTTGACGATACCTTTTTGCCCATTTTGGAATGTCTTCGGTTTGTTTGTACAACAATTATACATTCCGAATCAGTGCCGGTGACTAATTTAAATATGATAATGAACTATTATAAGTATGTGGTACCTACTTCAGCGCTATCTGTTCCCATGAACCGTGTAATAAATTCTGTAGAATTTTATTAACGCGTTAGCCTTCTTTGCGTATTTGGAGAAAAAGGAAATATCTTCTAACACCGGTATTGCAATCGATTCTCCAAGGATTTTTGTCGGATACATTTTTTAAAGGCCTCCCGAAAATCACATGTAATAAAGCCTCTCTTGCAATAATTATCTGCCGTATTTGCGTACAAATAATTGCAAAATAACATTCGTATGTTATTCGTTTACACATAAATTTGAGAAATTAATTAACAAATAAAATCGATCAATAAATATCGAGTTTTTTAGGAAAAAATTCCATTTTTTTTAGGAACCTAATTTTTTCTAATGTTTGCTTAGGCTCAAAAAAACTGTAATAAATTGAATAATAATATTTTTGACTTTTTTCCGTCTTGAAATATCGCTCGAAACTATTGAATTCTCTCTACGACTTTTGATATTTAATTTTCGCACATCTTGAAAATAAAAATACAAGTACCAATACAAATACAATTTTATTAAATTTCTGATATTACCAGAAACTTGATAAATTCGCCAGGGCTTTGCTCTTTTTTAGGCACGTGACAATTAAATAACAGAAAAATTGCAAAACTCTAAAAAATTTATCAAATTTGCAAATTTTTCTGATAATATCAGAAACTTGATAAATTCGTTAGAGTTTTGCCAGAGATTTTTTCTATTTTGTAGACATGTGACAATTAAATATAAAAAAAAAATAGCAAAACTAAAAAATTCATCAAATTACAAAAAATTTTTTTGGTAATATCAGAAACTTGATAAAGCTACAGTTTTCCTAGGGTTTCGCTATTTTGTAAATACGTGACAATTGAACAGCAAAATCCGAGCAAAACCCTGGCAAATCCCTGGCAAAACTCTACCAAACTGTTCCGATAATATCAGAAACTTGATAAATTTGTATTTGATCGATACACGCTGGGGGAAGCGTGCCATATTATCGTAAATGGTCCGGTGAAAGGAAACGCAAGTCCCATCGTATGTTTATCGACGGAAAAAGAAAGACTTCCGTCAAGGTGTAAGATTGACATATGTAAGACAAACCGAACTCGTCATACGTTACGTTGCAAGAACATTTCTTGAATCATGCAAGTCCCGACCACGGACTGATGGACTATGGACGATCTTTCACGTGTAATGCACCAACCCGAGTACCAGAAATACTGGTCAAGTAAAAACGCATGTATGTAACATAAGCACCGGCGGTATTATCCCCCTTCGAGTATATTTGAATAGCGCTAAGTTTTCAGTTTTCTCTATCTGCCCCCTTCCTTTGCTGGAAGTTCTTCACTTTCTGGAAGTACTTACGGAGGGGCCTCCCTGGATCCGGGCCCACTATTCTTCCAAAAGCATTTCTCCACTTGCGAGCTGCTCGAACGGGTCTGAAGTACAGCCCAAATCTCGAATCGGTCAATCGTGGTCTCTCGCAAAGACTTTTTTTCGTCAAACAAATTTTCTTGAGGGAACAAAAAAATTTCCCAAACCGTGGAAATCCACTTAAAAATTCAAACGATCAATTTTTTCTCGAGGATTCTTCGACTTTACCCCGAACGAACTTGAAAAAGGAAAAATTTGGAATTTGGAATTCGAAGAAAAGTGAAGAAAACAAAAAAACTCGAGTCTTTTGCTGGAAATTAAATCGCGGTTGGTGAAACTATGTATTTTTTCTGGAGTGAATTTGAAATTTGGAAAGTGAACGTAGGCGGGTGAGGGATCCGAGAAAACTCGAAGAGCAAAATTTCGGTGCATTTCCGTGGGACTCGAGATCAGGAAACTCGAAGTAGAATGTGGACGTGAGAATTTTGGAAATTCTGGAACAAAAAAAATCGATTTTTTTTTTCTACATTTCTTCTACGTTTGCGTTAGTGGCGATAGGACGAAACCGAAAATGGATACGAGGAAGATGTTGTTCGTAACTTTTTTGGTACTTTCGAGCGTTTCCGCGGAAACGTCGAGTTTCAATGAACTCCCGTCGTGGCCAAAACGAGAAAACGCATCGAGTTCGAATTCGAATTCGCCAACGAATTGGACGACTCTGGCGGAAGCCTTGGATGTTTTCAACGTGAAGTACCTCGCCAAGAATTGGGTGGAAGGAAAATTCGAAATTGGTGATCAATGCGGCAAAGACATCGGCAGGTACCTCGAAGGGTTGCAGAAGCAGGAGCTCTGGGCCCTCAAAGGTTTGTCTTATTTTTTGTATTGCACATTTTTTATTTGCAAATTTTTTTTTTGATTCCATAAAATGGTAACACAAATGCCACCTTCGATTTTGACTCGAGGCACAAAAAAAAATAATAATAATGATGGGAGTTATTTTTTAAAATCGCGAATGCTGGGTTTGAATTCAGAAAATGTGGAAAATTGATATAAGAGAGCCAAGTTGCCATGGATTCCATAAAATGGTAACAAAAAATGCCATTTTTAATTCAGACTCGATGCAAGAAAAAATAATAATAATGGGAGTTGTTTTTTAAAATCGCGAATGCTGGGTTTGAATTGAGAAAATGTGGAAAATTAATATGGGAGAGCCAAGTTGCCATGGGTTCCATAAAATGGTAACAAAAAATGCCATTTTTAATTCAGACTCGATGCAAGAAAAAAATAATAATAATAATGGGAGTTAATTATTAAAATTGTGAATGCTGGGTTTGAATTCAGAAAATGTGGAAAATTAATATGGGAGAGCCAAGTTGCCATGGGTTCCATAAAATGGTAACAAAAATGTAAACCGTAAAAAAAATATAATATTTTTCATTCAACTGTAATGATTTATATACATATAAAAGGATAAAGAGAATAAACAATAATAAATTTTGGAACGAAAGAAGTCAATTTTATCTAAATGTTAAATTCACTTTGGATCCGTAGAATTCGATAATTATCGAATTCCGAATTGGACTTTATTTGTTTTTAATTCATGGCATGAAAAGTAGGTAAAAATAGAAGAAAGTGAATTTGACTGTATAAAAGCAACGTCTAGAACGTACAAATCAACTTTCACTGTGGGACAATAATTTCTGCGGTGTGTAAAAAAAATTTTTTAGCATGCCCGAGTAACTTCCGCTTTGTAGAAACCAAATTTTCCATTTCGAAGAATAGGAATATTTACAATTTTATTTTTTACTACAATTTTATTTTTTTATTACAATCATTTTTCATTACGATTCACAATTTAATGTTTATTTGGATTCCAATAACCATTTTAATTTTCAAAAAATTGTTCCTAAAGAAAAAAAAAATAAGAAAGCTGTAAAAAAAATGCATGGATCCACTTGCATCCACTTTTTTTTAGCAAGTACAAAAAATCGTTAGAAAAAAAAATCAGAAAATGCTAAGAAAGCAATATTAAAATTATCAAATAAATAAAAAAATCAATATTAACATTACTAATTTATAAATTGCTGGACGTACCGCTGCGTTAATTGCAGCTTACCAGCAAGGGTCGTGTATGCATCTGGGAGATGCATACGCTACTTCAAATGCAACGGATACGATGGACGTACTTGAACTATTTTTTATTTATTTATTTATCGAGAAGCCGAAGGACCCAAACCGAAGGACATCCGAGGAACTATTTTTTTTTTTTTTTCAACAAACATTTGATGCACTCACGGTGTGTCTCCAGCCACTGTTGCAATATCCTAACAATTCTAGCGTCGCGATTGCACCATTGAGGTGACAAGAATCTCTCTTCATTTTTCTCTGCGTGAAATCATCAGACTAAAACAACTGCCCATTTCTCATTTTTAGCAGAAAAATCCGTGGTTTGCGGCATTACAGCTCCGCGGAGGAAAAAAAACACCATCGGTGTTTTTCTTCTAAAAAAAAAAATGTTTCTAAAAAAAATTTAAAAATTGAAACATTTTTTTAGAAAAAATTTTTCTAGAAAAATATTTATTATAAAAAGTTTGTGGGGTTTCGGAATCTTTGCACCGTCATAGAGAAGCAATAAAACGGAAAAGGCGCCCGCACGTCTACCTGTAATTTAATACCCATGAATACTGAAAACGAAAAGTATTGGCACCGACTCACCTCAAATATACGTCCAAATAAAAACGGGTTTTATGTAATTAAAACACTTTCTCCGATATAAAGGCAATCCCGATAAAAAAAAAATTCCGATAGGTTTTTAATTCGTCTCTAGCCATTTAATCTATAAATTTGTTTTCGACGACGCGGCGCCAGGAGCATCCTCGCTTAGGTGAAAATTGTCTCGAAACGGGACGACATGTTTTTGTATCGTGGGGATAAAAAATTCCCCAAAATAATGGGAAATTCGGAAAATTTTTTAGAATCCTCGAGTCGATCGGGTTGCCTACTCTGCAGGTGTAGAAAATAATTTTCTATTTGTTACTAGATTTTTTATAACTTTCCCAAAGTTACTAACGCACAAATATCAAAAAACCCCTAGCAAAAGACTTAAGGTGTCAAAAGAGACCCTCTAGGATTTTAATTGATAATTATTTTCGGATTTCTCGAATCCACAAACGACAAAGAAATTTGTCTATCGGGTTGCCTACTCTCCAGGGGTAGAAAAGAGTGTTTTCTATTTGTTACTAGATTTTTTATAATCTTCCCAAAATAAGTTACTATTTTTTAATGTATATTATTTTCGGATTTCTCGAATCCACAAACGATAAAGAAATTTGTCGATCGGGTTGCCTACTCTCCAGGTGTAGAAAATAATGATAGAGAATTTTTTCTGTGACAATTAATGAAATGTAAAAAAATTAGTGACATTGATTTGAAATTCGTTACGATATTAGGTTACAATTTCGAAGGGAATCGTGTCAAGGATATGAACGCAGTGCAGACAAAAGGGACTGGAATAAAGAAAGGAAGAGAAATGTGGAACGAAGACAATCCGAGTCAATCTCCAAAGAAAAAATCATTTTTGCCGGATCGGTCTTGAATTTCAAAAGGAACCGGGTCAAGGGTGCGAATATTTCGAGTACGAAAAAAAAAGGATAAAAGTACATGAAATTGTAAATTAAAAGAATTTCAACCGATAGAGAAAGAGATCCTCGCTTGAATTATTCGGACACAAAATATTTTGATATTTATATATTTCGATAATATCAAAAATTATTTTCTAACGAAAGTCTACGTTTCCTCATTAATTTACTCTGCCTGATTTTTTTTTTTACAAAAATAAGATTCAACTTAATTGCACCCGTGACGTCATCCCCGTCGATGATTCGCCATCAAAGTTTGCAGAAAAATAATTAAGAAAATCTCTGACCGAGCAGATAATAATTATTTTTTTACAAATATTTCGGAAAAATAAAATTGTCGAAAATTCACAAACTTCAACTTCGTGCGAATTTTGAATTTTTAACCCTTTCCCTTAAACCCCGAGTGGAAACCGAAACTGCCCCAAATCGAGTCGATGCAAAAGCTTTTAATTTCTTTCGTGTGCAATGGAGTGACCATTCGTGGCACTCGACTGCAATTTCGAGGAGGATCGAGAGAAGAATAAAAAAAAAGAGAGCAGCTTCTTCCTAATTTCATAATTAGAAAAAATGCACCTAATTCGTAATAATCTCGTGAAGGAAAAGTGAATATTTGAGAGCCCGTAGTTTCCCGTGATGTCCACCCGAGGAGAAATTTAATGAGCCCTGAAAGAAGCACTTAATTTGAATATATTCTTCAAAATTTCACTTTTGATTTCTAAGACCAAAGTATCAAAGTATGGAAGAATATTAAATATATGTATATACATATACGTGTTATGCTTCCTCTCTCTTTCCCTCTTTCACTGTTTGATTATTGTCATACATCGATTTGACGCTCCTCGTCTTCTGTTCGCTCGTACAGAAAACTTTCTATTGGTATAATACATTTTTACCTGGGCGTAATACTTCTCTTTCTTGCGTACGTACGTCTACTAACTCATAAAACGTCAATATAGGCAGCGAGAAAACGTGGAACCACCACGTGTCGAGAAATATATGCCTCGGTTCGGTTCTCGCAGTGCTGGGAATTTTTTATTTGCTTGGAATTATTGGAGGAAAGGAGCAAAGAACGAGAAATGGCTTCGGGAGGGAAAAGAATACGCAGTTTTCTTTTTTTTTTAAATAAACGGCGTTCTGTTAACACACAAATTTCTCTTTCGTACGGCTCTTGACCGATTCATAGGCAAAATCATCAATTTCGTGGAAAACAAGGCTGATTCAAGCTCGTGACGATCCAAATACGTTCATTTTCAATCATTTTGGTTTTTTTTTAATTGAAAAAATAACCCCCGCGAACATTCATTATTATTAATTTTGTTATTTTGTATTATTATTAAGTGTAATATTAATTTTGTATATTTAATTTTATTATTATTTATTATTATTCATAATTTTCCATTTTTACTGAATTCTCTTGGCAATTTTGAATTTCTATTAATTGTCGGTTAATCGATAGACGTCCTTGATTCCGATCGATGGAAATCTTTGAATCTTGATCGATACGATAGAAATCAAGGATTTGTATTAAATTGAATCGAGGACATTCGAATATCGATGTTAGTCAACAAAAATTGCTAAAAATACAAAATTAATAATACCCCTCGAGTGAAATCCATAGAAACTGAAGAAATCCATGAATTGATTTCCAGAAATAGACTAGAATTTTGTTTATCATTAATTTTGGAAATTTAATTTTATTATTCATTATTATTCATTCATCCCCGCATTATATTTACCTTTTTTTTTTGGCACTAAAACTACATTATCTAATAACCCAGGCTGATGCATTTGGCAAATTTGACACACATGGGTTATTATATATTTTCTCCCGTCACGGCACCAAAAATAATTATAATAAACCAGAATTTCTCCCTTTTTACCTAACAATAATTTTTTACCCAACTTTGCCCCAATTTCTACAAATTAATGGCAGCATTACCATCGCGACGTTTGGCAAGAGCATAATAAAGATCATTTCTAGAGCCGTGGGATAAAAATAAGTACTTAAAAAAAAAAATAATCTTAGAGAGAATATCGTGAAATCGTGACTCACAAAAGTGCTCGTGTTCATTCGAAAGAAAGTATTTCTCCGAATACGTATAACGTGACGAGGCAAAAACGACTGACTAAAAAAAACTGGACTTTGGACCGGACGCCTTGCAAATGTTGCAGGCACTCCGACAAAGGAGTCCTGCCCGGGAAGATTCTGATCGAAAGTGAATCCTAATCGAGAAAACTTTCACTTTCGGGGAGAAATTTAGCACCCGTTTGTGAACGCCTCAAATGGACCATGGCTATTGAAGCTTGGTCTAATGTCTTTTCGTAATTCTTCACACTTTTACATTCGCAAGGTTTCTCTCACCCTGATGCATTCGCGTCTCTCTATTTTATTGCGTTTCGTCTTAAATGACGACACTCGACTATTAATTGATCCCCTTCCTCTTCCTCTCCCGTAAATTACGGAACCAGAGAAACATCCACGAGAGGAGAAAATTCCATTAAACGAATCTCCATCTCGAATTTGTTATTAAATTTTCGAATTATGCAGGGAAATTACTTTATCGGGTTGCGTAACGTCGATTCAGGTGGGAAACGATGCGAGGTACCATTTCACGTGACCAAAGTGACTAATCATAAATTTTGCTGATTAACGTCGATGTATTAAATAATCCCGAGTCGATTACAACTTTGTAAATGGCACAAATTTGAAAATGGCAACTTTGAAAATGGCACTTCCTACCCAGAAATCGTAACTTTCCAAATAACGCAAATTTATATATATATTTTTTTTCCAATATTTTTTTTCAGTCATCGATTTTTTGTTTATCGACCAACCAATTATCGATATTTTGTTGAATCCCATTAATAGCATTTGGTGACAAGAGATTCAATAAAATGGAACTTCCCTTTGTCAATGAACTTGGTCGACCCACAATCTGTGCACGGTAACGACGGCAATTGTGGGAATAATTTGTGAGTGAAGGCATTCGGCCCCTGCCGAACCTCTTTTCTGGTGACTCGAATAAATGTGTTGGAAGAAATTTGTTCCTTTCTATCGATCGGAAATATTTCAAAGCAAATGAACCACGGCAAGAAAGTTTAAAGGGAACTCGTTCATCTTCAAAGAGATTTCCTGGTCGATCCTTCTCGGTCTCTCTTCCTTTCTTTCTACTTTCATTGTAGGCTGGTTTCACTTTTAGCGACATAAGCATCATAATACCACTAATATCTATGAGAGAAGCAAAAGAAAGCAGCTTTCGTCATAATCGTTTTGATGAGCATATCATGAACTCCATGCAAACCTAAAACCATAGCTGAGAAGACTATTAAGTAAAACTAGAAACTTGCAATTTCACGTTTGCGAGAGAACCTACCGTATTAAAATATACGTTACAGAGAAAGGATTCTAGAACTGGCAAATTAGAAGGTTTATTTATCATTTCACTTGTCCGCCAATGACTGTTTCACGGAATCATACATTTCGCAAAATGGTAAATTGCTTGTAACGGTGCCTTTCGAATTTCCTGGTAGACCATTTGATATATATATGTACCTACATATGTGCCCGTAATTATGAAAGTGGTCTAAGTCGAGATTTGAAAAAGATGAGATTTTCAATTATCTCGCATCATTTTATCTTGCAATAGTACATTTTTTTCTTTATTAATGAAAACCAATGAAACTCCAACTTTCGATGTTGCGGAATGTAAAAACATTTTTTATTTCATTTAAAAGAAATCCTTCAAATTTATCAGCACAAAAAAATATGAATTAGACCACTTTCATAATTATGGGCACATATATATATCTACACATATAATGGGCCCTCGACTTTCGCACACAATTGGTTCCTGAAAGTGCGTGCGAATGTTGAATGTTCGAAAGTAGAGGGATGTAAAAAAGTATGCAGCAAAAACGGTGTTTTAAAGTATTTATTTATTCAGCTTTCGGGTGTTTTCTTTATATTTTTGCTTTTGAATTTTTGATTACGGATAATTAGCGCGGTAGAAATAGCGTTACATTATTTATCGGGTCTTCCGGAAAGCAATTTCGTTACTTCTCGAGAAACAATTCCACGGATACCATCATCATCATTGATCAAGAAACGGTCGGTCCAATTTAGGCCGTGGTCCAATTTAGGCGTTACTCCATTTTTTCGAATAGCAGTAGTGCCTTATTTCGAGCACACGTTCCTTTTCGTTGAAACCCAAGATCGTTTTCTTCAAGCATGAAAATACGATTGCGTGTTCTCGGGGGTATACGTGCATGTGATTGTACGCCTCCTTTTTGAATTACGTATCGATACTGTTACATCTAGTGAAAACAGTCCGAGTATGTAGAATGTAGATTATACCCTCGATGTCTTAATCCAGTTATTAGATAATATTTTGAGAAATCTTGAGCAACAACGCCTTTGTGAATGTTATCCAAGATCTCATAGCGATGATTTCACGGTCGTTGACTGAACCTTCGTAATGCCCATTTTTCATTGGGCCCATGCACGGTCTATTAACTCCTCGGGTGTTTCATCCTCGTCCGAATTCAAGTGCTCGTGGGAGTCTCTCGAGTCACTAAAAAATATCGTAGCGGGTTAACGTAGAAATTTATATGTAAAATATGCAAAATACATTTGCTATATAATTATATAAATTTATATTTATTTATAAATGAGCCGTAAAAGAACTTTATATTTATTTTTATTTATTTATAAATAAAAATATTTATAAATATAAATAAATATAAATAATTATAAATATAATTTAATAAAAATGTATATTTATTTATAAATGAGCCGTAAATAAAACGTTTTGCGAAATGTGACGCTATTTCTACCAACGGTGTCGTTTCGCACCTTTTGGAATTTTCATTTGGAATTAATTTCGAGATTTAATTTCCCCTTTTCTTGAAATCCACCAACGGGAGGCGCTCGGTAAAGCAATTACGCGTCCGTAAAAAATTTGGCGTTAATTAAGAAAATCTGTTTTAATTATAACTCCGTATTTTACGTTTTGGATTTTGGATTACGTATAATTAGCGCGGTGGAAATAGCGTTAAAAAAGAAACCGGGCTTAGGCTACTTTCAAATTAAGTGGTTCATGTAATATACGAAATTAATTACGACGTTGAACCGGGACGAAGGAAAAAAATATATTCATTTCTACAAAAACCCGAGCATTGTTCTTGCGGCAAAAAATATTTTGCAACTCATCTAATTCTGAGATTCTTCATTCCGTAGGAATTAGTAGAATCATTACGATTGTGAGAGCTAGCAAATTTCGGAAAAAAAATTGGACAATAGGATTCCCTTTGTCTCGTTCCCTTTTGCGACGGATAACGAGTTTTACTTTCGGGAGCCTCGAAAATGGACAGAAGTAGATCAAAAAGAAAGACCTCCAACTTCTCATAACTTTCAAATGCTAGGTGTTCCACTTAAATGCCAATATGCTGGGGTCAATTAAATAATTGTATTTCTTTTCCCCAAATTGGTTACTATTTTCTAAAAAAAGTTACTTATTTTTTTTACAATTCTGCTAAAAAAAAATTTGTTTTGGGTCCCCTCCCCTCTGGAGGGGACCAAAATTTTTTTGGGTCCCCCTGAAAGTGGAACTTTTATAATTAACACTATTTCTACTGCTCAAATTATCCGTGATCAAAAATATAAATAAAAAATATGGAATTACAATTAAAATAGATTTTCTTGATTAATAGCAAATTTTTAACAGACGCGTGATTGCTTTACTAAGGACCTCCCGTTTGTGGACTTCAAAAAAAAAATGAAATTAAACCTCGAAAATTATTCTAATTGTAAATGAAAATTCTAAAAGGTGACTTTTGTCACCTTCGTTAAAAATAGCGTTTACGGTAAAATAAATATCCAATAAATAAATAAGTGACTTAGGCCACTTTCAAAGTAAAGGGCTCCAATGTAACGAATTTCCTCCGTGTGTGAATACTCCGACAATTAAAATTCAAGAAGGCAACTAATCTAGATACAAAATGGTACGTGTATGTCATACGAGCTTTCCATTCGGGAAGAATACAGACCCAGTACCGACACACGAAATTTGCATATGCACCGTAAGTCAACGTACTTTGAGTCACGACTGGATTTCGTATTCGAAACGTCAGAGAGTGAAAACAGATGCGATTGAGCCATTAAAGTGAAATTACAATATCAATGACAACAATGCCGATACACGTTCGAGTGGCTTAGCTTGGAATTGGAACATTGTCTTCGTCTTCGACGAGGTTCAAAGTCAAGTCCAAACGAGAAATAACGTCACTTTTCGCACCATTCCCCTACAAAACAAATTCTTCGTTCTGTCTATTCCCGTCAAACACATTCATTCCTCCGCAAATATGTAAATATCGCTGACGTGCAATTACCGACTTTGCCTTGGTGTTTGAACGACAAATTAAGTACGTCCCCAAGCACGGGGAAAAAATAATATCGGTAATCATCACTGGCATTCGATGGCAGAGGATGATTGCTGTCTTTCGTTAATTACGCAATTTAGAAACTTGATGAAGGGTTATTAGGAAATTGTACGTACGATGTATATCAGCGTGCATTGTTGTCATTGCGCAATGAGCTTCGCGTAAATTTATGGCTATGGTATTTTTTATGTCCAGCGTAGACGCATGGTGAGCCTTTGCACTCGAAGTACGAACACTCGCGAGCACCGACAAAGCACCGTTGAAAGCTTTTGAGCGAGAAAAAGTCAGAATTCGAAGGGTTGAGTTCCTTGAATTCCAAATCTTTTGACGATTCCGGCCCGAAGAGGCTCAAACGGTTTGACAGAATAAGCCCCGCCCACGGGTTGCTGTCATTGGCTGCCGAGGCGATCGATCATTTGCGGATTTTTTTTTAAAAAAGGGTTTTACAATTTCCAACCCCGACAGTCGGCAATTTTGTTGCTAGGTTTTTGCCGGGGTTTTGCTGGAGTTTTGCTGCAGCAAAAATCCATGATAACTCTTGCTTTCATTTTCATTAAAGATGCGTTTCATAGCTGGTAACTGGCTTTAAGTACCTCGGCGCTTAATTGAACTTAGCGACTTGGGATTACGTGGAATCATAACTGTGGAAGAAAAAAAAAAGTGTAAAAGTTTTGTATATCAACAACAACCGGTTTTGTTTAATAGAATAGTGCTCACTGATGCATTACATTCACTGCCGAGGTTTCCAAGCTGCTTGAATGAAGTTCACGGGCTGCAACTCTTTCCAATGTGGTTGGCTTATTGCCCAACTTCTATTCCTCTCGATGCAATGCTGCTCGAACTTGACTCGATATAATACCACACATATTGTCAAGTGCTCCGTGAAATTCATTCGTCCCCGGTAACGAAAAGAGCGAAGTTGTGAAAAATTTCGATCCGATTACTCTTTTATCACCCGATTCTTCCATTCATCAAATCTGACTGACATATTTTTTCCTTGCGAATATATTCTTGACACCAAAGGTGTCCAAAGACGCCTTTTAGAATTTGAATTTGGAATTATTTTCGAGGTTTCATTTCATTTTTTTGAAATCCACAACCGGGAGGTGCTCAGTAAAGCAATTATGCGTCCATTAAAAATTTCATATTAATTAAGAAAATCTATTTTAATTATAATTCCATGTTTTTTTCTTTTGGATTTTTCTATTACGAATAATTAGTGCGCTAGAAATGGCGTTAATCAACTGCGAAACAGTCAAAAATAATTATTTTAACAATTTTTGAGGCGAAAAACGTGTTTCGTGAATTGTCCCATGCCAAGATCTTCGCTCTGCACCTTTTGGCGTGGGCTTTTCTGGGGAAAAGAAAGGTGCCAACCACGAAATTGTCCTTGACCCAGTACCCGAACGATCGCTACGTGGGAAGAATCTTCTCACGTCGTAAGACAGAAAAAAAAGTATCATTTAAATCCGATCGATCAGAAAATAGATACTTTACCTTTGCTCTCGAGAAAGTAATTTACCTGCGCCGGGTGTAGACACTCGCCGGGTGGGTCCAAGGTTAATTTTGGGGGATCTGCTTGAACGCTGATTCAAGAAACTCTGTAAAAAGCAAAAAAAAGATCTTTACATCCGCAAACTTGATGTAATTTTTTGTTTAAATATGTCGAAAAATTATGAAAAAATTGTTGAGGTTATAATGGCCGGCCCCGGGCCATGGACGACGTCTTCCGAATGTCCAACTTATGGCTAATTGTCGTTTGCTAATATTTTAATCACGAGCATACGTGGTATTTTCTTCCTTGCCCGTTTTACGATCGTTCAATTGTGCCAATTATTGTATTTACAATTACGATAATTCGGGAAAAGTGCGTAGCTGTAAATACAAAAAAAAAATACGAGTGTCTATTTCGTGGATTACGAAATATTATTTACGCCACGAAACTGCACTTTCTATTCTCCTATTTTCGACACGAGATCTTGTTAACTCTTGTTTCCTAAAAAAAAAACGTCTCCGACGTTGGTGGAGACACGCCTTTCGGTTTCTTTTTCGTTCATTGTACAGGAAAATACACGTACCCATACAGCAAAACCAATATTTTTCGTGGAGAAGAAACAGGGTCCATGACTCCCACTTGGCATTGAACTTTCGATAGCGAAAGAAAAAAAAATTGCTTTTTCATGAATTCCGTAGAATTTGAAAATTTCGCATTTCATCAAAACCGAAATAATTTTGTTACAATTTTTAATGTTCCAATTATCACAATGCTTGACCCCCAACTAACGCTTAATTTGCTCCTGTGTTGGAGTTAATTGAATAATCGTATTTTTTTCTCAAATTAAATCAAAATAGATTTTCTTAATTAATAGGAAATTTTTAACAGACGCATAATTGCTCCACTAAGCACCTCCCGTTTGTGGATTTCAAAAAAAGATTACATTAAACTTGAAAAATAATTCTCAATTCAAATTTTAAAAGGTGTCTTTTCACACCTTTTGCAAAAATAATGTTAAAATTTATTAAAATGAAGCGTTTTCCTTAAAAATTAAAAAAAAATCTAGACTTCGGAGTCGCTCAAAAATATCATCAGTCACGGGTATGTGTAATGGTAAGGATGACTTGCGAAATTTTTTTTCGATTGACTTCCGCGCGTTTTGAAAATTAAAGTAATAATACATATTGCAAAAGAGGGGCACGAAACGAAAGCAGTCCTCGATATTACGTTTCCGCGAAAGTTACAAAGGAGGAAAGAAATGCCGTGTAGGTAATTTCAACAAAAGCGTATTCAATAACTTGTACATACATTTATCATAACAAGGGAGTAAAGCAAAAGGCCAATTTAGAAAATACGTCTTTTCGATACGTAACCGATTCCATCGCGCTCTCGGTTTTACGCAACAATCAACAATTATGGCAATTTCTGACATGAGATCGTCATCGTTCCTATAGAAGTGATTAGTAACGATGGCGCATATAATGCTTCCTTTCTGCACTTTTTAACGGTTTGTCCTTTTCGGTCGTTGTTCCGATCATTCCTCTTTTTTCGTCTTTCAAATTTCGTTTTTTGAAATTCTTACCATCTCTTGAAATTCTTTCGAATTGTAATTACCTGCAAATGCAGTATCGAATTTTCACGAATTCGACCCAGTTTCAAAATACTGCACGACTCTATAAAAATGGACAGCGGCTCGTGCGAGACACGAGTGCAATTACATTTGAAAAGAAAGTTGAAGTTTTCTAAAGGCCAAGGTGCAAATTTTCTCTCACGTGTTTCTACGGAATAAAAAGCAATTGAACGAAGAAAAAAGAAAATTTGTTCAATAGCAATAGCAAGTTCAGGAACAAAATCATACATTTCTTTTTGTTTAAATTTTGTTCTTGAATCAATAATATTTTTCCTCTCTGGAACAATTCATTTATAATTATAGGCTAGGCAAGTATCACTCCGAGTCGATCGGTGCGCCGCCCTATGGCATTCTCGCGCAATTTTAGGCGGACAGCGGAATTCGTGCGTGCCGCGACCCGTCGAGCGATTATACAACGAAATTCAGATAAAATGACTCGCGTAATTACAAGCGGGTTCCAGCCGGTAAATTTAAGCATTTTTCGTCCCAAAAGTATCTCAAAAGGTGGAAAATTGGTGAAAAGTTTTCACGCGAGTGACGCGAAAGAAATAATCGATGGCGATCATCGAAAAATGAGTGGTTCGATTGGGAAAAGTATAAAAACCGAGGTACGTGACTCTCTTAACGTTGGAAATCCCGAAAGATACTAAAAATAAAAATATTCATCCCCGTGTGGCTGGCTCGCATCATTATTTTTCCATTTACTTTCTACACGCAGCGAAAATGGTTTTTCCAGGCACCTCATAATCGGGAGAAATAATATTATGATTTCTCGTAGTCCTTGGAAGTCGTAATATTCATCCACATCCTATGCGATTAATGGTTAGATAACCTTATTACCGTACTTCCCGAATAGAAAGTCTTACTTCATTTAAATCCTCTTGTAAACCTTCTCCGCATGACTTAACGCGTCTTGACAAAATAGAATGTTGCATTATTGTATAACAACAATGATTATAGAGCAAAACAAGAACGCCGCAAAACTTGATTTGCGTTGGTTGATGATGTTCGTGTCGAAGATATGGTCGAAATTATGGGGAATCCTTTCCTCAGAGAAAGTCTATGGGCACACATCAATTGTTTTTCCATGAACAATAAGACGTAATAGGATTGTTATTGGAAATTCCTTTCAGGTGCATCGTAAACTTTCTTGTGTCCGATTTTACCGGAACTCGAAAGGGTGAAAATAATAAAGGAATTTAAAAAAAAAATAATAATAGAAAAAAAGAGAAAGAGGAAAGAATAGCAAAGTTTGCTGGAGAAATAGTAAAATTAGCTTTCACTGCGGAAGGTAGTCACCGGAGTGCCGCTAAATGCAAAGTCACCTGGAACATAATAAATATATATATATATTTTTTTCTTTCTACGCAACGTAATTTGTAGAAAAACTGAGTGAATGTGGATATAGTAATTAGGATTTGTCGATAAAAAGTCTCCCGACTACTTTTTTTTTTTTGAAACCCACTTGTAAGCGCCTTAATGACTTTGTAATTATTAGTGACTTATCGCTTTGTACATTAATTGTCTTGAAAGAATGTTGCGTAATTTCGTGAGATGAGCATTTTGCTGAATTTATAATTGTGCCATTAATAATCTTAGGTCCCCGGAGAATGAAATTGATGTATCGCATCGGTACCATTTATTTTTTGGTAACATCCAAATCCGAGATTCCTTCATTTTATCTGGAAGGTGGTTTTCAACCTTTTCTACAAAGAATTTATTTTTTTAAAACAAAAGCATTTTAAATTTACGTCAAAGCCCATCAATTATTTTGGCCATTTTTTAATTTTCGAATTTTTTTTTCTTATTCGAGAACCATTTTTTTAACATTGGCTTGTAAGGATAATTCTTACCTTTAAATGCAACTGATTGTTGATACTAACATTCTGTTACATGCATTTCTATCGAAAAAGGAAAGACTGAGCCATTTAACGACACCTTCAATGAGTTTCTTGGCCATTTAAGGTCCATTGGGTATCTCTTTATGGTGCACATATTCAAAGGTACCATAAAGAAGAACCGGAGAGTTATGATTTGTTGCACTTTCGATAATAAAACAAGTGCATAACGTTAGGTATATACGATAAAAATGTTTTATAGATTTTCATAATTACTGCGGGAGTCCCTTGGCGAATTTCACACTTTTCGTTCCCCGTGTGTTCAAAGTCCGAGAAAAAAATAAGGCTTCGAGTACAACTTTTATGGGCTGGGTTATTACAATGATTTTTTTTTTTCCATAACGATAAATGTTCTCCAAGTTCCTAGAAAATATGGCCCAAGCCGTAGCTCGTCGATATGTTTATTACGGATTTTTTTTTTCTCGGCGTAAAACGGTAGATGCAAACGCTGGTTGTAAAATCTGGGATAATTGTTGCTTTCCATTAACTTCCAGTGTCTATCTAGTTACTTTAATGACGTTGCGTCAGGAGCCCCGATGATGCGTTTCTTCACAGCATACGGGGCAATTCCAGTCGGAAATTTATTGATGAGCCGTTGCTTCCCTGTTTTCGCTTCGGAAAAAAAAGGAAGTGACTTTAAATCATTGGAAGCATATATTTCCTATAAAACCACGTAACCGGGCCGTCGTCACAATCGTCATCGTTATGCGACCGACTCCAGGAACATCGGGATCGCTTTTGCCTGGAGTAAAAATGGACTTTGAAATACGCCGATGATAGTGAAAGTATTCGATTCCCTTAAAGTAAAGGAAAGCGTGGATATGTAATGAAATGGAACAATGCAGTGGAACTTGCAACGATAAGTTATGCAATTCATAGGGACATTGCACTTGTTGATAGAAGTAATGGTAAATGCATTAGGTGCCCAGTTACTGGTCATCGAATTTGCAGCCATTCGAGATTTTCATTTTTTCTTTTGTGGATTTTATGCAATTGGAAGTTTCATAAAAAAAATTTATTAAATCGGAATGCTTGTAAAATTTTTGCAACATTATTGCACATTTTAAACAGTAACATGTTGCGTATGCATATTTACTCTCTTTATTATAATTACAGCAAATTAATTAATTAATTTGTAGCTGTAATTAATTAATTCAATTAATTTGTAGCTGTAGCTTTAATTATACAAAATTCTCAATTTTAATCACTGGAAGATGCATTGTAGAGCAAAATACAGCCACACCTCCTTCATTTCCATCGTTTCAAAACCTTTTCGTATATTCTGTTGCAGCGGATGACGCATCCGGTAGATTCACGAATGGCTTTTACTGGGGAAATTCTTACTTCACCGGATCAGCCACGGAATGCCTCTACATCGGACGCGATTACTCGAAAACGACTGATAAGGATGCACCGAGCATCACCAGTATCACGGAAGCCCATAAGTTGAATGCCGAACCAAAGAAAGAAGTCAACGTTGGTTTGAGTGGTGCCAATCTGGTGGCATTCAAATTTGACGACACGCCACCCTACTCGCTTGGATTCTTTATGATCAAAATCCAATTAAACGGGTCCCTCTCACCTACGGTAAAAAAAATTCTCCTTTTCCAGCCTAACCCGCGCTGAAAAAAAATTGTGTGCTACTAATTCTTCTAAAATTATCGCCAACTCGAGACTAACGAGGGAACCACCCCAATCCGAACTCACGAATATAATTTAAAAATTATGAAAAATCAGTGCGTTCGAGTTGGGGTGGTTTCCTTGTATTTCCGAGTATTTTCGATTCCCCGCATATCTTATCCTTGGAAGAACATGTGTTGAGACAGAGTCATTTGCTTTCAGACAAAATTGATCCATCTTGGAGTCTGCTTGCCCTTTTCTTGCACCAGCGAAGATGTTTCCGTGATAGCCGAGTTAGCAGCCAGTGACGTTGCCGCCAAACACTCTTCGATAATTAATGTACGAGACCAACACCATCCGTACGACATGTACTCGGATCCCGTATTTTGGATTCTTTTGTAAGTACAGAAAAAAGGTACCAAAACCTACGAATTTATTGACACGAGTTGGAAAGTAAGGGTTGAGGTTCCATATGGCAGTTTTATGGCCCTAAGGGAGCTATTAAAAAGCAAAACACTCAATTATTAAAAATATCTATGATGAAACTATTATTATTATTATTATCATTATTTTGAAAATTCGGCATATTGTAATTTTGAACCATTACTAGGCCGTTACCAAATTCTCATTTTATGGACCCACATCCTCTGCTCCAGAAGATATTATCAGATTTCATTTTTCTAGAAAATGGTACCAATTCTTTGATTCGTGTTGGAACTATTTCATTTTCTACCAATTGTCATTTATATTTTTTTTGTATTACTTTCAGGGGAACGAGTACTTTCGTTTTACTGGCGATGATCATCGGAACTGGCTACGAATTGTACCTTTCGAATAAACTACACCAGAAAAGTGGGAAAAATTTCGACTCTGAAAAGCAGGCCAAGCTGGAACAGCTTAATAACGGCGCGCAAAAGGTTCTTCATGGTACGAATCCCTATTTTTATCAAATTTCGTTGCGAGTACGGGGTACCTTCTTTCCTTTCCAAATTTCTCACCTACATCATGGCTTCTTATCGAGATAAAAAAAAAACGTTTGCGCGGTTTGTTGCAATTTTATTGCAAACCCCGTCATGAATTATTTAACACTATTTCTATCGCGCTATTATAATTAATTAGCGCGTACTGATTGATACGTAATCAAAAATCCAAACCCAAAAAAATTCAAATTCTGAAAAATGGCTTTTGACACATTTGGTAGAAATAGTATTAATAATCACGTTTATCTCAATTCTCTCTTCCAATATTTCCATTAATGCACTAAAAAAAAATAAATGCACGTAAAACCTAAATTAAAAGGACTTCCTTGAGCGACTGCTATTGGCTTCATCATTTCTACAAGCATTTCTCGAAATTCTTTTTCAAAATTAAACCAACGACCGCTTACACTAACAGACAACAAATACAGACGAGGGACAGTGACTCGAATGTATTATTATCCTTCGTAGTTTATCTCGGTAAGGCCTACGTTCCTGTTCCAGCAACAGAATCTTCTATTATCGATGGATCACCACCGGTGAACAACAACAACGTTCACGAAGGTACTTTGCACCCAGCGAGTCCACCTGTGCTAAAACTTAGTAAGTTTTCGCTTTGTTGCAACAATTCCAACGCTAATTTGCCTTCGATTTACAATAATTTGAACAACTAGCGGATGTCATAATTTGACAGACGCATAATTGCTCTACTAAGCACCTCCCGTTTGTGGATTCCAAAAAAAAAAATGAAATTGGACCTCGAAAATAATTCTAAATGAAAATTCTAAAAAGTGTCTTTTCAAAATGCCTTTGGTAAAAATAATGTTAAGCTTATTTTCAAATATTTATCACTTACCGAATTTTAAATATTTACTAGAAAGTCGATAATTCCAAAAGAAAAGAAAATCCAAACAATCCCCTTTTCTTCGGAAATTGATCAAACTCATAATTTTTACCATTTCTCTACTTGCAGGTATTTTGGAAGAAATTTTACTGTCTTTCTCGGTTCGGACAAACCTGAAGACCATCTGCGAAGGTTCGGTGGGTGGAGATACCATAAGTACCGTTCACGGATTGAGGGCCATTTCGATGGCATGGGTAATACTTGGACACACTTGCATCGTGGTCTTCAAATACTCCGATAACATGGAATTTCGTAAAATCGTCGAAAAGAGGCTACTCTTTCAAACCATAAGCAGCGGCGCTTTTAGCGTCGATACCTTTTTCTTCATGGGTGGGCTCCTAGTGAGCTTCCTATTTTTCCGCACCAACGCCAAGGGCGACCTGAAGAAATTGACCCAGGGGACGCGCGGATTCGTTTCGGGTCTTCTAAAATTTATTGGATTATTGGTTTATAGATTTTGTAGACTGACGGCTCCTTATATGTTTGTTCTGGGAACCTGCGAAATCGCGATGAAATGGTTCAATGCCAATTCCGTGTTCGAGCCACCCACTGCCGATCATTACAATTGTCCAAATTATTGGTGGCGAAATTTGTTGTATATTAATACTCTCTTTCCGGTTGACCAAATGGTGAGTCACGGAGAGAATTTTATTTTAGCGTTATTGTTTAGGCGAAACAATTATCTAGCAACAATTTTGAGAAATTTTGAAAATAATTCTGTTCCAAGTATTGGTTAAAATCAAAATGCAGTGAATTCTCTGTTTACTTCTTCAATTTTCTTTCGGTTCTGTAGATTTTCTTGGGACAATTGACAAAAATGTAATGTCTTCAAGTGAAACTTACAATTAGAAAAATTTATGAGTTTCAATTGAACACATTTTTTTTCTATTTTCCCATGATATTCTTGGAACAGATTTCAATTTCCTTGATTTTTTATACTTTTTAAATAAAATAAAAAATAGAAGTAAAATCCCAGCGAAATCCTAAAAATTGCAAATTTCAATATTTCATGAAAAATAACAACAATTCTTCTTTTTCAGTGTATGCTTTGGAGTTGGTACGTCGCTGACGATACCCAATTCTACATAATTGGAGCTGTGATATTAGTCTTGGCGACGAATCATTTCAAAATAGCAGCATCTGCCGCATTGATACTCTTAGTGAGCTCTTGGATGACAACGGGATACATCGCTTTGACAAATAATCATATGCCAAATTCGGATGACCCATTGGCACTCTTTGACAAAATTTACGACAAACCTTGGACGAGATTGGGTCCATACATAATTGGCATGTTCGTGGGATACTTTCTGTTCAAGACTGATTGTAAATTAAAAATGTCGAAGGTGGGCAATTGAACAACAGCAAACAATTTACTTCTTCTTTCTGATATGAAATTCCCCTAGAAAAAAAAATTACAGTCAATTTCAAAGAAATATACAAATTTTTAAAAATTATTTTTCAAGCCATAACAATTGTTACCATAGAAAAATTGGAATTATCTATTGCACAGCACAGAATTGGTGCAATTCCAAAATACTAATTTTGGTTTGTCCCTGATTCCAGACAACAGTTACCCTAGGCTGGCTCCTATCGTCAGCCTGCCTCCTGAGCTTGGTTTATGGTTTGTACGAAGCGGAATTAGCACCCGTAACTGCAGCTGCATATTCTTCCTTGAGTCACAGTGCATGGGCTCTTGGCTTATCTTGGATTGTCATAGCATGTTCTACAGGCTACGGAGGTAATTATCAAACCCAAGTGGAAAACCTGTTCCGCAGGAGACAAAAAAAAGCGGCTATTTTGATCCATGGTGTGATAACAATCTGCGCTGACGTTTCCTTGTCTAGAAATTTGCATAGAAGTCAATGAACATTCAGAAGGAAAATCACAATGTCCCGGGAGGAAATGACTATTCCTTCAACTTTCACCTTTTCTTATTTGAATAAACGTTTCAACCCTTCCAGCGTCTCCCTTTGGCAAAATTAATATTTAATTAGGAGAATTAGATACTATTTGCTCCTAAAAATTTACTTCCAAAGTGGAACTCTTTGATTGTGTGTCATTGATTTGCTAATTTTATTAATCATTGCCAAAGGAATTTACAAAATTTATAATTACTGCCAAAATAAGAAGGTTTCCTCAAATTTACAATAATTATTGTTCACTTCTCACTCATTCATAATTTTTTAAACTCTGTTCTGCCCAATTCCAGAATTAGTAGCCACAAAAAAAAAATCGAATGGGATCCAAATGGACCCAAATAGTAAAATATAGATAAATGAAAATCTTCTTTCATTTTTATTTTTCAGGCTACGTGAATAACATTTTATCAGCACCAATTTTATTCCCATTCAGTCGAGTGACGTATTGTGCTTATTTGGTACATCCGATTGTCATTCGATTAACAGCGATGAATTTGGACTCGCCCTTCCATTTGGGAAAGGACACCATGGTAAGACATAACACCATTTTCATAGGATACGTGTTTTCTGTATATACTAATTTTATATTAGCCTGATTATTATTCTAATACGAATTAATTTTCTTCTGTTTCAGTTGATAACATTCATCGGACAAGTCGTTTTGTCGTACTTCCTTTCTTTCATCATATCGCTGTCGTTCGAGGCACCGGTTGTCAGTATGCTGAAAATTTTGGCCCCGAAGAAGAGAAAACGTCTTCAATAAAGTGAAAATAAACACAAAAAACGTTTAAGACAGGGAGGGAATTCTCTTAACGACGCTGTGTTTGTAAAAATATCAAAGCATGTAATTATAATACAAAAATAGAAACAAAAGAAAGATAATTTATACGTATCGATAGATATTAGGGAAAAAGCTGTCTTGTCTTGCAAGTCGGTACTCAAAGTAATTGGGTATTTTAACGAACTGTCAACGTGGTACCCACGTTTTTTAATTATTATTAGCTATATTATAATTACAAACTTGTATTTAAGTGTAATATAAATTATTTGACTTTTTACATCACATTGTGTATTTTATTAAGCCACCACTCAGATCCTTCGTACAAAATTTCTAAAACTAGTCCTTATTTCTAAATTATAATGTAACCGAAAAATATTTCTATTTATAAAGAAATAAACATTCGGTTTTTTTATCATATAATTCATATTTTAGTGAAACAGTCGCAGCCTTTCGTTTATAAAAAGTGATTTGAAAATGCAGATGAAATGTCGATCCAAAATTCTTAGCTTCCAATATTCTTGCGAGAACTTTTGGAACATGTAAAAATTGTACGACTGTAATTCAGGAAGTCTTGTATCTGGAATTTTTCTAAATCCCAAAATTTCGAATCTCTCATGTCTGAATATATATATATGTGTTTCCATAAATGTCCAATTTATTCTCCTCGAGATTGTCAAAATGAGCAAAAAAATGGTTCGACTTAGAACATTTTCAAAATTTCTTCACGATGCTTCATCCGTAGCAACTTCCGTTATAGTACCAACATAGAAAGCCCCCTGTCGAACAAAATCTTTCAATCTATTCAAAGTTTCTGGATCGAAAATATCCGAATGAGCTGTACACACTCTTTTAACGACTTCGTACTTAGCTTCTTTGCATTCCTTAAAAGATTCGATATTCCTATCCAACAAGAACTCAATGAGACCTGCATAATTCGCAATATACTCTTGACCCCATGTTTGCGATGCCAAAACAGCCAATACCTCCAGGCCAGCCTGTCTAATATCAGCGAAAGGTTGCTTTGCGATACCGATTATTAATTTCATGGGATCGTCGCATAAAGAGTCGAACCATAATTTCGTTAAAGATAACACTCTATTGTCTTGTTGAGATTCTTCGATGTTAAGTATTAACGCGAGGTTGTACAAAGCTCGTAATCTCAATTCAGTGGCGAACCCGTGTATAATTTCGCCAATTTTTTTAACCGCATTTATCATTATATCCCCTAAAGATTCTAGTGCATATTTACCTTCGATATTTTTAGCGACGATCCCTAAAGTATCTAGCGCCGCAGGTAAAATCGCGACATTTCCATCATCGATAACTTCAAAAAGCGCGGTAACTACCGCCGGGTATTCGGCAAATATCTCGTTAGGGAAATTCTGCGCGAGGTAACCAAAAAATTTCATAATACCAGGAATAAGGAGGTTCGACAATGGAATTTCGTCCGAACGTATTATCTGATCGGCTTGTTTTTGCAAAACTCCGCAATCTCTCAAGTACGATAACCCAGCTTCGGTCGTTCCCAAATCCCCCAACAATTCCAACGCGTTCAGTTGAAGGAGCACGTCGTCGTTATCTATACAATCGATAAGTTTATCCAGAAACCCAGAGTCTATAGAAATTTGCAGCCCCTCTCTAAGTTTTGCAATATGTACGACTACTTCGTAGACTCGAAAAGCCGTCGTATCGCTTTCGGAAAGAAGTCTGTTGATCGTTCTCGAAAGGTACGGCGAATAAATGATTTTCCGTCCTTGTTCGCTCTCACCAATTTTCTTAAGGATGGACATCGCCGCCGTCGCAACGCTTAAATCACTATCGGAGAGTCTCTCGGTAATCGCTATCGCGAGATCCGTGTCTCGAAGTAGACGTTCTTGCGCGCGAGGCTGAGAAGTAGTTCGGAGGAGTTGTTTTAGAATCAAGTGTTTTACCGCCGGATGCGGATACTGAATCAGTCGACGAACTTCATCCGGATACCTTTGATGTAATTCCCCAGGTTCCAAAGCGTCGACTATGGCATCGAGAGCTTCGCATACCTCTTCCACGTAGAGACTAAAAATTCAAATAAAAAAAATAATCTTAATTTGTCTTGGAAATTAAAAAGTAATACTTCTGTTTCTGCAATTTACTATTAGAGTAAAAAATCGTGGTTGAAAAAATAATAAAATCAGCTTTGTCATCATACCTGTCTTCAGAGGTTAGTTCATTAAATATTCCCTGAAGCTCCAAATTTCGCGCGATATCGGCCAATTGTTGGGTCGTCGTGTCGCGCAATTTGATTTTAATTTCAGCGAGAGTCTCCTGCTTGTCTTCAAGAGCGTTGATTTCATTCAAATGTACGAATTTTCTTTGGAACCACTCCATGGCTGTCGCTGTTGTATGTCAACAATTAACAATGATTATTCAACGTCGGCATTTGTGCCATCTTCTTCATTCGAGCGCACGCGCACGTATTTGGTAAGTTCATTTATGCATGACGCTGGTGTGATTTTGCAGCATAAATGGAGGAATTTGGTGTAAAAGAAAAAATTTATCATTTTCAAATAATGTAATCTATTTTGTTTCAAGATTTTATGCATTGTTTACCTTACATCCACAATATAAGGGACTCGTCTCGAAACATCAAATAAACAAACTAAACTTGAAAAAGGAGACACAATCCTCATAATTTTGGTGCAATAAAAACAAACTCTATCTTCAATTTATTTCAGTTTCGATACAAACGTTTTATAATAATTGAAATTTGTTCGGTTACAATTTTCTAAAATACTTTTACGCGTCCAAGTGAATGGACGCGATGTGTCTTCCAGGTACCATAACTAAACCTAAAGCTCTCGCTTCCGTGTGATCTTCCGACAAGAATTCGGAACAAGAGCCTAATATTACATTGGCGTCTCTATCTGTACAAAGGAAAGCTCCCGTTAAAACTCTGCCGTCGGTCATTTTGATTTTCAAGTGTCGATTTAACCATCTTCTCAATTTTTGTTTCAATTCGGGTCCTTCCACGGGTTGACTCTGGAATATCGTAAAATTACAAAAGTTTATCATTAACTAATAAAAAAAAGAACGTAATCATAATAAAAACTACCAGTCTACTCTTACGTTTCCGATTATTCCAGGTATTTTCAAAACTAAAATAGAAACCCTTCACCGTCGATATGGGGTCTTTGATGTTTTTTGATGTTTTCGACTATTCAAATTATAGAAAATTTTACACGAACAATCGTGGCACTAGTTTTAAGTGTTTACTATCAAAATATTTTGAATTAAATTTGTAACAGGGTGATTGAAAAATCAATTTTTTTTAAAAACACAAAAGACCCCATTTTGACTGCGAAGGGTTAAATTTGGGAGATCCGACACCTCATTTCTAAGGTCGAAATACCCTTTCAGGCCAAAATTCTAAATTTAATGGAAGGTATGCTTTAAAAATCACATGACCTTGCAATTCCGTGAAAGGATTTTTCTACTTTTTGTTGCACCACATTAACTTACAATTAGCTTTGTTCTCACATTATTTTATTTACCTCTCCGTTCCCATGCACTGCCTCATTCTTAACATCGTTGTTTACCGTTTCTTTCATATCTTTCTAATTTGACAATTCCACTTTCTTTACGATGACAAATTTCGAATTTTCAACATATAAAACTGTATGATCTTTATTTAAATTACTTGTGTGTAGATTTTTTAATCAGTTACTCTTCTTTTTTGACATCTGTTGTATACGAATGTATACAAAGATAACCTATCTTTGGGTTCAGTTAGATCTTAGATTATACCATTATCATCATATTTCTTGTTTCCCATGAGGTTTCTATGTAACTCTACGTTAACGACGTTTCCATGAAACGAAGAAACCAAAAAAAGACTCACTTTGATATTTAAAATTGCATTCTTCGTTCGAATGCAATCTTTGTTTATAAATTATTCAAATACAATTGTCACTATTTAAATATTTCCGCGGATGAAACTTCAAATGTTTAGTTTTCACTGCGAAAAATAACATTTTTTTTTTAGCGAAACTTCTCTAAAGAAAAAGCATAAAAATGTATTCGAGCTTTCAGCAAATCTAGTGACTTTTTATCCTTTTCTTCCGCGTATGTTAGAAAAAGACAAAAGCGCAGGACGGTCGCATCTTCGGTGAATTTCGGAATATCACTGAAATTGCAATTTCGTGAAATGCGTGGTTTTGTTGTACAAAAACTGCAGTTGCAGCATCGAATGGTATTTCATCCTTTTCTATTTCAGCAAAAACAAGGAGGAAAACGCAATGCGTCGTAATTCCAACAACGGAATTCACCGAATCGACGGTCGCGCCCGTACAAAGATGCGGTTTTTGAAAAAGAGAAAATGTAGAAATTATGCAATTGTCATTTCAAGCATATTCATACGCTGCGTGTGAATTAAATATATATATATATATATCACCGGACATGCTTTTTTTGAACGTTACAATCGATTATGCTGCCATCCAAGGACCAAATGTATAAACAGTACTGTCAAAATGGCGCTGAAGGCACAAGTCGGTCAAAGTGAGTACCAAGAAAAACATTGAATTTCTCTTGATCTTTTATGCAATTTTTCACCGTTTTTATGCGAAAACATGCAGAAACGTACATTTTACACGTAAAACCTAAAATACATCCCTTGAAATTGCTCCAACCCGCAGAAAAATTCGTTTGAACATTGTTATGGGCGCAAAGTAAAGTTCCATGATGATTTCATCGCAAGAGGGGACTGCTTCATGGAAATGTCAAACGTTCCAATTAAAAAGCTGATAATCGTTATATATAAAACACCTCTGACATATTATCACGGACAATTTGTGGGATGATCGATTTCTAATTAGAAACCTGCATAGATTTCAATGCGAGGGATTCTTTATTATTCAATCCCCGCACATACGAGCGTGCAAATTACAAATTAATGAAATGTAAACTTTATTTTGCGCTCTTTGTTAATCAATATTCGTTATTATAGTCCTTCCCCGACGCTCCAAGTTGCATTAAATCGAATTTATGCGTCACCAGGTGGTTCCGTATATTACCTTTTTTTTTGCCAAAAAAACGGAAATTGTTAATTCTCAATAATTATGTTGCATTTCATTGGAAGGAACATTTTCTTGCTTTATTGTTTCGAAAGAACGAGTTCGCAATGGGCCACTCGCATAAACGCAATTTCTGAACAGCTGCACTTATGTCTCCTACTTTACATGGCTCTTACACATTTTCCTCTTGACTGTTCTGCGAAGCCTATTACCGGTGCTTCTACCATTCCTTTGAATAAAAGTAGAATAGAAAGGATTAAAAAAAGTCGTAGCGACGTAAAGTCGCAGTTCTAGAAGCGGAATTTGTTTCTTTCGTAGATCGAGTTGTTTTCCGCTTTCTCCAAATTTCCTTGAAAATGATGTAAAAAATGTATCGACACAGCTAATCTTTTAGAAAATTTACGTCATACCAGGTGGAACAGAAAGTCGCACCTATCTTGTAATTATGCGAAACATGGACAATTATATTCGAGTTTTATACTCGCCGAGAACTACTTATTGCGATTGATCGTTATGTTTTAATAGAAATGACATCATGTCGAGAGATGTTTTAAATATCAGACAATGTTTTCTAAATGTCGAGAACAAATCTTAAATATTTTCATAACTGATTTATAGATTTGAATGACTTCGTTCATCATTTTCAATCTATTGAGGAAAAAAGTGACGAAAAAATAAAATTTAGCAGAAAGTGTTAAAAATACTTAAATGCTTGAATCTTATAATTTCAGGGAAAAGTAAAATTTCCTTAAGATAAGAGAGCAATATTGACTCTATCATTTATTTTATGATTTCCTGGAACTGTTATCAAAGTCAGCTCGATGGATGCGATCGTTTATTTTCAGCGGTATAAAATCCTTTTTACAAACAGAAAGTTTGCGATTAATACTTTGGGCGTTGAAAACGTTAACTGCCCTTTTCTATGATTTTATGGATTTGTATTTTTTTTTCAATATATGGATCTTCTATTTATGGAGTACAACGTAGAACTTTATCGTGCTGCATAGTTGTTTAACAAGTTAATACAAGTAGATACGTAAATATCATGGAAAAAAGTTCAGTCGCTATCGAAAAAATGCACACCGAGAAGGTATAGTCGGACTGGATATTCAAAATGGTTTAAATTGAGCATCCTGTAGGGATTAAACCCTTAACAAAGGAACTTTGATAAAGAGCGTCAGAGATTAAAAAATGTCTGAATGTTCTTTACGAAACTACTTCTCTATCTCGGCTTATTCCACGATGGGGAAAATTGGGCAAGACAGTTTTGTTTAAAAGGATAGACCATTAAAGATAAATCGTACGGAGGAATGCCGAGAGAAGCAGTTGCCAACAAAACATCAATATTTTTTATAAAGAATATTGTTACTAATTCCTTAGTCTTTAACTGCGTATCTTCCAATATCTCTTTCTTCTGGATACCGATATTTTCTTCCGCAACTACCTCCCTCGGCATTTCTTGGCATCGTGTAGCTTCGGTGGTCACTTTTACCAAAACGAAGCAATTTTACAGATTCTTTCACCGTGAAATACGAATGGCATTCGAGTGTTCTTTAATCGCCGATAGCCCGTTCTTTCTTTTGTTACGGTTTTAATCACAGCGTGATACCAATTTTTGCTAACTTCAAAATCGTAGAGGCTCGGTGGGCTTTTAATTTGCAATTTGCAGGAATTAACTAATGTTTTTTTTGAAACTATTTCAAATTTCATATTATTTTTGGTTTTCGAATACAGGTTGTTGCATTTCATAAGAAATTCATATGAGAATAAATAATGCGAAACTTAAATAATTAGAGTTTCTCGATTCTTAAAAAAGCATAATGTAAAGATAAACAAGAAAATGAAATTTCGCAACAGGTACTCGTATCGAAGTAGTAATCAAAGCTGCACGAATATCACGTAATGTTAGTTTTCTATATTTCCACCGAAATATGACTAATTCGTACTGAAATCTTTCGCAAAGTAGGAAAACCCGACACGGAATAAATTAATTCCACTTTCAAAGCCGCTATGCAAAAATTTGTTACGTATATAATTAAAAGCGCTTTCAATGTTTTCCCGAGAAGAGTAAACAAGGATTAAAAGAGAAGAATTTCCAGATGTATGCTTAAAGAAACTGCTTCAGCAATGCAAATACAGACCAATGTGATGATATTCAGAAATTATTGCTACAATTTTTACATTTCAACAATAAATTTTCATTTTCGCTCCATATTTTAAAAAATGTATCTCTCCGAATAAAATACTATTCGATTTCATGTACATTTATTCTAATCGAATCTTCAACTTGTAATTGATAATTTTGTTACATAAATCAATAACTTTAAAAAAGGTTTTTAAATTTGTTGTATTACAGTGTCGATATTTTTAAACATTACTATTGCAAAGTCGACGGTACAGGTTACAAAGTTGTAATTTGGAAACTTTACAACTGTCGCGATATCGACCCAACGTACATCCTGATAAGCCTTCGAAAGTAGAGAAATAGTTAAGCCTGATGAGAAAGCTCCATTTGGGTCAAATTGGATTTTTCGAATGGCATTTCATATCACCGTTTTCCACGATTATGACCTTATTAAGAGAACGTAATAACTGTAACACTTCAGAAAGTCGCATATCTATGATTCTCCATATATGTCGATCGATTCAGGGATACTCGACATAAGTTTTATGAACTCTTCGTGTAATACTGTTGAAAAAACGCAAATGAAAATTACTACAAAAATCCTCTTTAAATTCAAGAGTCGACCCAGATTCGCCAGTTTCAAACTACAATTTCTTAAGTGTCGAGTGCAAAGTCTCGAAACACCAGTTTTTTGGGCCTTCGAAAACCTTACATATTTATAATCGTATTACAATAAATTATATAATTATCATAATAAATCTAATTAGCAAAAAAAATTGACTCAGTGCACATTTGTTATTTTATATATTTTTTTCAAAGGCAATCGATATTTTTTAAAATCATAACTACCAAAATGTAAGGACTTCTAAAAAACATCTGTATCCACGTAAAACCTAATTCTTAATTTACATGAAACGCGACTTACTTATATGCCCTCTTGCACCTACTCTGAAAAGCTTTTGCATTTACTACACACACACACATACAACTTTCCCTCTTTTTCTTTATTTTACTACAATACTTTCATGACAAGAGGCACTCAAACGAAAGACATCTTTTGATTTTTGTTCTTTCCAGTGAATATGAAAATTTCTTTAGGCTTTAGGTTGAACCTAATCATCGGCGTTCGGGGAAACCTTTTAGCTGCGAATAAATTATTTATTTTTTCGACGTGAATGTTCACATGTTGGATGTTACGAATATTTCAAGCTATACGAGTCCAACGTGACGTCATTCATTCGTAACAGCGATCAATACATGAAAAGCACTAAGATTTCTTACAACCCTCTTTTTCCCTATAAGTTTTTGACAAAGGGGACGGCATCAATAACACGAAGATCGATGCCAGGATACGTTAAAATGAAATTCCACATAAAATGCAATACTTGTTTGATCGCACAAGTGTTTTGCTACGACCATTTAAGTTTTTTTGCCGTACAACACCCTGTTTCATATAAGAGCCCGAGAACAATTGAAATAGGTCAGGAGGGCTTTCTATTCGATTTTGAAAATGGAAAGCAATGCTAAGTCTTTGATAAAAAAAAAAGTGCATTCCAAGCGAATGATTCTGTACGATAACAGAAGCTCTTGACAATGAAAAATGCACAAAGACAAATTTAACAAAGATAATGTTGATTTATGCGAGATGTGAATATCCTCATAACTTTGACGAATTATATCAACCCTTTGCACTCGAATTTTTTCTTCGTTCAATTATTTGCATTGTCTCCGTAGCGGAGCCCTCGAGTTCGAAGACAAATTTCAAATGGCTCCGCTTCGGAGCCCTCGAGTGCAAAGGCTTAAGTATGAAATAGTTCTCGATAAAGGAAAAGTGTAACTTTTTGTATCCTCGACGAACATTCGTTGGGATCGTACTCAGTCGCAGCGAACAATTGATGCTAATCTATCGTCGTTGTTCGATGCTTATATTATAGGACATAGTGTAATTTATGTAGAAAGCGTACTCGGTAAATGTAGATATTAGTCGACTGTCTTTATTTTAAAGCGAAGAGGTGGTAATCATGGTATTATATCGCATAACGATCGCAGCGAAGTACTTCGAAATTGGAATCGAAGCGATCGAGTCGGCTTAGCATCGTTAACACTGGTTTCATATGCAATTGCTTTAAATAAAATCAGGGTATTAAACTAAGTAGGCATACTTTTGGAATTTAATTTTATGATAAAGTAACAAATTTCGAATTTTAATGGAAATTTGGAATTTGGGGCTGTCGAGTCTCGACAGATTGTTTTCGAAAGCAATGACGAATTGACATTTGTGCTAATTTATTATCAAATCTTGCTATTTAATACCTGACTCAAAAATTTCAAATCATTATGTGACAGTTTTGCATTGCTCGATGAATTAAATCTACCGCAGATTCGCTAGACAATTTTCCCGAGGATTTGATTTTAACGGATTATAGCAATACGTTCATTGATTTCAATGCCAGAATTCAATTATACATTGAGAGCAGTCTGGTTCTAGGTATGTGCATATCGGTGTGGAAACTTCAATACAATATCCTTCAACGGAACAATTTACCACAAAGTAATGAATATCTGCACCAAAAAGAGTATTCCTGCAGCAGCACCAATATTGGAAAATTCATTTAACCGATTCCATTCACAACAGACGTTTGGTAGTGCGAAAAAGTTGATAGGAAACTTTTTAAACTCGTTTTATAAACTTGCGAATCATTCTTGAAATTCGACAATAATACGTATCGAAGAAATATGCATGTTATGAATCGCATGGTCGATTCGATAAAGCAATGAGAATACATTCCTATGCAAATTAACTGATTTTACAAGCAGATTTTAAGGATTACTTACATTTCGAGGGTTTAGCAATTTTTACAATTTATAAAATTACTGTAATTAAAAATAAATCTCCAATTTAACAGTGTTCGGTTTATCGGCGAAGAAAATTTTCAAAATTTCTTTGTTTTCTTGAAAGTAGTAGAGCCCTACGATCGAAACATTAACAATCAATCGTTTTTAAAATTAAGCAACTAATTATGGGTAATATTTAATTTTTTCTATAGTATAAATTAAATATTCATATTAAATATTTATAATTCGCAAGCTTTTCGTGTCGATGGCTCGCATCGACCGGTTCAATGAATTCTCGACAAACTAAAAAAATTCAAAAAAAATAAAATTCAGCCTTAAATTCTGATTTTATTACACTTATTTGCTATTATTTTTAAATTTGCATCATATTTTTGGAACAAAACTTTGTCGGTTCCTTCATTTACAAGATCAAAAGACCTCGAACACCCCCTGCATCGACTCATTATTTCTCAATATTCTTGGTCACGTTCTGCGACTCATTAAATTTCTTTTATTTTTCAGAGATCATGAACGAAGTGATCAAACAGCCCAAGAAGAAGACCTCAGCAGGTGGTGGTGGAGGCGGTGGAAATGTGGAATGGAGAATTCTCGTGGTGGATCAGCTTGCCATGAGAATGGTGTCAGCGTGCTGTAAAATGCACGACATCAGTGCTCAGGGAATCACTTTGGTCGAGGACATCAATAAAAAACGAGAACCTTTGCCAACGATGGAGGCTGTATATTTAATTACGCCGTGTAATCCTTCGGTACAAAAGCTGATAGACGATTTCAACAACCCTTCGAGGACGCTTTACAAATCCGCGCACGTTTACTTTACGGAAGGTACGGAATTTCTCGCAGTTGGCTTTCCCCTGTAATTCACAATTTTGTGTCTCAACAGCGACAATATTGGAAAAAATGCACGACGTTGCTACGTTTTCGAAAAACTGCAATTTGGGGTTCCCTGACTATAATCAACCAACTCGAGTACCTATTTTTCAGAAAACGTATCGTTCGAAACGAGCCGGTTTTGAAAAATCGCTTTAAACCTCGTTTTTAATTTAACCGAACGTTGTTTCTTTAAAAATTGTTCGTTTGCAAAATAATAAGACGCTGCAAATATTATCATATATTTAAAAATATATTTAGAAGTTATTTCTATAAATATATATTTTTATAAAATATATTTATAAAAATTTCGAAAATCAATATATTTTGAGTTCTATTTTTTTTAAACGTTTGAGTTATTTTTTGCTACTAATTATTCTTTATTACACATTTTTCTGTATTTTTTTATTTCTTTTGAAGACTTTTAGTTCATTTTTTTACAGCGTGTCCCAACGAGTTGTTTGAACAATTGAAAACGATAGCTAAACGAATAAAGACACTGAAAGAAATCAACATCGCTTTCATACCGTATGAGGAACAGGTAAAAAAAAATTGAAAATGAGTTAAAAAGGTCGTGTGACAAAACTGTTTTTCGTCTTTGTCTTTTTCTTCTTGTTCTACATGGTGGGAGGCACTCAAAAACGCGAACATACACATGTTCACAGAATTTCTACCCCTCATAAACGCAATTTTCGATTTTTGTAAACAAATTTGTGCCCCGTAACTAAAGCCAAGAAGCAAGAAAGAACTAACAAGTATTTTCCAAATGCTTTTTTTGTACTTTTGCACTCATCCAGTGTGTCCAGAGGAGCTGTTCAATGAACTCTGCAAGTCCCTCGCCGCTAAAAAGATCAAAACTCTCAAAGAGATCAACATCGCTTTCTTACCTTATGAATCTCAGGTGATACTGACAAAAAATGTAACAATTTCTTACTAATTCCTAGCCACCTTCAATTTCTCTTACTTTTATAAGCTTCTTTTATTAATTCTTATTTGATTTGTAAGTGAGGCCAAAATGTGCCTCCAAAATTGAATTTTATTTTGCCTTATGGTTTTTTTTTCTTTCAAAGAGTTTCTTTTAATCGGCGAGAAGTCATTGAATATTATTCGTTTATGTTTCTTCACTGCAACTTTCGAGACCTTGCATGTAATTGTAATGTTGAATAATTTGTCCCAAAGCTTGCAACGATATGACACCTTTCCGCTTTTCAATAAAATGCTACGTTTTATGAAAAAAAAAAATTGTATAATAAATGACGAATGTCTTCTCACCAGGTTTTCTCACTGGACTCGAGGGAAACCTTCGCTTGCTTCTACAATCCTTCGTTCATCAACTTGAGAAATGCAAACATGGAAAGAATTGCCGAACAAATAGCCACATTGTGTGCGACTCTTGGCGAATATCCATCGGTGCGGTATCGAAGGTATCGGATAATTCATTTTAGAAACACTCGAGTGATATATCACATTTCGAAAATATTATTTATTTGATAAATACAAATTTTACAATTATTAATACAATAAATACATAAATACAATTATTAATACCCAAGAGGAACAAAAAAGTATAAGCAAACTACCGGAAATTAAATAAATGATATTTAAAGTGCGAAAAAAAATTTATAAAAAAATAATTTTGATACGTAAATTGTGTGATTCTTTTCCAGTGACTTTGATCGCAACGTCGAGTTGGCGCAAATGGTACAACAAAAACTAGATGCCTATAAAGCGGACGAGCCAACAATGGGAGAAGGTCCTGAGAAGGCACGATCGCAACTTTTGATCCTTGATCGAGGATTCGATTGCGTCTCGCCTTTATTGCACGAGCTAACGTTGCAAGCCATGGCGTATGATCTTCTTGAAATTGAAAACGACGTTTACAGGTATTTATTTTGGTAGTATTTTAAATATGGTCACTCGTAATTTCGCAAATCGCTGCAATATTATTAATTTTTGTATTACAAACTAAAGCTTGATCGATCTTCCAGGTATGAAGCCACTGCGGGACAAGAAAAAGAAGTGTTACTGGATGAAAATGACGATTTATGGGTAGAACTGAGACATCAACATATCGCCGTTGTGTCCCAGTAAGTGAACGCGTTGGTGTCAATTTTAGCAAATATATTTTAATTAAATTTCATTTATTCGAATCTTATCGAATCTCATTACGATTATAGGATTTATTATTGAATGCATTCTATCTCCATTTTTCGCAAATTTAAAGGCTTGCCTAAATCTTATATTTATCAAATTTTCTAATTATTGGTTCCCATTTCTTAAGATCCAGATTTAATGAAACGCATAACATTTGAATTATGTATTTTTCAGAAACGTTACAAAGAACTTGAAAAAGTTCACGGAATCAAAAAGAATGCCTCAAGGAGATAAACAAAGTATGCGAGATCTTTCGCAGATGATCAAAAAGATGCCTCAATATCAAAAAGAATTGAGTAAATATGCAACGCATTTGCATCTCGCGGAAGATTGTATGAAACGTTACCAAGGCAACGTCGACAAACTTTGCAAAGTGGAGCAGGTAATTAACAAAATCGTATAAATCAATTTTTTTTCAAAAATTCTATTATGTATAAATTGGTAACAGTTGCACACTCGATATTTACTCATTTTTGATTTAGGATTTAGCAATGGGGACCGATGCCGAAGGAGAACGCATCAAAGATCACATGAGAAATATCACACCAATTTTATTGGATCAAACTGTTAATAATCTGGACAAATTACGTATCATCTCCTTATACGTCATCAGCAAGAACGGAATTACCGATGAGAATCTTAATCGACTGGTCCATCATGCCCAAGTTTCCCCCGATGACAAACAAACCATTGTGAATATAGCAAATTTGGGTATCAACGTTGTCGTCGATGTAAGCAAATTTCGATATTATTTTTTACACTGGAATACGTGTAATTTCTTTTTATTTTATATTTTGTTTTTCGTTAAGTTGAGTCATAACGTGCAAAATGCTCAAAATCGAAAGTAATCTAACATTTGAGCCGTTTATCTTGAAAGTGGCCTAAGCCCATTTGTGAATTTTTTGAAATTCATAAAAAATTGGGCCTGGGCCACTTTCAAAATAATCGGCTTGTTTTTTAATTTTTATTTTCATTGTATAAATACTAGATTTTTATTTAATTACTCATTTTTCAAAATTACCTCTTTTTTTCAGGGAAATCGTAAAAAAATGTACACGGTAACCCGCAAAGAAAGAATTACAGAACAAACTTATCAAATGAGTCGTTGGACACCAGTGGTGAAAGATATCATGGAGGATTCTATCGAAGACAAACTTGACGCAAAACATTTTCCTTTCTTGGCAGGACGAACAGCCAGTTCGGGATATCACGCACCAACAAGGTATTTTATTACTGATTTTTATTAATTTTTTTTACCCTATACCCATAATCACATTTTTGAAATTTTTTGCAGTGCACGATATGGACACTGGCATAAAGATAAAGGGCAGCAAACGATCAAAAACGTTCCACGATTAATTGTATTCATTGTTGGGGGCGTCTGTTTCTCCGAAATTCGATGCGCTTATGAAGTAACGAATGCCATGAAAAACTGGGAAGTCATTATCGGTAAGCTGGTACTCCACTTTGTATTTAAAAGATCCATTAAAAAATTTAGAACAATTAACAATTTATTATTTTACGCGAACAAGATAATTAAAAATTATTCTTTTGTTTCAGGTTCGTCTCACATAATCACACCGAAGTCATTCTTAAACGATTTGAGTAAATTACACGTGTAAGCTTTCTCCTTTTGGACGCATGTAGTCGAAGAACGACGAAAGACGCAACATTCCCACTTGCAAATTTCTATGTGTCGCAAAGACAACTTGATCGGTAACGCTGACTTACGAAGTGGAACCTGAAAACGGTAGAAAACAAAAATTGAAAGGCAACAAAAGCTTGTTAACTAAATTCGAGAAATTTGAAAACCCTCTTTCTGTTCGCCTTCTTTGAGAGAACCAATCGTTCCAAAATTATTACGCGAAATCGGTGGACTGGAATAAAAGAAAACTTGCGATTCTGAGAATTTCTGCAACTTCGAAAATTTTGGAAGCTTTTACGCGGAGGCGTTTCGCACTCTTTGAAAACTCTAAAAGCAGGTTCAGCATCAACAGCTTGATACGTAGCTCAGCTTTTATTTTTAGCTTTCGAAAACTCGAAGTTATGGAAGATACAGACATTTTAGTGATCCGAAAATCCGAAGCTATACCTTAGTTGGAGATTCTATAGTTTATTTAAAAGATTAGCCACGGTATTTTTCGTTTGAATCGAAGGTTGTCGAAATCAAAGAGTAGAAAAAATAGATTCAAGTGCCTGCAGAATCAGACGAGTAACTTGGATACCATTCGAAGATGCAATATTTCTTAGTATTACTCATGAGAATTTCAAAGATTTTATTCCGCGATAGTAAATGGTAACGATGTATTAATTAATCCACAGAAATGGATTTCGCTGTGGATCTTATCGAAAGTTAAAGTTTTATGATAGTATTAATAAATTTCGTTGTAGCAGAGTAATCAGTACCCAAATCTGTGCTAAGCACCATTTTTCAAACACGGTAAAACATCTAGATTTTGCGAAGAACGTTGGAACTCCAATTTATTATGAGTTACGGTGCTCTTTAATTTTTTTCAAAATCTCCAACTTTATTGTCACCGATGATAATTTATTTGCAATATTTCAACATTTGGCTTTCCTATTGCTTGTAACAAAAATACGAACTAAAAATGAAAATTGACAGACATTTCCACCAAAGATAAAAAAATTGAAAGCCTTTGTCTACGATAGGAAAAAGAAAAAGTACTTCATTAATCTCATTAATTATTTCCGTACTCATAGAACAAACAAACTGGTGATATACGTGTGTACAATATTAACTATTTTACCTGTAATTTTATGTTTTACGAATTTACTCATGTTATAGACAGAGAATAGTTCATACCTTCGATTATTTCACCGAATATTGTAGCTATTAGATTGATTTAATATATAAATATATATAATTGTCCAATTACATATAAACAAATTGATAATTATTACTGGTGAAAAAATATTTGACTTAATGTTCAATGTTTTCCGAAATTATTCGTTATTATTAATTCTGAAGAATGCGATTATGCGATTATTTTTAAAATTTTACGGAAATACAGGTACATTCGGAATCATCAAATTTGATTCTCTCTGTTAAATAATTTTTTCTCGAAATCAAATATTGTACAAATTATGGGACAGAATGGAGATAAATTCAAAATATTTTATTAGCACTGAGAGTCTTCTTACTAATTTCAGAATTAATAATAAGTCTTCAAATGTGTTTTACTAATTTCCTTTTGAAAAAATAAAAAACATTTTTCCACCAGCGACCGCTCCGATTAAAAAAAAAAATCGGTTCATATGCAAAAAAAGAGTCTGAATGTTATTTAAACAAAAGGTAGATTATAAGCGTGTAAAATCGCTTTTGAAAATGATATATTCTAGCTAAGAGATATAAAACAATTAATTCGATCTGAATTTTCAATGTGAGACGTAACAAAAGGTAGAGGAACACAACCGTGCATTTTGATAAGAATATTAAAAAGGTGCGGTAATTTAAACAATTTGTGAAATCATGTAAAATGAAATCTCAGCTTTGTTTTGCCGGAAAAAAATTGCAATTTATTGAACTATTGAAATTCCATGATTTTCTAATTACAAAACGTGGATTTGTAGAGTAATTTCACGACTCTTATAGAGAATTTCGAAATTCTGTGAATTTCTCTCAAGTTACGTGGTTTCACACCTTTTTAAGCAATTACTATTTAGAAAGAAAGTGATAGTAGCAAATGCGATAATAATCGTTCCTGAAAATTACACTAACGAGAATTGTTTTTGTAATTTCTCATATTTCGCTAATGTTTTCTCGTCGAATCCACTCGAAATCCAGGATCGAAAGAAGGAAATTTCTTGAATTATTGCGACACTATTTTCCTACGATAATGAAGTTACGGGATAAATCGTGGTACGCATGAAATTTCCTTTTGAATAGATTAGAGTGCGATAAGATTTGTGTCGAAGCTGGAATTACTTGTTCGGTTGTCAAATGATTCGCACTTGTACAGAAATTTATAGAATTTGTTTGATTTCCAAATGATATTAGATAAGCGAATGAAAAAAATTATAATAATTAGGCCTCCTTGAGAAACAGTTAAATTTATTGAAGTAAAGGAAATTCTATAAACATGGAAATAAGTAGGATCACATCGGACGAGGAGAGAATTATTACAACAAATCATGTAGCCGAAACTAGAAATTTATATAACCGTAGAATTTTCTGCCAAATAGTTACACATAGTTTAACATCGAAGAACATATTTCGCAGAATATCACTTCCCACGTACACTTAAATTCACAAATTTAATCAAATAATACTACCCCTGTCCTTTAATAATAGTATCCCTTTTGCATACAAACTTGCTACTATTATTATGGGACAGAGGTGGTGAAATGAATTGTATCAATAATTCAATATAATTCACAACAATTGGGATTAGAAACTTGATTGATGATTTTCTTTGTGCAAAAGTCGACTTTTGCTTTCTGATGAAATCATTGTTGTTGAAGAAACGATTATTGTTGTACTGGCAAGTGAGTCGTGGTTCCGTTTGAATTGATGAAAGAATGTCTTTATAATATGTATATGCTTTGTAGAAGCACGTATATAGTAGCTGGAAATTTCTTGACGGGTCCTTAGGCTTCATCAGCATTCGAAAAAGTCAATAGTAACGAAAGTGGAAAATGACTTTGTGAAGAAAGGAAGGACGAAGAGGAGTCGACGCGCCGTGTTTGTTTGTAAATCGAAAGTTATTGATGTATGTTACTGAAAGTCTAATTAACGGTCAGTTATAATCGTGGTTTAAAGAAAAACGATGAATAGTTGATAACACAATTCATGGTGAAAATATATGTAATAGAGTTTATGATATTTGTAATTTCATCTGTACATGTAGTTCTAGTTGAAAGAGACCAACTGTGCTCTGCTTATAAAGGCCTACCATTCGCTCTAAAACGAATGTGCATTCTTTATTGTATCCAGAAAAATGTCGGTCTACCACAATTATGATTTACCTTTATTTTCTTCTTTTTTTAAAAAAATATTTCCACCAAAAATTTGAGGAGATACTTGATGGCGACCAAAAATTGACATTGTGTGAAGGTCATATGACTGCACCAAGCTCAAATCATATTTTTTGAAGCAGAATTCTCTGTTTTATTATTCAACATGAGAAAAACATTGTTTGTTTAAACATTCCTTTCTCATTCAGATTTTTGGAGAAATAATAAGTGTTATCGGTTTTTTTCCACCAATTTTATTTCCCAAAACTTATTAATTGTCGATTATTTCATTTGGCGAATATTAACTGAGAATATGGATGCGACAATTATTATTATAAGTTTATTGTTTATGCAAAAAATGGCATTGGTTTATTATTATGTTTTAATTAAATATCACATTGGACATTTCAATGAAAGGTTCACGATTGTCTTCAAACGTAATACGACTGAAGGTCTTGAACACTGGACCGAGTCATAATATGTATTAATTCATATTATAATAATTGGTCCGATGGTAAAAAAGCACAACTTGGCAAATATATTACACAATACGGGTGAATTAAATCGAAGACAACAAACAAAGTGTGTACCGTCGTCGATTAGTAATAGTTTGCACTATTGCTAAATAATTGTTTCATAGTTAACATATATATGTGCAGTTGCACACACGAGACATGACGCTTTTTACAATTTATCGTATTCTGGAAATCTGCTAATAAAGCTTAATCTTCGCGAGTCACATTCGCAAAGGCTATCGCAAGGGTCATGGAGAAAAAAAAATTAAGAAATATTTTTTTACACGAGTATTTATAACTACTCATGCTGTATTATTGTAATATTCGACAAACAGAAGTGAAATCATGGCGACGGAAAAGCAGAAAGTGCTTCTCGCTTACAGCGGCGGCTTGGACACCTCTTGTATATTAAAGTGGCTCATCGAAAAAAAGTATACAGTTATTGCTTACGTGGTATGTTGAAGAAACTGTGAAGTAGCTATGGAAATTTTCCAAAAAAGAAAAAAAACACATTTTTATATTCTAGGCAAATATCGGACAGGACGAGGACTTCGACCAAGTCGAGGCGAAAGCTTTGGGAATTGGTGCTGAAAAGGTTTCGAAGAGTTTCTTCCGATAAGATGAATATGACTAAAAATGAAATGCTCAGAATTTTTCAATAACATTCTCTCTCTTTTTTAAGGTAATCATTGAAAACTTGAAAAAACCTTTTGTAACGTCCTACGTTTGGCCTGCAGTTCGAGCTGGACTGATATACGAAGGAAGATACCTTTTAGGCACGTCTTTGGCGAGACCCTGCATCAGCGAAGGTTTAATTCGAGCAGCGAAAGCCGAAGGAGCTTCTATTATAGCACACGGAGCTACTGGCAAAGGAAATGACCAAGTTCGATTCGAATTAAGCTGTTATAGTCTTTGGCCCGAAGTCAAGGTGATCTGATATTACAATTTTCTTTTTAATTTTCAAGAAATGAATAATTACTTAGAAATTTATAAAGAAAACTGTAACAAATACTGAAAATAAAACTCACATTTTTTCTGCCAATAGATTTTAGCACCCTGGAGAGAACCAGAATTTTTCAATCGTTTTCAGGGCAGAACGGATCTTCTGAAATATGCAAAGTTACATGGAATCCCAGTTGCCGCTACACCCAAAGAACCTTGGAGCACAGATGGTAATCTTTTGCATATCAGGTAGAATATTTATTACGACCCCGTTAAATAAACAATCCGTTCGTAGTAAACCAATCTTCGACTCGGTTTCAGCTACGAATCTGGAATTTTGGAAAATCCTGCGAGTATCGCACCGAACGAGTTGTATAAAATGACAAGAGATCCTACGGAAGCTCCCGACAGACCTACCGAACTTCAGATTTCCTTCGCATCGGGAATTCCAGTTTCCGTAAAGGATTTGGAAACTACCGATATTTACGAAGACCCTTTACAGATCATCGATTACCTCAACAAAATTGGTGGTATTCATGGTGTTGGACGAATCGATATCGTTGAGAATAGATTCATTGGCTTAAAAGTAAATATATATTATATATGGGACTCCAGCTCGATCGAAGTTAAATATAATAATTTGTATCCATTTTTGGTCAGTCTCGAGGAATTTACGAGTCGCCTGGATCTAAAATTCTTTTCGAAGCTCATCAGGACATCGAGGTCTATTCGCTGGATCGTGAAGTATTGAGAATTAAATCGTACCTCGCGAGCAAAATGTCAGATTATGTTTACAATGGTAAGAAATTTATAATACAGAAACACATAATAAATGTTTTAGTATTTCACAAAAGTATGAACATTGTGGAAACTGAAGTGGGATCTGTGTACCATTTTTTTCTTCAAATTTCAGGTTTATGGTTTTCGCCGGAATGCGAACTAACTCGAAGCAGTATAGAGATTTCGCAAAAATATGTTACAGGTTCTGTTAGACTGCGATTATTCAAAGGACAAGGTAAATAAATTATTTTCCATGAATAAAACATTTATAGCGTTAATTTTACCAGTACAAAAAATTATTTCTGCGACAGAATGGAAAAATATTCGATTTTAAGTTCATTTCGAATTGAAATTCGAGGAATAAATTATAAATTAAAACATCCCTTTAATATTAATCAAATATTTTTGAGTAGACTTCAAACGGAGAGTCAAGACATTGAAAAATTAAATTTGCCAAGAAAGATTTTTTCCGATCATGTTTTTCTTAATGTTACAGTCTTAATAATTGCTCGTAGTAGCAAACATACGTTGTACAACGAAGACCTCGTCTCGATGGACGTCCAAGGTGGGTTCCAACCGGAAGACGCAGGAGGATTTATAAAAACTCAAGCACTGAGGCTCAAAGAATATTATCGTTTTAAGAAACAACAATCTTGATTAAAAACAGCTGAATTTATTTGTTAATCCAACAAAACTGATTTATTTACCTCGTATTTCCTCCGCGGAAAGTATCAAAGTTTCGTGTAAAAGTGCATTTGTCAGTCTTCGACACTTGAAATGTAAGCGGAGCTATTAATCGAGAGTCGGTCCGAGATAAACTCCGCGTTTTCGTGTAAAGTCAGAGTTTAAATTCGGCTGAACATGAATTTCGGATGACACGAACAAAATAAACTTATCGATTAATTTCAATATCCTGGAATGATCCTTCCTTTCTTAGCAGCTCTTTTCAACTTATGCGTCTTTTTGTCCTTCTTCCGTGCCATAATATTCTCTTGCCTCTTTTGTTGCCTTTCTTGTATTCCCTTTTGCACAGATTCTTTCCTAGCCGCCCACTTCTTGGCACTATGTTCTTTCTTCTTCTCATCCCGTTTTATCGTGCGTTTCAAAAGCTCCGGATCGTCTTTTACCTGCAAGAATAAAAATAAATATCCCAATGAAAATCATGTAATTTAGGCACGAAAATAAATTAGGATTCAAAAAAATTAACACAAAACTGATTTCCTTCATTTATTCACAAAAATTATTGCATAAGGATTGTCATTAACACAAATAATGAAAATCGCTTACCTTTTCGCCACTCGCTTTCGCCAGAACGGACCTCCAAGCGTCTTTTTCTTTCAATTCGCTGGCTTTGTCTTTTTCACCCGCCGCTTCGAGTTCCTTTAGTTTCTCTTTCCTCTCCTTCAACTGTTGCAATATTTTCTTCGGATCTTTCTCGCCTTTGTTCGACTTTTTCTTCTTCCCAATATCGGAGAAGTCGAATTTACTGAACACTATTTTCCCTTCGGAATTGAAAGTCGGCTTGGCTTTACGTTCTTTGTTGTTTTCCGTGTCCTCTTCCTCGCCCTCTTCCTTTTTGACCTTACCGACGGTGGCCGAGGACTTTTGTTCCGACCTAGCTAATTTCATCCGTTGTATGCGTTCTTCTTTCTTCGCTTTCTTCTTCATTCTATTTTGCAGGCCTTTTTTTAACAACTTTTGTTTGTAGTCTAATCTTTTGTGTCGTTTGAGCTCCTCGAGTTTCGCTTGCAATTCGTCGAAAGTTTTCGCTCTCTTCGTTCCGGTCGTCGGAAGTGCTTTAGCTGGAAGGGAAAATACACGTTTCTTGGCAATTTTCTTTTTTTTATATCGATCACTCAATTTTATTATACAATTTTTTACATTATTATATTATTTATATCATTATTATAATTGTTAATATTATTATATAATTTACAACATTAAAAGTGTAAGATAAAATTTTTAGATAAGAGTCATCGGATAAAATTTTGACCCAGACTTGAAAAATTGTATTTCGGATGGGCCATTTTAGTTGTGCCGATATTGAAAGACTGGAAATTGGTGACTTACGTTTTTTTCGAACGTAGACCTCGGCGTCCGAATCGTTTTCCTCATCTGTCACAAAAATGAAAAATCTTTAAAACCAAGGAACCATAAAAAAAAAGAAATTATTTAATAATTTCGAGGTTATGATCGACATTCTTTACCTTTTTCCGATGTGTTCAACGGTATCACGGAGAATAGTTTCGAAATGTAATCGTTTTCATTTCGCAGCAATTCCCTCGCGCGTTTCCCATTGAATTGAAACCGTACTTGCGGTTCTTTAGTTTCCTCCAACTTCATTTTTTGTACCCGCGGAGAACTATCACTTCGATTTTATAACATAAATACCGTAAACCTAACCTAAAGCAACAGCAACCAAAACCACGTGGTTTGGTTTTCCACCTTCTCTCAAAACATTGGAATCCATGCTTTTCTATGATTTTGTATCACCTACGCATGGTAATAGTTACTTTCAAGTCCTTTAAAACTTTCTTTTTCCACGAAAAACTTTTTTTTTGTCTGGTACTTTTGTTAAAGAATAATTATCTTTCGTACAAAAATTGTGTAACAAAATGAGCATTTGAAAAAACATTATTTTTAAATAATGTTTTTTAAAATATTTTCTTTCACTCGAGGAGACTCGAGTAATAATTTATTATATTTAATTGAAATAATAATTAGGTTATTTGCAATAATTATTGTTATATTTCTAATTGAAAAGATATTTAAACAATTCGCCTAAAAAAAACGAGGGGATGGATGAAATTAAATGAAAATAATTTGTAAATAAAAGAAGTGTAAGAACTTTTTAAAAAGTATATTTATTAGAATTCGAAAGTAACACAAAGGGAGAAATAAAAATTGTTGATTTAATTTATATTCTATTAATAAAAAATATCTTCGATAGAACTGGTCGTTTCTTATTTCGGATTAGTTTCGAATATGCGAGACTGAGAATAACGACATTAATTTTAGTACCAGCTGGAAAATATTTTTACATGATTTTCCAAGTTTCAAACCATTGTTAAGAAATTACGTATCTAATTATAAAAAAAAGAGAATTGTCACATGTACGAAACTGAAAACGATCGAACTTCTTTTTTTATCGTTTGAAATGAAATTATTTGTAACACGAAATAATTCATTTTTTTTTATTTTGCAACTGTTTCTAAACATAATTTTGAATCTTCCTAATTCCTGTTGATGTATTTTCAAAGATGGAATTGTAAAACACTTCTGTATGATAAAAAAGTGTTCTTATAAAATAACATGTACTTCGACGAGTCTCGAGTCACTGGTACATATATATTCATTAACTGGTGTTTTTACATCACAGTCGTCAAGTTTTCTACCGCTTTTTTAATGTGAAAAACCGTAAAAATGTTTCTACAACTAAGAATATTTAATAACATTTTTTCGCTGTAAGAATTTTTTCCGACGCGTGATATTTTTCTTACAAATACTGAAAATATTAGTTAAAAAAAGAACTAGTAACTATATTTGAGTTAATAACATGAAACGTAATGTCCATAAAAATGTGATTATAAAATGTAGCAGAAAAACAGAGCCGGAGACCAATTTCTCTCAAAATTTGTTAATATAGCGATTTTAACAATTAATAAAATCAGAAATAGATAACCTTCCAAAAATACCTACTATGTTCTTAAAGTAAGTTACGTTATCACAATTCTCTACCTAAAGCTATTTTTTCCTGTAAATACGTCAAAATTTATTAACTTCAATTTTTTTGTGTAAAAAAATTTATATTACAAATTGAGCATTAGAAAAAAACATTATTTTTTAATAACATTTTCTTTTACTCAATAATTATTATATTTGCGATAATTTGTTATACTTGTAATTAAAAAGATACTTAATTTTTAAGTTAAATATAATCAACTTAAAAATTGTTACACAATTTTAAAGTTGATAAATTTTGACGATTCCACACTCGAGCATCTTCTCGACTTTCGAATTACATATCGGCTTCTTCCAATAACTTAGGTGTTCGCATAACTATTAATTCTTGACCCGATAGGCAATAGTTATTCAACTTTTCTTCGACAGCTTTGGCGTCTCTTGTGGTTTTGAAATAAACGTGGCTGAATCTTACTGTAGTTTGAGGTATGCTTTCGACCACTGTAGCGGCTATCGGTTCGTATTTATCCATAAGGTGTAAAATATAGTGCACACCAAAGTTCTCATGAATGTTCGCAACGATCACTTCTATCGCTGGGATGACTTCCATGCGCTTGGGTGCCAGCGAAATTTGTGATCCCTTTTGCGAAGATTCGGGTGTCGACGCGGTTTCCTTGCACACCAAATCTGGTATTTCGTCCATATTGATTCCACCTTCTCGACTTCCTTCGGAACTTTTTTCATCCATCGAGAACGTACTCGAGTTGATTCCACGTACTTTGTGAAGTACCTTAAATTTTTTTATACTATCGCTTAGATTCGAATTGGAATCTTGCGGAGTAGAATTAGCGGTAACTTGTGCCTCCATTGGTATATATTTTGATGCTGGGGAAATTAGAGAATTGCCTGGAAAATAGTAAAATGTGGTAATGTAGCAAGGGGTGACTATTAAAATTAATAATTTCCAAAATCCTTGATAAAAGTGTTGAAGCTAAAATTATCAATATTCTCCTAACGACGATAATTTTTGTTACCTTACTGCAAATATTGCTTCTGTTCGTTATCAAGATTTTATTCAAAGTTCCGAGCGTTGCAATTGCAAAAGGTAGATTCCGTAAATAAATATAGAAAAATAAAGGTAGGATGTTTGTGCAACGAAGCGAAAAAGAATACTGGTTACCTACTTACAGGGATCGAGATCCTATTACTTCGGTTTATACAAAAAAAAAGAAGACTAATGTTTACAAATAATAGTATAAGAAGATTCTAAGATTTCAGCGCCTAATATAAACACAGGTTTAATTTTATGCTTACACAGGTAACACGTTTCCCTAGAAAATACTTGTCCAAGCATGGGGTCATCCCTGAATATCTTTTATAAACATACAATGGCGGTACTTTTAATGTTCGCTGAGATAACAAGAAATGGTAAAAATTGATGGGTTTCTTCTCACGATTGAAACTACTCCTAGTTGTGACGAAAACACCGAAGAAATTATTTTACCTGTGTTTTTTTTAATTTTTACTCTTAACCCCTTTCTGTACGATTTAATAATGAAAAATTGTGCATGAAATAACCATTTAATTTTTATTTTTATTTCATAATTGTTTATAATTATAAAGTACTTTTTAATTACTTTCGAAAACACCATGGTTTTTCATACTCTGCTGCTACCTTACCTTCCGAGTTTGATTCCCCAAATCTGATTTCATCCCAATTCTCAACTTTGTTGTTGTTTCTTGAAAATCTCAAGCTCAAATGTTGCTGATACTTTTGCTCTTCTTGCGACCAATCCCCACGTTCTCTGTTTCCATTTTGCATGGATCGACGACCGTCGCTATGCTCGTCCGACTTAGGCGAGACCAAATGTGGTTTTCTCAAAGGTTTCTTAGAAGAATTTTCATGGTAGCCATTATTATTACCTCTATGACTGTCGCCGTGGTTGTTGTCATTGTTCCTCGGTCTTTCGTCGTAAACGGGCTCGTTCCTATCGTGAGAACTATTGTTCTTACTTTGTCGACGCTTCACCGGCAATAATCTGATTTTCCTGGGATCGTTCCTGCACGCTTCGATGCACCTGGTGGCTTCTTCGAGAGTTTTGTATTTGATGAATCTATAACCGGTCTCGTCGCCGCAACATTTGACGTTAATGACTTCCCCGAATTCCGAGAATATTTTTCTTATCTCAGCCACTTCCCAGGCGTGCCTGTTGGGCAACAAAACGACAAACCCATCGTCCTCGACGCCGTACAATTTCTCGCCTTCCATCCTTGGCACGATTTAAAAAAGATTTATTTCCCTTTTGAGTCTAAGGATTTCCAATACAAGGTTACCTCAAATTTTAAATATCCTCGTTATCAACAAACGATGAGAGCACCCTGAGCAAAACCCTGGCAACCTGTTGTGTTTTATAGAAATTGGGGTTGAAGGGTTGATGAACGATGTCAAAGTTTTACTTGAGATACTTGGGCTCCCGCGGTACCGCCATCTGTTACGAAGCGCTCGAACTAAAACAAGCGCATTTCAATCGTCCTTCTATTTGGGGTCTAACAAATAGGAGAAGAGGGGGCCTAAAAAATCGTGGCGGAGTCGAGGGACAATTTTAAATACAAGGAATTACTTTTGGGTACAATTTTAAATCGTGTATATTGTTTATGTAAGAAAATTTATTAACAATGTAGACGATAACCTAGTATTGTGATACTATGATACATGGAATATTGAAAATCACACACTTTGCCTTTAGTACAACCTTTTTTTTTTACATATTTCCTTCAATACAAATTTAAAGAGTTATATATATTCGCTTATGATGTAAGACGTACGCTATAATTGTCCACAAGACAACGCCGGTGACATTTTCGGCCAACAGCCAGGAATGCGTATTCATTTCTCCTATTTTCCAATGGAAGGGAAAAATCTGGTAACAAATTTGATGTCCAACGTAAACAACCAGAGCGTTCATACCTGCAATTTTGATCATTATTGTTTAATCGTTTATGAAGTGAATAATTGTGTCAAGGAATGTGGTGTAAACAAAAACACATATTTTCATTGGCACAAAGCATTCCAGAGTGACCAATGTCACCCAACAAATATTAATTTATGGATTGAGGAAAAACTGAAATTCATGAAAATAATTGTTCATTCCTTTAAACAAATAGACCATAAATATAATCTTGTCCGATTTTTCTGCTTTTTTTCATGGTTCATATTTCAAGATTTTACATATTTGATATATGTATTGTCGAGTTACCTGGAATCCGGAATGGTCCTCCTCTCCAAATTTGAGCGATATCAATTAGAAGATAAAACGCAACAAGTAAAGCGAGTGCCAAAGATGACGTGACCAGTACGAAGGAGAGCGACCTGTAAGGAAAATTATATTATATTTCTGTAATTAATAATTACGAATTTTCTGTCGTGTTACGAACGATAATCCTACCATAAATTTTTGTTCACAGGGATAATGTTGGTGAAATGCAAAGCCGATCCGATACTTCCAAAAACAAGTGCCCACAGGAGCCACCTAACGACTCGTTCTTTCCATCCTTTGTGGAATATCATTACGCATCCGGCTTGTATTCCCAGAAAGACTTGGAAGATTGTCGTCAGACATCCTGGAAATAAAAATGGTACGTCGGTTAATCGAGAACTCGTTATTACAATATATATTAGCGATTATATCTTAACGCTTTACCAACCGCTAGCCTATTAATCGGCTTCTGGTGAAATTGGTTTTATGTGAAATAATAGATTCGAAATTAATTGGTCGGTCAGTCTAATTTCGAAAAAAATAATGAAAAATCAAATAAATAAATAATCAACTCAAAAATACGTGGCACGACCAAATTAACTGAAACTCGTTGCCTTGTTTTTAAAAAAACACAAAGCTATATACTTACCCAGAATTCCTTCCGGGTCGAATGGGCCTGATTTGTAGGCTTTAGCGATGGTTGGTCGCTGTAACATATGCTTCGTTCCAAGTACGAGCTTATCGACGTATCCCGTCGCACCTCCTGTGCAATTGTAATATGCTCCATTTAAATGCAAACCACCGGGACCGAGATAGCCACTGAAATTCAATCGAAAGGCGAATCGATGTTTATACATAAATGTTCTTCGGGGTGGTAACAATTCTGTAATGGAAAAGCTTAGCAAATTCGATGCGAAAGACGTTTTTTTTGATGCTCACCTAGGACATCCGGGAATTGGCAAACCGAAAATAATACCACAATGGACTCCGACGATAGCGATATGTAGAAACCATTGAGGTAGAAGCGCTATGATATCGCTGACACTGCGAAAACCATAACTCTGGAAAGTTTTCTTTTGGTAATTTCTTTTAATTTCTATACCTGGAAGCTAATTATGAGATTTTGCATGCGATTGCATGGTATTAAAGTTGTATTAAAAATTAAGAGTCGAGATTTGACGACTCGCTAATCATTGCTATCTTTCGAGTGGCATTTATCAGCTTCGTGATGGCATTGATTGAAAAACATCAAAATTAAATGTTACCTAATATTCTTCAATTAAGGTCACCTAGTTTTCTTTTAATAATCATCAGGAAAAAATTTCTAAAAATATTTGGTAACGAAAACAATTTTATAATGATAATTTTGTAGCTTGTGCAGTCGAATACTTTTCATGAAAACAGCGAACGACACTTTTCCTTATCCGAGACACATTAGTCTTATAAATCAGTTTAATAATTTTCGATTTGGAGAAAGTTACCCGCACATACAGAACATACCCAAGAGTAATCGACACTCACGCAAATGCGGTTGTCCATGACCCTACAGCCAAAACGGGTCTTTCGATACTTTAATTGCAAATTGGAGTTTTCTCCAAGATCTCTTAAGTTACAGTCTTTCGAAATAAATGCCAAAAAGTGTCGAAGCTGGTCTGCATTCGATTACAGGTGGTATTGCGACATTCGCTGGGGGATGTTCTTTCGAGGAATTCAAGAACAAAGTGTACCTGTATCGTGGTTCGATCTCGACGAGTGGTGAATAGAAAAATGAGTGCTGTTACTAGGTATCCAATACTGAATCGTTGCAGCACTCCAAAAATTCGAATTTTTTCAAGTCTCGCACCTGCCAATGTATTGAGAGACAGACCGATGAGGAACAGCATAAAACTTCGCTGAAAGACATGTCGAGTCAGGGAAAAAAAACATTATTCGAGGTAAAAATTAGTCATTTCAGGTATTATCGATCCAAGGTTGACTTGAAATTGTAAAATTATGAATTACTCTACAAATTAGAACTATCACTGATGAAAAATTGAAAAAACATTTGTTTCTAGAATAATCTAATATATAAGACATAACGAATCTATAGTAGGATGATGGGAAATTCATAGAATAATTAAATAAGAAATATTTTTTTCTTCCAGAAGCTATCCTGCAAAATGGAATTTTCAAAGGTACCTTAATAATACCCCAAGAAATGGAACTCCTCGAGACTTTGCGTGAGAGCTGCGAATACAGAGACATTGGGATACAAAATCCCATTATCCATATAAAACATGGGAAGATTAAATCTCCTACGTAGAGGCCGTTCCACACGGTATGTTCGAGCACGGAGTATCCTCCTGCTCCATCATTTACGAAAATCATCATCAACATACTCAGTCTGAAAGCGAAACATAATGTTCTTTCTAACATGTTATTATAACTGTGAAAATGTAATTAAGCCACAATCTCTTGGGAATGTATTCTCCGAAGCTACAAAATTTCTCCCACTCTCGTGGTTATTTTAAAAAGTACCATTAGGGTGACAAACAAACTTTTAGACTATTAATCACTGGTGCTAGAATAATTAAAAATTATTGACTGATTTAATAATTTATACTAATAATAATTATATAGATTAATAATTAATAATTAATAATGATTTGAATTAATAATTAGAAATGATATATATAATGAAGACTATTGGTCCAATGGTCTTCATTTGTTAATAACAATGGTACTTTCAGTTTGTGAATAATTTGGAAACGAAAAAATTGAATGGCGCCATAATTTCAAATGTAAACTATTATTATGGTGGTGAATTGTTTACCCTCTGAAAGCGTCGATAGATCTGATGCGACGTTTCGAAGTGGCTACTGCTGTTTCTGGCTGGGTTCCATTCTTTGATCGAAATTTCCTTCTTAAGAAGGACACACTTATCCTAGTTGCGGATAATCCGAAAAGAACGCCACAGATTATTGCAAAAGCAAATAAGAGCGCTAAAAGTGGGCCAAATTTCATTATTAAAATCTTTATTAAATTACACCATGAGTTCCAGGGCATCATTGAAGTCGATAAAAATATATTTTAAAAAATTAATACAAGGGCAATAATACAACTAAAGATAAAAAATAAAGCAAATCCACGGATCAAAATGTGCATAAAAATTGTTTAAAAAAAAAAGATACTATATAATAGCTACTTTTAGGCAATTTTATCAAAGGAACTTACGAATATAAGGATTGGTCGGGGTTTTGATTGTTGTCAAAGTGCAACCAGAATAATCCACACCTAATTTGTACAACCCATATTGTCCCAAAGTTGGAGACAATTGACAGAGCACGTTACTGAAAAATGAATATCATAGTGTCGCAAAGAATTCCACGATATTCCAGTTTGAAATTTGCTGCCTACCTTCGATTCGCACCAAAGGAAAAAGTGTTCGGGAGAGTCGTGTTAAGAATCACCCATTTGTAGGATTTGCTGGTGTCGAATACGACACTCGCATTTCTCCCAGCAGAGATTTGTCTCACCGCCTGATAAGGACACTAAATTTGGGAAAAATGAAGAATATCATTTAATCTTGAATTACCATTTTTTGTAAAAATGGGAAAAATGTAACTCAAGTGAGAAAAATTTTCCTACCGAAATGCAATCCGATGACAGCGAGTACAACCATGCATTAAGATCGGAGCTGTCGGACCGTATATCGACACAGCATTCGTCATAATTTAGCGAAGACTCCAAGCAATTGCTCTCCTGCATTTCGATGGAGTCGCTTTAAGGATAATTCTGAAAATTTTGAAAATTCAGTAACGTTTTGAAAATTCTTTTCGAAGCCACGAAAAATAGAGAAAATTATTTGGAATTATTGTTGCAAAAATAATATAAGAAAAATTAAATAATATTCTTAGGAAATTATTTACAGTTCCAATATACAATTGTAGAATCTATGAAATTTGATTTCACCAAGAAGAAGGAATTTTTTCCTCGTACCTCTAGCGACTGAGGTTGTGCACTGAAACTTTTCCTTGAGTGAAACAAGTATTTAACAATATGCAAAAAAATGTGGAACCACAGTATGTGTGTAAATTGAAACGTTCTTGAGCATTTTCAATGGGAAATTCGAAATTGTTATAACTTCAAAAATATACAAAGCAAAGCAGAGAATAAATATTTTTTAATTTCATAACGGTACAATAACAACTTTCACTTCGGAACAGTTAAATATTCTTTTGCAATATGAAAATCGAAAGGATGTATGGCAATTTATTATCATCAGATTTCTTCTTTTCTCTAAGACACTAATTATCGTAGTTTTTTTACTTTTTAATGCAAACATTAAGACTATAATCCATCAGAAGGGAAATTAAAAGTCGCGGGTCATTAATGTTAATAGACTATTTCGTACCGGCTATTAAGTATAACAAATTCAATGACTGTAACATCTATTCTTTTCTTTTAACGTCTCCTTGAAAAGTCTGAATGGTCTTATTAAAAAAAAAACTATCAAAAAATATACACATGAGACGCTTGTGTTAAAAAATTTAAATTAAAAAAGACGTATTAATATAACTGTTAGAAAATATACACATAAAAAGCTTGTATTAAAAAATTAAAATTCAAAAAGGGGAATCCAAAAACACTAAAAAAAATATATATAAGAAGCTTGCTCTGTTTTTCAAAATTGTTCAAACATGATAGTCAATTTCTAATCAGTGACCTCAGAATCCCTGTGGAAAAATGAAGGATAGAAAATTCCATGGTGTTAATTAAGAGATTTCAAAGGAAAGGCAAATTACCGACGCAAACAAATTTCACTCTTCACACAAAGATGTGGATATCGCATGCAGATTCGATTTTTCTGCGTTGCGGTTTTCTACTTATTAGAAAATTGTAGATTTATTTAAAAAAACGTTTTCTTTTAAAAAATTTTCGAATCTTAACGCAAAATTGCGGTTATTAACGAAATTAATGTCTCGGTACTTATAAAACAGTTTTATAAAATTTTAAAGTGACCTAATTCCATTTGGGAGTTTTTTTTTATTATCATCTGTAGTAAAATGTGCCGGTTGTAGCTGTCTTTGCGAAATTTGAGAAAAAATGGACCTAGGCCACTTTCAAAATAAATGGCTCAAATATTAATCAATCGTTTCTTTGGAAAACAGAATATTTTAGAATTTTAAATTCAATAAAATTAGAATACCAGAATTTTCAAGACGTACTTATAATAAAAATCAATATTTTAGTGAAATTACTAAATTGTGAGAAACGATTATCATTAAATTAATAATTTCCATGAAAGTGCACATATAAAATCTGTGCCTACAGGGTGGTGGTAGCCGTTTATTGCACTTTAGGAGTAATCTTGACTTTTTATGGGATACCTGTTTGATAATCTCATTAGTGTGCAGCCGTAACTTTCAATAATCACGTTTCAACCAGATTCAGTGATATTAAGAATTGCAATTTGCTGCAACTTATATAACTTTCTGTGATTCATTCAGTAGAATGCAGTGCAATGCAGTATTCACCTGCTGCATCACCATTTGAATGTTCAGATTTGCCTCTACCTGGGGCAAATTTTATTTATTTTTTTTTACTCGAATCCGTGTGATTCCATCCCAAAATGCAAATTCCCTGATTGTGAGGCTACAGAGTAATTAATATTCATGTAAACAAATATCTGGCTACACATCCAGGTGGGGAAAGGTGAGATCGAGTGGACACTCGATACACCTGTACCTAACTCGAGGAGAGAAAGTGCAGGGATAGAGTGACACGGTGGGACAACCGCGAAAAAAATTTGACTAGAATGAAATTTATCTGCTCCTGCTGCAGGAAAAATTCTAATATATATAATTATAATTTATTTTCTAGGTACAGAAAATTCCCACAAGAGAGAGAGAGAGAGAGAGATTCGACAGAAACTAAAATTTGCTGTGTGTCAGTTCAAGCATAACTTGACGGTACCTGGACATCAGGAGTTAGTGCTTCGGGAGACGCCAGACCGTTTAAAATTAATTGAAAAGCATCTGTCGGAGCCGTAACTGTAGTTCAAAGAATTACAAGGATATTAGTAGGACACTTTGAAGTACCTGACAAAGGATGAAAATTCTTCTTGAAGAACAGATGCAAAAGTAAGCCAATACCGGTTTAAAAATACATGTATGCGTTTTGAAAAGAAAAAAGGTACTCTTGGAAACCCCAAGAACAATGTCTTGAGTTACAAGATGCTAGTGAACAAAGAGCTCTAGTCATTTGCAATTTTTGATTTAATGAAATTGCTTTTTTTTTGCTTAAAATGGGAAATTTTGCTTAAAAATTCAAAATATTTTTCTAAATTGTAACTACTTAATTTTAATTTTGTAAATGAATTTTGTAAATTAATTTTGTAAATTAATAACACTTCATTAGAATCTCCAGAAAAACGGTATTTTTCAATTACATGGTCTATTAAATTTCCTAAACCGAGTCTACTCTACCGCCTGAACTATTTCGAATTTCGTAATTTTTAATATTCTAAATTCTAAATTTCTAATATTCTAATTTTCAATATTCCAAATTTCCTCTAAATTTTCTAAACAATTGTATCGTCAGAATCTGAAAGTACATGGTCCAAAATAATTTATAGTTACAATTAAGCTCCAATAATTTTCAAAATCTGGGCCTTAATAGTATTGTCAGTACCCAAAAAATTGTAAAATGATAATTTGCGACAGTGAAATACCGGACTTACAATTTTTCAAAGCAGAAAATGTTTGTTGCCCTCTCATAGATATGCTTTAACTAATCAGCGAATACGTCAAATGTGGGTCACTTGTTGTTCATAATCACAAAAGAAACTGCTGTATGGAAGATAATATTGTCAGAAGATAAAAAAAAGTACAAAGTTGCCCGTAAAGCACCTATTTGTTACTGAAACCGAATGGAATCGGTACATGTATATATCCACCTGTTGGCTCGGATCGGCTCTTCCGAAACTGCCACAAACGCTCGGTTGTGAAGTATGTTCGGTTGAGACTGTGGGACTTTCAGAATTTCTCTTTACATGCCAGTCAGTCAGGTGGTTTAAAGGCTACACCGAGGCAAATAACAAACATTAAATGTCCATGTGAAGATGAAGAAGAAGATGGTGTTCTTCCTATAATGATTTGCAGGAATAAAGTGGGCAATCGGGGAAGGAAATGGGTCAAAGAAATCGGTATCCATAAGTTTCTTGTGCTGGTACTTGTCGCTGCTCTAAAAAAAGGTTCATGAAAAAATGCAGAAAATGTGATGCAGGGGTAAAAAGTTGCATAAAATGAATGGGGTAAAAATTAAAGTTTTAAAAATGGCGTTGGAGGAGTCATTTCTAGGGGTAATTTTTTCCGTAGAATCGATTCCAAAGGTCAAATTTGACGAAATCCTAGCGGAAGTTGGAAAAAAGTAGGTTTTTTGAGGAAAAATCGTATTTCCCGCTAGATTTTGGGAATTTCGACAATGAAAATGGATTCCTCGGAAAAAAATACATCGGATATGGGTCTCCCGGAAGTTAAAAAAAAAGTTTCCAAAAGTCGATTTTTTTGGGCACACATTTACCCCTTCCCCCAAAAATGGGGTAAAAATTAAAGTTTCAAAAACGGGGTTGGACGAGTCATTTCTAGGGGTAATTTTTCCCGTAGAATCGATTCCAACGGTCAAATTTGACGAAATCCTAGCGGAAGTTGGAAAAAAGTAGGTTTTTTGAGGAAAAATCGCATTTCCCGTTGGGTTTTGGGAATTTCGACAATGAAAATGGATTCCTCGGAAAAAAATACATCGGATATGGGTCTCCCGGAAGTTAAAAAAAAAGTTTCCAAAAGTCGATTTTTTTGGGCACACCTACCCCTTCCCCCAAAAATGGGGTAAAAATTAAAGTTTCAAAAACGGGGTTGGACGAGTCATTTCTAGGGGTAATTTTTCCCGTAGAATCGATTCCAAAGATCAAATTTGACGAAATCCTAGCGGAAGTTGGAAAAAAGTAGGTTTTTTGAGGAAAAATCGCATTTCCCGTTGGATTTTGGGAATTTCGACAATGAAAATGGATTCCTCGGAAAAAAATACATCGGATATGGGTCTCCCGGAAGTTAAAAAAAAAGTTTCCAAAAGTCGATTTTTTTGGGCACACCTACCCCTTCCCCCAAAAATGGGGTAAAAATTAAAGTTTCAAAAACGGGGTTGGACGAGTCATTTCTAGGGGTAATTTTTCCCGTAGAATCGATTCCAACGGTCAAATTTGACGAAATCCTAGCGGAAGTTGGAAAAAAGTAGGTTTTTTGAGGAAAAATCGTATTTCCCGCTGGAATTTTGGAATTTCGACAATGAAAATGGATTCCTCGGGAAAAAATACATCGAATAAGGGTCGCCCGATAATCCCCAAAAATCGATTTCAAAAGTCGATTTTTTCGACGGAAAGTTGACCGACCGACCTTCCCGCCGGCAAAATGGGATGCACATTGAAGATGGATCGCATTTCCTAGAAAACTATTACCCTCTATGCCTTGAACGTACATAGTAACTCTCGTGAAATTACCTAATTAATCAAATTCCATTATAAAATATAATAAGCTTATTTATATTTATTTAAAAGTCATTGATCGATCCACAAAAACTGTGCGAGATCCGGAAGCGTCGATGGTTAAACTTTCGAGGAACCAATGTTTTTTGTTTGAGTAGTAATGCTTTTCTTGGTCCCTATTCTCCGTCTCTCTCAGTCCGCATTAACAACTGCACGCATAAGAAGAATCGCAATCATTCCCCATATTCGTGGTTCAAATCCTGAACCCAAGTTACACTTTCATTCTTTCTCTCTCTCTCTCTCCCTTTCTCTTTCTCTTTGTCATTGTCTTTCTCTTTCTCGAAGTTCTTGTATTCCTCTGTCTCTCTCTTTTTCTTTTGCACATTCGACGCGAATATAAATTTCAAAGATTGCAGTGCAGTCGATAAATAGCGATAACCTCAAACTGAAACGCCGATAGGAGCGACGACGTTGCAAGTTGCGACAAGGAATCGCGTGGCATCGGCGCACGACACACGGTGTGACTTCTTTTCCCAAGAACCGTAAAGAAAAAAAAGAAAAAGTCAAAGCAAGCGTCACGAATTGAATATGCCATATACCGAAAGTTACATTAAGGACAAGTTGGCCAAAGGATTGAATGCATCTCACGTGGTAAGTGCCGCAATCGAGCCTGAAATGGCACCAAAATTGACTCTAACTCGCGCACATTTTTCAGAATCTCTAGCTAAATGACGAAAAGTAGAGACCCTTTTTTCGAAGCTTAAAGTTTCTCGTAATCGGAAGGAAAGTCACGGAGGTCAGACATGTACGCGTCCTTGAACTCCTGGTTAATCGCACTCTTAGCTTTGCTCTTAAGATGGTGCGTCTCGTACCATCCCTATAGCGGAGCGAACAAGCCACCCATGTACGGTGACTACGAAGCCCAACGTCACTGGCAAGAAATAACGTTAAATCTACCCGTCGACCAGTGGTACATCAACTCGACGAATAACGACCTGCAGTACTGGGGGCTCGATTATCCTCCGCTGACCGCTTACCATAGTTTCGTTTTGGCTCACGTAGCTCGGAAGGTCAATCCCGAATACGTCGAGTTACACGAATCTCGGGGCTACGAGTCCCCGGACCACAAGTACTTCATGAGACTGACGGTGCTCGTTTCGGACCTTCTGGTCTTCCTACCGGCGATCCTTTATTTCTTCAAAAGCGCGAACGAGCCTCGAAAGGGGGAAAACATCTTCGGTTTCACGAGAACGGATCTCCTAACCTTGACGGCCTTGACCTACCCCGGGATTATCCTCGTAGATCACGGTCATTTCCAGTACAACTGCGTCTCGTTGGGACTCTTCGTGGCCGCGGTGGCGTGTATCTTTCGCGACCGTACCGTCTTCGCCTCGGCTCTCTTCGCGTTGGCTTTGAATTACAAGCAAATGGAACTCTATCACGCCTTACCCTTTTTCTTTTACATCCTGGGAAGTCACACCCGTGGCAGAAGAAAGTGGTGGTCGTGGTCGTTGACGTTGGCCGCGTTCGCCGCGGTCGTCCTCTCGACTTTCTTTCTAATATGGTTACCATTTTTGAGAAACTCCCAAGTCTTTCTGAACGTAGTTTTGAGATTGTTTCCGTTCTCCCGGGGTGTGTTCGAAGACAAGGTCGCCAACTTTTGGTGCACCCTTAACGTAGTTTACAAATTGAAAAATGTCTTGGCCAACTACCGATTGGCTCAGGTGTGTTTAGCGACGACGACTATGGCGATCTTGCCGTCCTCCGTGGACTTGTACTTCCGTCCGACCAAGGAGAAGTTCCTTTTGGCTCTTATAAATTCGTCGTTAGCGTTTTTCATGTTCTCCTTCCAAGTTCACGAAAAGTCCATTTTGTTGGCAGCCGTACCGGTTTTACTGAATTTCGGGAACGATCCTTTCGCTTCTTTTTGGTTTTTGATTCTCACGAATTTCAGTATGTTACCGTTATTCATAAAGGACGATCTTTTCCTGGCGTATCTCGCGAGTACTGTCTTTTATTTCACCGCCGTTCAGTGGATGTGGTTCGATCCTTTTTTAAGTAACGGAGAGTCGACGGAAATTAAAAGGCAGAAAAAGAAATTGGGTAGAAAAGAAGTAGACAAGCCGCAGTTCATTTTCAAAGACACTCATTTGCGATTGATATTTTGCATTTCCATGCTGGGAGCGATAGTTTTGTCGATCGCGAGTAAATTCGTTGTACCGCCGAAAAGGTATCCCGATTTGTTTCCGCTTTTGGTATCCGTTTACTCCTGTGTTCATTTCCTCGGATTTTTTATTTACTTTAATTACAAACAGATACATACGTTAAGAAGGAAGTTGAAGGTGAAATAAGTTTAAAATGTAAATTTGCTGTATGAAAGCGAGTCGTCGATCTTTTACATATAAAAGAAATGTTATTGTAAAAAAATGTGGAAATAAGCAAATCTTGTGTAATTTAATAAAATAAAACTTTCAGAGGAATGAGATTCTCTTTCTTTCAATACTCGTCATTTAAGCATTAAGTGTCTCGGTCTAAATGTATAACTTTTGGTAAAGATACTGCTACAAAAGTTATATCCGTTCAGCTTATACCGTCGAAGAATAGTTTTCGCTGCGGTTAGTCGAAGGACGTTGTGTATCTATTTTCTAAAATTTACATAGGGCAAACAAGTAACTCCAAGATTTCTCGAACATAGTTTCCATCTCTTATCCGTTATCTACCGTACACTTTGTGGTCCGATAAAATTTTTCGATGTCGGACCTCAAACCACCGACCACCCAGAGAATTAATTTCATTTCTTCCTGCGCATCGTCGCATTCTCTCATTTTTCAAGATTCGTCTGTTTCGAGTAGTTTCAAACAACATTCAAAGCGTATTCGATACATAGTTAAATTATGTGCATGTTAATCGATATTTTATCAAATTATACGTGCGCTGCGGATATCTTATCTATCGCCTTATCTTTTAGGTACGCGGTTATATTCTTTATTTAAAATAAAACTGTTTATCCATTCATAAGCAAACGTGTATGATCTTTGCACTTTGCTATTGCCACTCTTTTTTTTTTTTCATTTTGTTAGCCGTAGATCGCTTCACTTTAGAATTTCTTTGGATCAGTCTAATATTAGAATTCTAACGGATAGGTAAGAAAAAAGTCAGGAACATGCTGTTGGGTGGTCGACCAATTTTAGTGTTTCGAGTACATCCTAAACGAGTTTTTTAAGAATTATAAACATTTCTACTGAAAATTGACATTTGTGTCGATGGAAAATATAAGTGCACATTTTGCCAGAAGTGTAACTTTCGCTGCGATACCAAGTGTTCTTAGATAAACCGATCGCATATATATATATCCGAGTGAAATAGAAGATAAATTAGTTCTTCCTTATTTTCTTTTCAGGAAGTGGTGGATCAGTCTGATGGTTGTGGTGGGAAGTTTTCAGTATTAGTAGTGTCTGAAGTATTCCAAGGGAAGCCTCTGCTGCAACGACACAGGTATCGTATATTTCCTAGGTATATTAATTCAGCGAAGGAGGATAAAAGATGAAAAAGTTGCAACTCTCAAATTATACTAGTTTTGGAAATTTCTGTTTATAAAAATGATATTGTAAAAATCTGTTTTTCGAAATTTGGAGAAAAATATGATTCCTTTATTTTTAGAAATTTCTTCGATACTCGTAAATCTTTTTTTATCGTGGAGGTACGATGAACATTCCATGTTTATGGTATTTTTGATATTTGCGGTTGTCCAAAGGTCGCTTTGTTTGTCAAGTTGTAATTCAGGTGATCATCGCTTTCCTTCTTTTATAAAAATACCTCGATACCTATATAAATGTTGAAAGGCTTTGATACTTTGGACTCGCATCTCGATGCATGTACATACAAACACAAATACACGGTTGAGACTGTATCGGTTTTGATTCCATTAAACAAAAAATTAATTTGACATTCGAGTAGCTGCTCAACCTTGACGTAATGTCAAGGCAAAGCCATTATCAAATGTCTCTGTCTGGACCTAAGAGTTTTTATTAGAATAATTTGATTTTTAATAAATTTGTTTAGCGAAAGCTAAATATAAATTTTATAATTTCTTTATTACAATTATTGACCAAGTGCAAAAATCAAAATTGTAGTGTAAAATATTACAATTTTTATTGTCACCATCGACGAACGATAGTATCGAAGAAAAATAATACGTATATTCATAAAAATTGGACCATCGAAAGACTTCGAACCATTAAAATCTAAATTTTACTAGAAAATAACATAAAAATTAATTTTTTTTCAATCGATTCACGATGAACATAAACATAGAGTCGCTCTAACTTTAGTAATTTTTATTACAAATAATTCCTGCCTTTATTTTTTTCTAATTGATTTCCTTCCTTACTTTCTATCACTGGTAATTTTATTCTAATTTTTTTAAAACCAATTTTCATTATTTTCATAATTCTTCTTTCGTCTCAGAACAAAACATTAATTAATTTTCCCTTCGCAGGCTGGTCAACGCTGTGCTGGAGGAGGAACTGAAAGAAATTCATGCATTCTCGCAAAAGACGTTAACACCGGACCAGTGGCAGAGTCAGCAACAGCAACAGTCTTAAAAGCTTCGAGGAGAAAGAAAAGAAAAAAACGATGACGCTTCGTTCGGATTGACGACTGAAATGTTGTAACGCCGTTACGTAAAAGCTCGTGCGAAAAAAAAGGAGCCTCATTTATGTCGAAATCGCCTTAAACGCGCAGTCAAAGCCGCGGCCCTAAACGAAAATGAGGAAATTCACGATCACGGCGCCCGGGAAGGTGATCCTTTATGGCGAGCACGCGGTCGTTTATGGGAAAACCGCGGTCGCAGCTAGTTTGGATCTGCGCACGGTTTTGAGATTCAAGGAGCTGCCCGGCGACCACGAGTGCGTGAACTTGTCGATGCCGAAGATCCACCTGCAATTGAGCATCCCGCTGCAGCAAATAGTGCAATACTTCTTCGACCCCAGGTCACCCAAGTTCGACAACGGCCACGAGAAGTTCTACAACCACGTGCAGCGTTTCGTGCAACAGTACGATTACAATAACGTGCACCAGAGGCACAGTCTCGAGGCCTTTTTCTACCTCTTCGCGAGCATCTCGCAGAGGGAGCAGATCCAATTGTTCCCCTTCGAGGTCCACGTGAATACGGATTTGTCCATCGGCTCCGGTCTGGGCAGTTCCGCGTCGTATGCCGTTTGTTTGTCCGCCTGTTTCGTGCATTTGTCGGCCTTCCAGAAGTCCATGCCGGTGCCGTTCGATTCCGTTCAACTGGAAATGATCTCCAAATACGCGCTGAATTGCGAGAGAATCATGCACGGCACGCCATCCGGTATAGATAATTCCGTATGTACGTACGGCTCGATAATTGAGTTTAGAAAAGGAGATCCCTTGTACCCAATATCTGGGGTCAAGAGCATGAGAGTGTTGTTGATAGATACGAGAGTTCAAAGAAGCACCAAGGCACTGGTGGAGCGATTGGCCGATTTGAAATGCAAATATCCGGAGATATTCGATCCTATCATCGAATCTATTGATAATGTCGCAAGAAGAGCGGTCGAGGTTATCAAGGATATTAAAAATATGTCGGATGATTTCGATGATTCCTACTACAAAGCTTACGATGAACTAATGGTGAGTTGTTGCGAAATTGTTGTATGCGAAAATCAGGAAGATATCGAAGGATTGGCTTTGACCGACCTTTCGAATGGCAAAAAGGTGGGACCCGATGAGGGTTTAAGGGTTTTAGCGCGATTTTTATCTAAATTGGAAATTATAAATTTATGCAAATTGTAAATCATCAATTGAAATTATTGCACATTGCGAATATTGGTACACGCAAGTGTAACATCAGTTTTGACGCTTTCGCTGACCCTTAATTTCATGAAATTAATTGGAAATGAATTATTTACAGACGCTGGTCAACGTAAATCAAGGATTATTGGCTACCTGTCAGGTGTCCCATCCATCGCTGGATAGTATTTGCACCGAAGCTAAGAAATATGGACTGGCCGCCAAACTTACGGGTGCCGGTGGTGGTGGTTACGCATACATTTTATTACTGCCCAATACACCGACTGAAACGATAACTAGTATTACAAAGAAATTGAGGGCTGATGGATACGTTGTGATTTTGACGAATTTAGGTTCCAGCGGCGTAGAAATATCGTTCCCTTACGACAGTCCGTAGGAAGGAATTTTATTTGTTGCCTCTTGCGTTTGTTATTTATATCAAACAGAATTGTACCATTTTTCTTTGTTACTCCCATCGCCACATTCTTGTTACCTTTTTTTTATTATTTACAATCGGTGCTACGAGGGACTAATAAGAACGCGTATGCATCCACTGCATTTGAAAAAATGGTTTGAAAGGAACAACGAGTTTGTACCTTTTGACACGTTAAGTGCCGTAAAAGTTTCCGTTCAGGCCGTGCCGGTTATGACAAATATCTCGGTATATACCCTTGCGACCCACGCGGCGGGAATAGAGAGCCATATAAATTTGGCGAGACCCTTAACGTGTTAAAACCATCTTTTCAATGGAAAATTAGTTAATCGTAATTCTATTAGAATAAATTAACCGTGGATTCTATAAAACTAAATATTCTATAAGAAAGATTTTATAAAGCTACATATTTTGAGGAATTGTTTAAAACGATTAATAAAAAAATTTAAGAGTAAAAAATTTGTCGTTCCTTGGATTCTATTAATTCTTTTTTTTTTTACAACAAATTTGACATTAAATAGTATATTATAATAAATATATTTAATATATAGTCGAAATTTGAGGAAATTACGGACACGAAAAGTGAGAATTCCGAAATTTGGAAAAATCGTCGAACCAAGTTCCCAATTTTCGTTTTAGAACAATCACCTTGTACGTTTAAATTACTACCCCAGATTTTCATGGTTATAAAATTGGTAAAAAATAATAAAAAAATGAAAAATAAATAAATTTGTTGGAATTGAAAAAGGAAAAAATTGCGAAACCCAAAATAAGGTGAAGGAACCTTCGGAAAAAATTTTGATTTTTATAGTAAACAGAAAAAAATATTTCAAATTTTTCGGTGTTCTTTTATTGAATGAATTTCAAATGGAAAAAGCATTTGGGAAAATTGTATGATCCAGGGGTTGGATACTTTCGGGTGTTTTACATAAAATTAAAAAAAAAATTTGTTAATGCGTATAACTTAAAGCCAGTATCACCTGACGATTAATGATATTTTTGTTTATCACTGAAATACAAGTTTGAAAGTTCAAATTTTCTTTTTTTTTTATAACGTTTCTGAGATTGAAAACTCTTTTCATAAAAATATTAAAGAAAATATATTAATTATATTAAACAATAGTATTACAGAATATAGAAAATACTGAATAATTTTCTTGTTATCCGTTGTTATTGCAATTTTGGTACATATAACATGTAGATATAAAAAAAAAACCGGATGTTGCGGTACAATGTTTAACAGCAGTTAACAACATATTATAACTTTTACTCCGATATGCGTAATGAAATATATCAAAATATTTGAAATTCTACTTATTACACTAAAGGTTTCGTTATTTACACAAGAATTAATTAATGCTCAATTCTTTCTTTGATCGGACAATATTTTCATATTGTTATTATCAATGGAATAAAAAATTAAATTAAATTAAATTAATGCAGATTTTCACGATAGAACGTTTTGGAGATTTTCTTATATATATGCATATATATTTTTTTTTCACCATTGCAATCTACCAATTTAACTTTTTAGAGCAATAAACCAAGCTTCTATTCTTAAAAAATTTGCAACGTTAGTAATTATAGCCTAATTACATGTAATTAAAATCCGGACTCATTACTTTCTTTATAAATTCATTTTAAAATATATATTTTGAGGAACTCCATTATAACAAAATTTATAAATCGCTCCTTCGTGAAATTCGCCTCATTTTTTTCCATCAAAATCAAAATTTCGTGGCAAATACGAATTTTCAATTTATTTACCCTTTTTTTTATATCAACTACTAAATTCCGCAAGTGATTAAAAACGACATTGAAACCTAGCTTATTGCTCCAATAAATTTCCGATTACCATGGGCAATTTTTGACCAAACGTAAAATCGCCGATGTAATTTTACGACAAAATAGCAAGCTTTTGACGAAATTTTTTTTTTTTATGAGTCAGTATTTGTCGGGAAGTTGTAAAATAATCTAAAAACTTGGGAAAAAAAAGTCCGATGAGGAATGATGTGATGTTTAGATCATAAATATGACATTCTCAAGCAACCTACGTGACTAGTTAGTGCATTTTACACTAGACAACAAATATTCAGTACTAGGTGTTCTTTTGTTACTAAATTTGACAATTCCTTGTTCCTCGAAATGAGCTTTCAAATATTTCGACTCGATCCAAGTACTTTCTTTCCATGAACTTTCGTTTCGGGTAAACAAATTCCTTTTGCGCAATTGGGAAGGAAGAAGCTACCGATTTTGTCGACTAGTGCAAGTTACAAAAGTGCTGCTTTGCAAAAGTATTAATCTCTAAAACGTTGTTATCTGTTTTGCGTCTAACCTTTATAGTACTGCGTGCAATTCAGTTACTGGAAGAAAAGTACATTTCTGGAATAATGTATGCAGTTGAAATCCTCCCTTGAAGTGGTACACGTGAAGTCCCGCTTTCTCTTTCTCATAATCTACGTAAAAAAGAATTAATTAATAGAAAAGTTAATTAATAGAAAAATTCGAATTAATTTCAAAACTAAACGATTAGATCTTTTTTTTTCGGAGAACTTATAACGCCGATAATTCAAATCGTACAATTCGTTCACCGTTACTTACACAATTTTGCTATATTTCTCCAGGAAACGTATTCGCCTTACATGGGACTCGTCGAAATACCACTTCGGTGGACTACATTTTGTCTGCTAGATATAATCTCGTCGGGATCCGTAGAACCATCGCCAATTCCTACTTCGTCAAAGCTGTCACCCAAATTTATTCCATTTCGTCTCTCAGTCAATTTGGCCTCCACGAGCCACTCGTAAATTTCATGCGTGTACATTCTCGTTTGTAACACTTCCCGCGTTCGGGGACGCGATCCAATAAATATTGCACTTCCCTAAAACGAAACGTACGTGATTTTATATACGTCGTTTCCTTTTAATGTCTCAACGATTAAAAATAATAAAATGAGAATTTTGTGATCCAAGTGGCACAAAAGTAAGTAATAATTGAAAACCTACCCCAACTAGTAACGACAAACGTAATTGCTCCAAAATCTCGGGATCTGGTATCATAGACTGTAATTCCTCCCACCTCAGTTCCACTTCCTCGTGCAACATCTTTTCCTCTGGAAAAATTTGTTAAGAAAAAGAAGTTTAATGCAATTGTTCAAGTCTGTTACCAAAAAAAAATCAATGGAATCTACATGATGGTAATCAATTTTTTTTACCTATAATTCAAGTAATAATGAAAAGTCGGTAAGGTAGAAATTTTATAATTCAGAAAATTATAAATTAAAATTTAATATAAATTTATAATTGCTTTTAATAAAATCGCAATTTATATAATTTGTGAGTACATTCAAAATTGAAGTTAATACCGAGAATTATAGAAATTACGAAATTAATAGAGGATGGTAGATAAATTTAAAATTTGAAAAAAAAAATATGTAATTGGAAGGTACATTCGTAAGATAATTATAAAAATAATAAACATGAAAAATAGTTACCGTCCCGTTTAGATGTCGACCTTTTGTATTGTATACGGAATCTGAACGCTTCGAGGAAACTCGATACGACGATAGTCAAAACGATCATGGTAACCAAATAAAACGTCATAAAGTAGATCCGGGTGTACGTTGCAACTACTATCGCGTATGCGTTCATCAGGATGAACCAATTATTAACCACCGTCAATTCGAATAACGTCATACCACTTCTCATGAGGTTGTCAAATGTATTCAAGTAATAATATCCTAATGCTGTACTGCCGTTTGCCGAGTATCTGTAGAAATCTTCGACGGTGGAGTTCCTGTTATCAAAAAGGTAAAAAAATGTATTAATGGATAAAAATTGTGGAGATACAATATTTATTTATTTGCATTTTCTCAGTTACGACAACAATTTTTAACTTTAAATCTGTAACTAAATTAATTTTGATCGTATTGCTAATAATAAAAAGTGTATACGTACTGGCAGCAATTTTTCATAGGATACCCAGCGAATAATTCCATACCGATAATAGCAAAGAAGTAGTACAAAACCAGCATAACAATGGCCGTGGAGCACATTAAGGGCGACAAAATCACGAGGGTACCGAAAACATCTCGGTATCTTTTCTTGTACTTGAATAACCGTAACAGCCTCAATGGTCGGAAGATCACAAAAAACGAGGCATTTGGAAAAAGTGTTAGACCACACGTGGCTACAATCGTCATTATAGACGTTCCCAAGTCAAAGAGGTTCCAGCCGGAACTCAGGTATCGCCTTGTGCCAAGTCCAAGTACTTTGGTTAGAGCTTCTGATACAAATACTGTAAAGTCAAGAAAATTTTTATTTTTTTTTATTTGTAAATAAGAAGAAATAGGTATCGAATTTTAAAAAACTCAAAAAATGACTTTCCATAATTGAATGGGTCACCTCAAAAACGTTAAGGTACAAATTGCAAATTGTTCAAAAACCCTCGAAAATGAAAAAAATAATCTGATGGATTTTATTAAAAAAAAACCATCCATTTCTTAAAAAAATTGTTTAAAAAAATCCATGGGGTTATTTTTTTCATTTTCGGGGGTTTTTGAACAATTTGCAATTTGTATCTTAACGTTTTTGAGGTGACCCATTCAATTATTTATGCAATTTAGAAAAAAATTCTCGGCGATTTTCAAATATTGATAAATCTTCCACTGCAACTTACGCCCCCCAAAAAGTAGAGTATCCCAACACGCTGCAAAACCATGGACAGATTCTTGAACACTTTCTGCTGGCTGAAGTAATCTTATCACCATAGCTATGCCATTTCCAATGATCGTGATGTCTGTAAAAATGGACAAAGAGTGAATGCGGGAATTCCAATGAGATTTCGTTGTCTGTTGATATCCGTTTAAAGTGCAAAGCTTACAAACTATGGTTTCAAAGTAAGGCCAACTTATCGCAGCATGGGCTCCCATACAAAGCATTTGTAAGGGCTGCCAGGCAGTGTGATACCATGGAATATTTGTATACTGGGGTTCCCAGCGTAAAGCCGCGGTGTCGTAGAACGTTAAAAATTCTTCCAAAGATAAGGCGCTGGTATTGGACACGTTCATGTGACGAAACATCAAAATAACGTCTTTCATGGCTGTTGTGGCAAATTAAAATTGCGTTATTACATTTCTGGGCCGAAAAATTGAATTACAGACTCCATGAATCTTGGTAAAAGAAACATTTAACAATTTTCTTAACGAATACTCACATTTTTGTGGCGCGTAGTAGCGCATTAGTCCTTCGAATTGCCGGAATCTCATTTTATCCGGGTTTTGCTTGGATACCAATAACTTGAATGCGTGTTGACAAGCCTTCCTCTTGTGGAGAAAAAGCTTTTTAAATTTATCACGTTCGGCTGATGTGAACGTCTCGTTAACGACGGCCAGCATCAAGTTCATCATAACGTAAAGCATCGTACTCAAATACGATACGAAATAAATGGCGTACCATTTGTTCACCGAGTAAGACGGCATCATGACATCTGGGAAACTGGAAAATTGTTCTCGATTAAATGCGTGTCGAAGATTAGGGTTCAAGCTTCGTTACGTTATTAATCTCACTCACTTTGCAGTCGTAAGTAAAACAAACAAACTGACAAAACTGTCCTGCAACGTCGCGAAATTTCTGTTCATCTCGTTGAACATGTAATATCCAAGTACCATGTAAGTACACAGGAAAAATAGCAAAAGCCCCAACATGTCCAAGATCGGGGGCAACGTTTGTAGTATTTGTCGGATGAATCTTCGGACTCCGCCGCAGTACTTCGTATCCACCAGGAAAATTGGCCTCAAAGCTCGAGTCACGCGAAAATGAGACGACTGTCGAGCCAAGACCACCAGAGCTTCGACGAACATAATTGCTAATGTGACGCACTGTAAAATAAAAAAAGAAAAAAGTGGTTGAAAATTTCAGTGTAATTATAATATTTTTTTTTAAATAACAGAATATAGTTAGAAACAGTTGATTTTTTTGGGTTTATATAAAATTCAAGCACAATAATGGGTAGCACCTTTCCACATTCTCATTAATTGAAAATTTTTAATTAGTAATACATTTTTAATCACCAGTAAATCGAGGAAAACACACCAGGATTTAAATTAATTCAAATTATCCCTAAGTTATAAATAGTATAATAATTTAAATATTTTATTTCTCTTTAATCATAATTAATTTTTATTTTTATAAGGGACTTTAACTCTTCGATATTAAATATTTTAAATAATTAATAATAATTCCAAAAAGTCAGTTACCACGAAAAAAAAATTATCTCTGTGTGCTCTAAGTCTACTACCTTCAAATAAAAAACATTTGAGAAAATTAGATTAAAAATATAACGAAAGAACACTCTTATCAGTTTTCTGCTAAAGTAGAAGTATTATAATAAATTTCAATGACACTTGTGACGGCTCTTTAACGTGGTCGAGGGAGATAAGATTAGAATGTTTAAGTAATTACTGTTAAAGTTTCAGGTTTTTACGAGTCGCTGCTAAAATTCTGTGTTACTTCTCACTTTGCGACAAGATGCATCGAAATAGGAGGTTGCACGATACTAATTCGCTCATCGACACACTGTCACAACGGATACGTTACCCTAAGAACTTTTTTGGTTTCGACTCAAAGCGAGTACATCCAGTATCAGGGTACGACGAGAAATCATCTCTTCGTTTTGACTCATCCGTATTGAAATTAAGGAAACTCATTTACAAATTGTTATTGAATTTCAGAAGCTAGGGTGCGACATAAGTACACCTGCCGGCAGCTTAAGTGGTTCAATAGCTGTTTATTACGTGCGTAACAGGCGACCGAGCCTGCACGAAGCAGGATTAGTCTGGTTCCGAAGTTAATTCCTATTAACATGATCCAGTTCTTTTAAGCTGTTGTGTAACACATGTTACAATAAATCGTTGAATGAAACAAGTGCAGCTAATATGTAATAGACGCAAAATCGGACCTTATCTGCGTAATTGTTATTACAGACATGTCTCATTACTGGAAAAAGCAAATGGAAAGTTTCCATCCAGACTTTGGCATAAAGCTCGTCGGGGATACTTCATTGGACTTGGAAGCAAATAAATCACAATCCTTGTTTATTCGAATGAAAGATATTCTGAATCTCATTTGTACCTTCAACATTGTACGTTTGTGCTTTAATATCGTGCCCCATCCGATCCAACGTAATTTTAAGGTTAATTCGACTCCAATGGTAACGAGTGCAAGAAGCTCTATGGAACTGTGGGCCCAAACTGGTAACTGGAATGTAAATAAAAAAAATCTGATATTATTTCATTCCAATCAAAATGTTTTAAAAAAAGACATTTGCAAAAGTAAGTAATTTGTAGAAGTTTAAAATAGGGAAGATCCGAAGACTAATTGAAAATAAAGTTGCAATTTTGTAATTAAATTTTTATGAAAATTATTATTTTGTGCTAATTTCGCTTGAGGGTAATGCAAAAATATGAAGAAAATACGAAGTATCTCGTTGCAATGCAATAAAGTGGCAGGCGATCGAATTAGAATGTTTACTTAGACAATTAGTCGAGATATAAATTATTCTCATAACCACACATGTTCAATACAAAGGATTAAATTCCATATGAAGTAACTCAATCATCTTGGCGAATGCTGTTCATTGAACTAAAAGGTGGTCTCGATTTCACTCGAACTCGAATTAAAGTTTAGATTTAACCAGCAGCAATTTAATTTCACCAAAAAGCCCAATACGATTCAAGCAAACTTCGGTCCAGTAGTTCATAGCGTATGAGCTAGAAAATTCTCACATAGAAATTAGAATTTACCAGAATTGGTCGAAACGAAACTAAACTGACTCGAAAAAAAATGTTATTGTGACTTTTTGAGTAGGATTGGAATAAAAAAAATCGCACGAACGTCCAGACTTACCCGAAAAAGAGGAACTGCAGGTTCTTCTACGAAAGCGAGTCCCAATAAAATCAACGAAGTTAATAAATCCAAACCGTAGTACCAGCTATTATGAACTAAAAGATACGCAGGTAAATCTTCCGGATGTCTGGGATGGGAATCAAATTTCTCATTATTTCTTCCTTCCTGAAAGTTCAAAAACAACCTAGAAACGGATACGTTTAATATACTTTAAGAGAGATTAATTATGCGAAGGATAAAAAATCTTCGGATACTGTATGGTTTTAATAAACAAGAGAATTAAGTATATATAGGAAGCATTTATCTTCTTGTTATTATGTGGAAATTTATACATTTATTATCATGGTATTATATTACATACGGGCAAATTAATAGTGCATTCTACGAGTAAAAAGATGAATCGATATTCCAGCGAGTCAATAGTTACGCTACGCATCAAAATTATTCATCAAAATTTTACCATTTTATTAATTTTCATTGTATCGAGACAATTTTGTTTTTATTGCGCAGGTTTTGTCCATACTAGTTTTATTTTTCATAAATGAATTTTTAATCGTACTCGGTAATTGAAATCAGTATCGACTGAAACCATAAAAAAATACCTCGAGAAAAATAGCAGCCTCGTGATAGTTCATTTCCCAGTGCATATCCGCATCCAAAACAGAATTGTGCCCCGCGAGTATCGCACTTTCCGATAAAGTTTCGCCATCGCCCATTCCAAGTCGATGGTTTACCTCGTTGGGAGTTTCAGCACTATTTCTCGGTGACATTCTGACGTGATTGTCTGAAGAATTGCAAGACAACATAGATCCATATTCTAGAAAAGAGTTAATGAAAAACAAGCGCGTGCAAATCAGCATTCTAAGCCACAAACACCAGTTGAACTCAAATCTATCAATGAAATTATGTACACGTGATTAAATAGTATTAATTGTATTCGACAGTATCAATATTTCAGTGATTCGTCATCGCTTATCTAAAAAATGTGTGCTCTACTTTAGATGAAAATGAAAAATGGTTTGAAGTCGAAGATAAGACGTATGCGCGAATCCGATACGTTTCCAATTCATTGAAGATTTATCTCGACGAACGGGATTACTCTTGGTACGATCTTTAACGTTACGCAAAAGGTGTAGCGGTAGATCTCGGCTAAGAAGATGCCAATCGAGTAGGCCTTAATCGCTCGTAACATGTGCGAACTCGAATAAGCTTCGAAACAACCATATGGTGGCTACATTTTTGTATGTATAAGGAGATACGTATCGACGCATGTGTTTATATGTATTCCAATTAACAGTATCTTTCAATTACTAGATGAAGTCATATCTCGCGTTCTTGTATATATAGCCGTTGAACTACGGAGTTTACATTTTTTCTCTTATGATCATAAAAATATTATTTTTAAGAAAATTGCATGCCAAATAAATGCAATTATTTATAGTCGATTATGTAGATGATTTATGGTTGATATATTTTATAAAATATACACATAAAGGTCAAAGTTCAGTTCTGAAAAATTGATACTCGAATCTGGGAATAAAGGCGAATTTCCTATCTAAGTATTTTATGGAACAGGTCCGAGCTACTTTCGTGAGATAACTTTTATATTTATTTTTCTAACATAATTTGCTCCTCCATACTGTTTTTTCACAAGAATAAAGTTTTTTATTCCCAAAAAGAAAGGGGGTACAAATTTGTTCTCTGGAGTAAATACTTGTAGCGAATTAACAGTCGCAATTATTTATATTTCGTTAGTCATTTTAAGAGGTAAGCGGTCATGAGTTTTAATACAAAAGCATAAATTCGTGAAAATTTCAAATACTTCTTCGAACCAGATTTTTAACGGCTACTTATTCCTAACCGTTAAAAATCTGTGGCGATATTATTTATTTACAATTATTATGGTTTGCTGTAATAAAAAAAAGGATTAAAATAGAGATTCTAGAGAAAATGCACATTTGGGTTAGCAACCTGAAATTTTGTGACGTCATAGGAGGCTTATACGAAAATTCTCCAAAATTGACCTCTTCCATACTTTTTAATATAAATCTTTTACTTGAAACGAAAATTCATTCTTTTCAGCACAAACTAAAATTTGAAGGAACGGATAAAATTCGTTTCTTTCTTCAAAAAATGTAATAATTAATAAAAAAAAAAAGAAATGACTCCAAAGAACTACAAATAAATCGCATATTTTTAGACATTTTACAACACAGATACGGTCGCGGTTGTAAATTTTCATTCTTTCAAAATTAAACATGACTCATAATTAAACAAAGTTTCTATTGCGAGGAGATAAAACAACACCCGAGACTTTTCAACTAGGTATAGGTATACCTATAGCTATAAATTACACGGTAGCAGGTAGAGCCACGGATCCACGGTGGAAGATTTACAATTGCACAAGGATCTATGGTTGCTACACGTTACAGGTACTTAGAAAGCAATCTACATATTCTCTCTTCCAAATTTATCATATTCCAACCAAAGAAAGTGATGCAGTTATCGAGAAAGCTGGGACATCGCTACGCTCATATGTATATAATTTCGCGTGGCCGTAACAATAATCCATAATCGAGTAAACAACACCGACAAAGACACACAGTAGGAGACACTGATCGAACCAAAACACAGTAATGACAGGACGGCTATGTATTATATCAGGCCAATGTGTAATCCATAAAAGAAGCTTACTGGGGCTAGATCCGTAGGTGCCATCCCGCATATGGGTAGGATTCGTGTCATCGTCATTGAACCGCTGATAATTGCCAGTGTAATCATTAGCCTCCGCAGACATTTGACAACACAAATGTCTCTGTTCCGCTTCGGAGCTTACCCGTACTCGAGTCGAATATCGCCGAAACTTATTCTTTTTCCTCACCGCTCACGGCGAAGTCCCGTTGGAGACTGACTTTTCTTCGACTCCGAGTCTCATCCTATATACACACACACGCTCTTATGTTTGCTGCGGCACGCGCACGCACACGCGCGCTCTCGTGAAATTATGAATTTGCTACCTTGATAATATACGTAATATTTAGCGATGATGTCCGTAGGAGGGTACCACGCTGGAACATAAGTGACGCTACAGACACACTGTCATTAATGTCCAATTACGGTGCCTTTACATACATTGTTTTGTTGCGTTCGGTAAATGTGTGAGTGACTGGATGTGTAAGCGTGGTGACTCACCTACACACCCAAGCGCGACGTACGTTTTTGTTCGTTGGTTCCCGCAGAGGGCACCGAAGTCGCCAACGCTGTCGTACGGGTACGCTCCAATGCGCATGCGCAATTCCTATGCAGTAATGTACCGAGAAACTCGGAACCCCTATTTTCGGAAGGATTGTTTGTAAATAAATAAGAAGAGTCAATAATGTACTGCTCAAATTTTTCCCTTTTAATAAGATTTCTCGCCACTAGATGGTGCGATCCTCTTGATCGTCACTCAATTTGCAAATGTATTTGAAATAATCCTAATAATAACAATAAAAATACGTATTTTCCCTAAAAGAAAAAGCAATTTTTCGTGGTAAATTTTTCATTTTTGTAGGACCAAGGTTTTGTACATGCGTTCAGCGCCATTCGCGGCGATTCATGGAAACTCCAATTGCAATTGTCCCATTGATGCGCGTCGACTTGAAGCTGGCGCGCATGAAGTTGCGCATGTATACATCAACCTTAAGCTTCTATCGCAACGGGCGAGTTTACGGACTTATCTTGAAGGTTATGTGTCTTGTAAAAAATTGCATTATCAACGCCGAGAGTTCTCTTTTTTTTTCAGTGGCAGGCAGATGTAGTGGTGTTTCTTGTGGATTATTTTCTACATATTAAACAAGTGGGAGGGAAAGTTCTGTACCACTTTACTAACTATGGCATAGCACGTATCAATTCAATCGAAATTTTCGCTATATCGCCCAAAGCGAGAGTACACTCGGGTGCCGTGCCACACGGGTTTTGAGTTTTCGGTTTCGCTTTAAAACGGAAGAGAGCTAAAATGGAAGGACGAACTAGCGAAACTTCGACTCTCGCTCCGAGTGTTACTGTTAAGGAAGAACCTGTAGACCAAAACGATAGCAATAGCAGCAAAACGGATGCACAGCAGGACCAAATTCACTCGGAAACGAATGAAGAGGAAAACGAACAGCGCATCGAGTGCACCACCGAAAGCCCCGAAAGTGAAATACGCGCATCCCTGTCCAAATGCGTTTTTTGTGGGAAAACATTCACTTACGGCGACGAACCCAAACTTTTAGAATGTTTACATGCTGCATGTAATACATGTGTCACTAGTAAAACTAATGATCCCAACACTTCAGTGGATGTTGACGTTTTAAGTGAGTATACATTTTTATGATAATTCAATTACAGGCGGTCCTCGACTTTCGCACATTTTTAAAAATTCAACTTTTTAATCCTCTGCGGTCTGAGTCAAAATCAATATCTATACATATTGATAAATAAATACTTTAAAACACAGTTTTTGGTGCATAATTTTTTACGTCCCTTTAATTTCGAACATTCGACATTCGCACACACTTTCAGGAACCAATTATGTGCAAAAGTCGAGGGCCCACTGTATTTCATTATGCGAAGCGAGGTGGTGAAAAATAGCAAATTCTTCAAATCATGCCTATGTTTCAAATTTGGTTTTTTTATTTGTAAATATTTTTAGTTTCATACCTTTTATGTTTATAATTGTTCCGATAATTAAGTGGCAACTTCATAAAGCGTGATTTGTCAATTAACGAAGTGGTAGGTCGGGTCGGTACACATTCTCGCAGACCCTGTATATTTTCGTCGAAAAAATGTGTAGTTCTTATCTAAAAATAACAAAATATAGAATGATAGTTGGAAATGTATAACGTTAAATAGTTAAAAATATATAATGATAGATCAATGGTAATAAGTTTGAATTTAAAGACTTCGCGTAATGAAAAAGAATCGTAATTTATTTGGTACATTTGTTCCCGGAAAATAACATGAAAGTGTAATAGGATCTAATGTTGCAGTGGACAACAATGTTATCGTGTGTCAAATATGTAATGTCACGAGTCCGATTGAAACGTTAATCGAAGATAGATTCGTATCGAAGTTTATTGCCGAAGATTGCAATAATAGTAACGAAGAAGATCCTAAAGAAACCGAAGAGGAAAAGATTTGTACCAGTTGCCATGATAATGCTACTGCTACTAGTTGGTGCGTGGAATGCGAGGAATTTATATGTCAGAACTGCGTTTTGGTAAGTGTAATTTGTCTGTCGCTAAATTGCATAAAAAATTTTTTTTTCTCTATTATGGAAAATATACTTAAAAAATATGTATTTTACTTTGTTACCTAATTAAGATTTCGTAGATTGGGGTAATTACAATTGTTATTATTATTTAAAGGCACATCAAAGATTAAAGATAACAAAAGATCACACAATAAAACCGAAAGAAGAGGTTGCAAACGATAAAGAAAATATCAAAAAACATAACAAGAAAACTCCTGGTTATTTATTCTGTATAATACATCCGCACGAACAATTATCGCTGTTCTGTCAAACGTGTGATAGATTGACGTGTCGCGATTGTCAGCTTACCGATCATCGTGATCACAAATATAAATTTATACACGAGATCGCTGCGGAAACTCGATCGTTCGTTTCGACTCTCCTTAAGGAAGTCAGGTACGTAACTCTAATTTTTATTTTGTTTCCATACAAAGAAAGTATCTCATCCGCTATCGATGTTTCTGAGCTGCCCCGAGTTAAAAAAATCCTAATATTTATATATTTTATATTAATCGCCTATGTTACTTTTCTTTTTCAGCTACAAAAGAGTTCTGCTAAAAAGCGCGATGAAAGTTATCGAAGACAGACAAGTATTGATCTTGGAGAAAAAGAAATCTTTAGTTCAGGACATTACTCAAATGGTAGTACAGTAAGTGTTCGTTCCATTTATTGATATTTTCTTTTAAAAGAAGGAATATAAATGAATTTTTTTATTCCAAGAAATATCGATTAAACAAATTGAAAAAAAAAATGTAAAACTTATAGTCCAAATTTAGTTCTGAAATCTATTTATTGATAAGCATTCATGCTTTTGCGGAAACGGTCGAGTGTTATCAAAACGCATAGGTTTCACGAACTTCCGGTTTATAGTCTGCAACCTTGTTCCGAGAATCGCATTCATACTTGTAAATAATAAAATGCCTGTTATTTTGAATAAAAAATTAAAAAACAATTAAAAAAATAGATCAAACACCTGATAATAATTTAATTGCTATATAATTCAACAAAGACTAATTATTAATAATACTTATATTACAGATTAACAAACGCAATTAACACGAGGGGAAAACAATTAATAATGCGTTTAAACGAGGTGTGCGATCAAAAACAAAGCACACTGAATGAAAAGAAAGTTGCCTTAGACCAATTATCAAAACTCACCGATCACTGCATCGAATTCGTAAGTCATGCTTTAGAAAAGGGTTCCGATATGGAATTGCTTTACAGTAAAAAGTAAGTACCCACTTGACTTTTGAATTTCTTTACGTTACCTAATCTTTATTTTGACTAATGCGAAATGATTGACACAGATCTGTCACGAGCCACTTGCAGCGGATTAAAAGCAGGCGAGCCGACATACCCAACCCTGAAATCCCTGTGAGAATTCATTTGTCTCTCGAGAAAGTATCCGATTTAATAAAAGGTATTTTTCTTATTTTTAAATCCATGTATTCTAAGATATTATGTATAAACTACGGTCGTAGTTTGTATATAATATTTATATAACATTTATATTCATTTATTTTTGTAATATTTAAATAAAATTTACATGATATTTATTCTCTACAGTCGTATCGTCCATCGGTGCAATTATTGTGGACGGTCGAGTATATCCGTCGGTGTCACCACCCTCCGGGTCGAACACCACGCAACCGAGTGCTGCGACATTCAACGAACAACCAACGGAGCACCGACAGGAGTCATCGTTACCCACCACACCACATCCGGAGATGCCGATACCAACGCCACCAATCATACCAATTTCGCAAAATATGTGTAACAATATGCAACAACAAAGTTCCTACCAACAGCAAGTAACGATCCATCACCCGCCACAACAACAACAACAACAACAACAGCAGCAGCAACAGCAACAGCAACAGCAACAACAGTTGGCGCCGCAACAGATGCAAGTTCAAAATTACATGCAACAACACTACCCACCCCCGCACAACATGCCACCGAGATCGTCGCCGCAGACTCAGCATCAGCCACGAGTGCCCTATAACGTCAACTACAACAATCGTTTGCAACAACAACCGTTGTTGATGACGCAAAGGCCTCCCGGCAATTGCCATCAACAGCAGGTGACGTCTTCGACGCATCCGCATCAGCATCAGCAAGTGCACGTGCAAGATCACATGGGACAGAACGCCAATTTGAGAGGACTTCTGGGCCACAATCCGCCCCCGCTTCGGCCGGCGACCAATCACGTGCAGTACAGAGTGCCACCTGCGTACCGATACGCGACCAATGGCTCGCAACAAAGGCCGATGCCGCAGCAAAATCCGTACTCGCAAAATCCAGGATTGGTCCCCAACGTTCGAATACAATCCTGCAATCCAGCAACGGTACCACCGTCACCACATATCAACTATTCCGTGCAGCAGTTGCCCACGGCGCGTTGGCATATTCCGCAAAATTTGAATCCGTGTCTTCCGTTCTACAGTAACAACAATAACAACAACATTAACAATAGTAATAATTTAACGCGTCAGCAACAGCAACAGCAGCAGCAGCAGCACCAACAGCAACAGCAACAATCTCTCCCAGCAACTTTAGTTCCTATTAACGATACTTATAAAATTACATTAAAAAATCAGCAGACGAATAATAATAATCAAAAGTTAAATAACAACGCGAATGCGAATGCACTCTCGGAAACGAATCATCACCATACGCAGTCGGCACCAGCGAATTCGGTACCGGTCGGTGGCCATACCGTGAGTTCGTCGGTACCGAAAACACCGAGCCCCGTACCCCAAGGAAAGACGGACGAATCTGAGAAAAGCTTGGATAAATTTTGCCAAAAATCGTTAAACGATTTGATGCTGACAATCGCGAAATTGGACAGCAATGGCATTGTCGTTATACCGGAAGCGCAGAGGAATCAAATGGACTTGGCACAGGTCGATAGTTCGACGGACGAAGGAGTACATTCGATGGGAGATAATTCTTCGGGTAAGACTCATTCTTTGCGTAATTGATTAAAATTACTCTTTTTTTTCGTTTCTGTAAATTCGTCATCAAAAAATATTTTTGTTATAGAGCTCCTGGTAAATTTTAGAAATAGTTCTGGCAATTTAAGGTAAAAAAAAAAATAAGGATATTAGGGGTTTCAAAAATTGTCTATTTCACATAAACTAGGATTTCATTTTTGAAAATACTCAAATTTTTGGCTGAAGAGTATTGAGATATAAAAAATCGAAATTAGATTCCTCTGTAATGTCAATAACAAAAATTCTTTTACGAAAAACCGAATTTTAAAGCGAAATAATTCCAAGTATGGAATTTTTGTAATTCCAAAATATAAAATTGACGAGGAATTGAAAATGTAGAATACATGTTGCGTTTGAATGAAAGTATCTATGTTTAATAGATAATTCAAAAAATACCACAGCATCCATGACAAAAGATGATCCAAATGAAGATTGGTGCGCGGTTTGCATGGATGGCGGTGATGCGGTACTTTGTTGCGACAAGTGTCCGAAAGTCTTCCACCTGTATTGTCACATACCGAGTTTAAAAACGTTTCCCGAGTAAGTCTTATCTTCATATTTTTGTTATCTCATAATTATATACTATCATTTGCATGTGTAGATATTTTCGAAAATTTTGGCAAACATTGCAATATTTTCTAATATCATAGTTTAAGATTTTTAAATTTGCAATATAAATTTTCCATATATTTAATACCTTTGGAATTCACTTTTTTGAATTTAGAAAAGAATTTAGAAAATTTAGAAAAGATAATTAGACAAAAATTATTTTTAAAAAATGTACAAAATTAAAGACATATTTTTGAAATTTTCAGTGAAAGCGAAACTTGGCAGTGCATGTTATGTACCAACGTTTTGGATTGTCCGGATGATCCACCTGGAGAGAAAAGGCCAAACGCTATGAGCACGAGAGAACTCAGAATAGCCCAAAGAATCGTTTTAGAATTATATTGTCAATATGAACAAAGTTTGCCGTTCCGAGAAGTGGTTTCCCCCGAGGTACGCAAATGCAAGAAGCTTTTCCTTAATACAAAATATCCTTATTTACTATTTTTACTATTATTATTATTATTTCTGTGGCAAAATTCATGATTTTTTTAATATACGATTTTTTTTTCAATAACAGATCGTGGAGTATCACCGAATTATTAAGAAACCCATCGCTTTGGATATCATTAGAGATAAATTAAAACTGGACCATCCAAATCACTACACCGACTTAAGACAAGTAATGGCAGACATCAGACTTATGTTTAAAAATGCATTTACATACAATCCCGTAAGTATAAAAAAATTTAGAAATTTTGATTTTGTAAAAAAAAAGTTTAATTCTTTTCACCCCGATAGGGTTCGGTCATTCAAAAAATTCTACATAAAAATTGTTTTTTCTTTTTACTAGGTTGAGTCGCAAGTATATCAAGAAGCTCGAAACTTGGAGGAATTTTTCGAGAAATTATTATTAAAATGGGCACCAAATTACGCTTACGATGATCCGTTTCTCGCAGCGGAAGGTGAAGAAGACGAGGAGGTATTTCCACCTAACCGAAAATATCGGCGTATAATTAGTGATTAGAGTTTGACTAATTGAAGAAATTATTGAATCTTTATTTGGTTCATAAGTAAATGAAGAGCCCTTTTAATTTTTGTACAAAAGGAGGAAGGTCAAAGAAGAAGGAGTCACATAATGGTTTATCAGTTTAGCCTTCGAACCAATTTTACGTTTTCGTAAAAATGAGATCAATGAAATTTTTAAGAAATTTCGAAATCAAATAAGTCATCCAACTGACCTGTAAATTGTATACGGAAGATGATTCACAATCTCGTTAATCACACGAAGAAAATCGATGAAAAATGATATTTCGGAAAAAGAAAATGCTCATAAAGTAATTCTTTTTTCTAAGATTTTATTTATTCGTTAACTTAGTGGAATATTTTCGAAATTCCTTCTATGTTTGTTGTTACGAAATTTATTCTTGACACAATGAATTATTTTTTATAGACGACATTTTTAGACACGTTCCCCAAGATCGTATACGAACTAGATTCGTTTTAAACAATATTTGAATAATTAGAACGACATTGAACAACTTTCAAAAGCAAGACACGAAGCTGTTTAGAATGGAGTAACATTTTTCAATGGCTATAAACGGATAAGACTATCGAGTTTCACTTCTGAAAGCAAAATTTTAGAGAGATTAACCGTTAACACTTTTTTCCAATATCCTCTTGACTTTTAATTTATATAATAATTTATAGTACCTTATTTTTAATCGTTAATCGTTATCCAATTAGTTCGTCTCAATTGTATCTAAATATTAGTATCAGCGATCATTACTTTATATATCATTTAATTGATTAATTATTTATGTATCGATTTTCGGAAAGCGAAGTATTATCTTTCATAATTTCATTTAATTATATTATTGAATTTAAGCACTAATTATTGTCAGAAATATAGAAAGAAGATTCCAATTGTCAAGGTAGCGAAGAAATTTGCTTTCTGTAATTAGTTGATATCATGAATTTTTTTATAAACTTTACATTTTGTTTAAACTACAATATTAGCTTAACGAACCTATTCGTTATTAATTGTTCATTCGCTTTTTTTTATGTAAAACCCTCAGATTTACAGTTTGACGATCGTCGGTTCGTTTTTAACCCTTTTGCATCTTTCTTTTTTTGCACAACTCTTGTTATTTTAAAGATTAGATGCAAATGGGTTGAAAAAATCATCTTTTTTACCACTTGAGTATATAATGAATTTTTATATAAAACTTCCCTGAATCTGTAAAAAACTATCTGGAGAAAGTAGTCTTGAAAGAAATCAAAAGTGTAAGTTGTGATTTTGAACCTTTTCTTTTTTTAATTATTCACTTTTTATTTAATTTAAATTAAATGTAAAGTTTCATAAACGATGCTTATATTTTTGCGTTGAACATATTGCGTTGTTGACAAAAAAAGTGTAATTAAAAATAAGATACCATATTACGGTTTTACCTTCATTCGCTAAAGGTAATTCATTATATTGTAAAGAGAAAGTTAGTTATACAATTTGAAAAATAAAATTAACATTTTTACAAGTGTACTTCTGCCTTGTTCTTTATTGTCTTTCCACTTTTTTTTCCCTTTCAATTCCAAATTTTACAATTTTATTTTTTCCAAGTTCTCCAAGTTTTGAAATACTTTTAACATTTTTGGGCAATTATTGGATTTCTTGAAAAATTAGAATAAAATGTGTTTGGAATTTATCAAGGAATATCCCTGAATTTTTTCTGTTTTATAAATGTAAATTTTAATAAATTGTCAACTCGAAATTTTTTAAAAAAAAGTTTCCAAAAATGTCACGGTAAAATCTGAAAAAAATTTTGGCGTATCCTTTCGATAAATAAATATTTAAATAAATAAATAAATACTTTAGAATTTCTTACAGCATTTTCACTTTTTCATTTATTGCGCGCGATTCAGTCACGTGATTGCAATTCTCGACAGAAGGAAGACACATGTCTTTGCTTCTTAGATGTTTGCTCAAAGATTTCAGTTGTTACACGTTAGAGCACCTCGTCCTTTTCCCAACCAGGTGGGGATCCTATGGGGGAGGTGCGTCGTCCTGTGCATCGGCAATAAAAGTACGAGTCCTGTCGATTCTGCTACCGAACTTTGTTATCATTATCATCATAATTATCAACAATAACATCCTTCTTCGATGTTTCCAAAGCTAATTTTCTGAAGATCCGAGTATCGATCGAATTTGAATGCCTCGGAGGACATTCATGACATTTTGTTCCTCCAAAATTTGTTTATTCCTAGGTTACCTCCAAATAAAAGTGTAACAAATGCCTAGCAACGCTTTTGCGTTTTGAGTATTGACAAAACTGTGACAGCGGATGATCCAAGTTTTGACTAACACTGCTCTCACAAAATCGTCGGAGAGGTCCAGAAAAAAATAGTGAAAAAAAGAAATTCTTGGAGAATTGAAAATGGTAAGAAAAAAAATATAAAAATAACTACAATAGTATTCGACCAATGAAAATTAACAAAATTTGGAATATCGAAACTCGCCTTGACTTTTTGTGAATGAATTTTCCAATAACAACAATAATCTTTTTTATGTTACTCCTTTAATTATTAATCCCAGGCATTGACAAGTAAAAAAAGTGCCGGCGTTGGAGGATCTCGCAAAAAGAACGCAGCCAAATTCGAATTAACGGAAGAACAAAAAGCCGACATCAAGGAAGCCTTCGATTTGTTCGATCCCGACGGCACGGGAAAGATAGCGACGAAAGAACTCAAAGTTGCTATTCGAGCGCTGGGCTTCGAACCCAAGAAAGACGAAATGAAGAAATTGATAGCCGAGGTCGACCCGGATGGTTTAGGAAAACTGTCGTTCGAGGAGTTTCTGAATCTCATGTCCACGAAAATGTCGGAGAAGGACTCCAAGGAGGAAATATTGAAAGCCTTCAAGCTCTTCGACGACGACGACACGGGAAAGATATCGTTTAGAAATTTGAAAAGAGTCGCCCGGGAATTAGGCGAAACTCTCACGGACGAAGAGTTGGAAGAAATGATCGAGGAAGCCGATAGAGACGGGGATGGAGAAATTTCGCAGGACGAGTTTCTGCGCATTATGAGGAAAACTGATTTATATCGAAACTGAAAGTCCTAATCGCGACTAAAGTAAAGTTATTTTTGTATCTCTTTTCAACTTATTACCTACGGATAATTTATAAGTTCCTTTAGAATAAGGGCATACAGGAGAAAAAGTGGAAACCAGAAGCAAGCTTAGCATCGGGGAAAATGAAAATCTACAAAAATTAGCGAATGAAAAGTAACATTAAATTTCTGTTTTGAAAACCAGCAAAAAAATTGCATTTTTTGGACATAAAAATTTCTTGACTTTGACCAATCATTTTTTTCAGATGCATTTGTTTCTGTGTTAGACAATCTTCTTTAGACCGACTGAAAGTTGTGTTGTCCAAAAATAATAATAAGTTTTTGTAAATGTAATTATAAGTTATTGTATATTTATAATGTGTGAATTCAAAATATATACCGAAATTCGGATTCTAAATTTTATTTCATTTTCATTACCACCATCCGATTGCTCTTTTTTTCAAACATATAAAAACTTTTCACTTTCCGCTGTACATGTGATACGAATGATTGTTATCCAAAACTGGAAATGAGAAAAAAAAACACAGTCTATTAAATTTTTTATACCTCCTATCAAATTATTTCAGTGCGATTCACGATTGAATAACTGTATTTATCAGCGATTGAATTTGTTCCGCTCTCTTTTTAGACTTCGCTAAACACTTCTTTATAATATCCATCGTTACCGCAATCCCACCTGTGAAATATTTATTCTGTTATTCGTCTATCAATAAAATTACAACATTAGTGTCAAAATATGAGATCTTTGAATACCTGACTTATGAAAACAACATAATTCATTTTCTTCCATGATAATTGAAATCGTAGACGATGATAAGCTTTCTTCTTCTTCCGTTGGATCGACTACTAAAAGTTCGCTGTTCAAAATAACATTTTTAGTTATTACTCGTTTCAGGAATTTTGTTACGTGGTTTCTTTCGAAGATCGAAGTCTCGGCTCGAAGGACCGAGGTTTCATGTAACTTCGTCATTGAAAAAAAACTTACTCATCAAATATTGCAAAAGTTATGCAAACTGGTAAAGCGTAGACGGGAAATTGTACTCTATTAACTGCGTGCACTTTAACGGCAGTAGTTTCTGCATTATATGAGACCTCTGGTAATGTTACTGTAATAAAACATATATAAATCAATTTTCTTTCTTTTGCCCAAAAAGTTCTAGAGATTTTTTAAATATACACTTACAAGTTTTAAGAGCCGTTATTAACGCTCCCGTGCAAGCATCCAACACAGAGCCGTCGTAATCTATACAAATAAGATCGCAGTATAAAACCCAGGCGAGTTTATCCTTGCAGATGCACAAATCCTTAAAATCGATAGCTGCCGAATTCAATAAAATGGTCTCTACGAGCTTGGAAATAACTTGAGCTTGCTCGCTCGGCGGTCCCGGACGAAATTTTGGCGAACACAGAGGCGGTAAGTCGACATTTGGAACTATAAAACCACAGTCGGGCGACTCTGCCTTTGGGGTTGCCAATTCCTATTACAGTTCAATCAAAAGTCAAGTGTTAAATTATAAAATTAAAGTTTTTATCTTTTTCATAGACTAATATTAACACTAAACCTACCACGAGGGGTCAAATAACCATTTTTTATACACATATTTTGAATGACCAAGTGACGTCGCGGTACGTTTGGTGTTAAAAATTAGAAACATAGGGTTCATTAGGACTTTTGTGTACATACTGCCCTGATCCCACAAACTACGGTAGTATTTCCAATCTTAAAGATAGCCGAGCTGTCGGCTTGAGTAATCGAGGATACATTGACACTAACTGGTCGAAAAGATAAGAACTGCCTGCCATCGGGTCGAACTTCTTGTGACTAAAATTGATAATACCTTTCATTACTACTCATAAAATAAAAAAAATTACTTTTTTTTCATAAAAATATACATACCAAAAAATCATTCAAATATTTTACAGGATGGATAGATCTGAAAATATAGATTTTTTTAAAATTCGTATTTGTTTCACCTTACAAAGAGAAATTATTACCAAAATAATACCAACTTGTACTGAGATGCCATATTATAGTAATTACAGTAATTCCAACGATTAAGCTAAATTGTAAAAATACATTCTTTTTCTATTTTACAACTTTATAAATTGGAATGGTACTTTTAATTCATAAACAACAATGAAAACCACGTGTATGCGAACCCTTGTCGTCACAAGGTAAGTTTCCATGAAACCCAATCGCGGATTTATAAATCCAGGTGGCAGAGCGGACTTAACCTAACCTTCAAAACGGATTTAACTGTTTACGCTACAGCCCAAATCCGCCATATTGGATTATAGTACGGGCCATTGCGCTTGAGTGGCTCCCAATTTCCCATTCCCATCAGTGATGTTAGCTGTGCCGCAATTTCACGCGCATGCGTGGAAAAGCAGGGGCGTATATGTATTTGGCGCTAGAAGACTTTGGCGGGATTTAGCAAAACCCTAGCAAAACCATCAGATGTTGCAATGCTGATTTGATAAAACATTCACAGACGGTCAAATATTTAAAAAATATAATGTGTTATAATAATAATAATAATAATAATAATAATAATAATAACAATAACGTAAATACTAATCAATTCTCATAACCTGAAAAAGTAGATGAATTGACACCTGCAGAAAAAGTAAAACGGGCAGAAATTAATTTAGCAGGATTTTTTGCTGAGCATAATATTCCTTTTCAAACTGCAAACCATTTAGTTTCCTTATTAAAAGATGTTTAATTGATGAATCTACAGATATTTCGGATACAAAACTTCTTTTCATTTTAGTACAATATTTATGTCCGGAGAGTAAGACAGTTAAAACGCAATTATTAGAATTAGTAAAGTTAGATGCTCGAAATTGTTCCGCGAACTCGATATATGAAACATTTAAATCTATGTTACAAAAAAAGGATATTTCTTTGCAAAATATTGTAGGAATGGCAAGTGATAATGCATCGGTAATGACTGGATGCAATAATTCCTTCTTTTTGCGGTTAAAATCTCAGGTACCGCATGCTGTTTTATTAAATTGTACTTGCCATTCATCCGCAATCATAGCTAGTAAACCCTGTAATCAATCACCTTAATCTTGCAAAAGTATTTTTAGACAGGTTGCAACTTGTATTTCGGGCAGCACAAAGAGATGTGCAATTTTACAGGAATTTCAGGATTACTTTGAAGTAGAAAAAAATAAAATTCTCAAATTATCAAAAACAAGATAGCTTATATTACAGAAGTGTGTTATCAAACTTCTTGATAATTTGGGAAGTACTAAATAATTTCTTTACATTAGCTGTTTTTAAAGATAATTTAAAATCCGCAGATGATATATTAACTTATTTGAATGATGATTCCCGTAAAGCTTATTTGCTATTTTTTAAATTTTCGTTGGATTTTTTTAATAAGTCTAATGCTCTTTTTCAATCGCGAAAGGTTTTAATTCATATAATTTTTAATTGCAGCCAACGTTTAATACGCGAAATTGGTCAAGATTTTATTAATCTTGACGCCTTTAAATTTAAAAGATGAAAAAATTATTGAAGATCTGCCCAGTATATATGTAGGACCAGAATGTGAACGTTTTTTGATAGAACAATGTTCAAAATCAGTAGATTTAATGAAATTATAATAAATGGTTTAAATTTTTATAAAACAGCAATGCGGAAAATGATGAAACGATTGCCCTATAATGATAGTTTTTTCAAAGAGTTGAGTTTTTTAGAAGCGAGAAGTGCACTGTATCAGGAAGGTCGAAATGAAATTAAAGATTTATCGTATATTGCCACGCATATTTCAAATATTAATGTTAATCAATTAAGTTTAGAACGGGAAATTTTACCAATGCATTTTGATGATTTGCAAAAAAAAGAGTTAGCGTCTTTAGAAATTGATGAGATGTGGATACAAATATTAGAAAGTAAAGATTATAATGATAATTATGTGTTTCCAAATTTAGACTTATTAGTAGAGATTGTTCTTTCTTTTCCACACTCTAATGTAGAAGCGGAACGAATATTTTCGATCGTGACAGATTTAAAAAATAAAAAGCGAAAGCGGCTACGTAACGATACTGTTTTCGCTCTTTGTGTCGTCCGGTCAAGCTTCCAAATGAATAATAATAATAACTGTACAAATTTTGAAGTAGATTCAGAACATTTCGAGCTTCACAATACAGAAAATTTATATTCCCGTTAAAAATAATTAAATTTTGTTTTTTGGTAACCCCTAAAATTTGAATAAAGATATTTTAATTTTTTACAAGTTTATATAAAATATTTATTTGCATGTTAAACATGTTGAAATAAGCCATTTTCATTTAATTAAAAAAATTATAATTTTTGATTTTTAGAAACAAAACTTTGTAACAAAGTTGGGTCCATGAAGTACCCCCTTTCACAGTGTCTAGGCACGTCGTTGAGGCTATTTTCTCGCGCATGCGCGAGTTTTTGCGGCACAGCTAACATCACTGATTCCCATGCAATTACGGCAATATGGCATTGTCGTTTGCTGCCCGTATGATTTTTTTCAGTGTGTAAAAGATTAGCGGAGTAGATGTTGTCAAAGTAACCAAGTTTGAAGATCTTTTGAGTTTGTCATATATATATATATATATTCCTATTTAATGTCTGTATATAGTTGATAGAGTGACATTTTTTTTCAAATTTTGTCCGTCTGTAAAAAGGAATAGTTAAAATGAACGAAATATCTTTAAGTGTCCTAAGTTTAAATTGTTGGTAAGCGATTCAAGGTTATATTTTTCACTTTGTTTTTACATTTTGTGTAGTATCACTGTCACAAAACAGTGACGTGTGTGTTGTAATATCCCAAACAAGGAAAAGTTTTTTTCATGTACTCACTCATTTCCTTTTGTATTTTTAGAACTGACTTTGCTTCATTTCAATTATAAGAAAACAGCTGTTTTGGAAAGAGTAAATACATTCGAGTATTGGAATTTCAATTGTTGCAGAATATTTTTCTGAAGACGTCCCCCAGTCGAATATGAGTTACAATTGTGCCCATAATTATGAAAGTGGTCTAAGTCATATTTTTGTTTGTCGATAAATTCAAAGGATTTGTTTTAAATAAAATAAAAAATGTCGTTACATTCTGCAACATTGAAAGTTTGATTAATGAAGAAAAAAAATGTATTGCGAGATAACTGAAAATCTTATCTTTTTCGAATCCTGACTTAGACCACTTTCACGATTATGGGCACAATTACACTTGAGTGACGCAAATGAGATTTTGTAAAACAATGTTGTTTTTTTTTAATCGAAACACCTCAAGCTGTCAAAGCGTGGTTGACGTTGCTAAAAGATTTCAAATCTTATCGTTAATTTTTTTACATGCCCACCAAGCCTCTTAGACGTTCCGATTCGTTAGAATGTTTTGATTTAGTTACTCGGTAATTATTCCGAACCTTAAAAACAGTGTTTAACTCTTTTAATCGGCTTTGTACTTTTATACAGCACACCTTGTATTGTTTTTTATCGTTTTCTTGAGTATCGAAGTTAAAGTAAGAAATAAATAATGTAATATATGTATCGAATTTTTTTTAAGCCACTCTGATTCTATTTTTAAATCCAGATATAAGAGTATTAACCCTTTGGCCTATAACCAGGAGTAAGACTCGTGGTAAGGAATTTGTGCCATAAGCGAAAACCACGAGTCTGACTCGTGGTGAGGAATTTTTTATTTTACAATTCCTTTTGTTGTTCCGAAATATACATGGCACAAGAAGTACACATTTTGCGCTAGTTCGGGCACACGGCTGAACAGCTAAATGGCACGGCGCGTGGCCGACCTTCTTGTTTACTATGGCTCGAGCGATCGGCAGATAGCGTGTAAGCCAAGGGGTTAATGAAACGCTTTAGTTTTTTAATCACAAAGCAAACGATTATGAAAAAGATCCAATAACAATTTTCCCTCTATTTTTCATTGTAACCCTAAGAGTCCTTATGAAAAGCTGTATCGAAGAATGAGTTACACACACAAGCTCACGTTACGTGTATTGTCCTTATTAGGTTTACCTTTGTTTTGGATGAAATGCAAGAAATATATATCCTTGTAAATTTTTTGTCATGTTATTTAATTTCTTACATGTTAGCTAATTTTGACATATTTTTATTTTACTTTCAAGGTCAATTCCCTACATATCGAAACATCGAAATGCCCGAATGGTTGCCATCGCTGAGAAATTTATAAGCGGAGAATATGACGTCGTGTGTTTACAAGAAGTTTGGTCCGTGAGCGATTTCAAAATGTTAAGGGCGAAAACGCAGGATCAGTTACCATATTCCCATTATTTTTACAGGTATAGTATAAATCTATAAAATAAAAAGCATTGCTTCAAAGTGAAAAAAGTTTCAACTTTTTGGTCTCGGTCCATAAATTTACCGAAACTAGTGGAAAGTTTTCCACTCGAGAAGGCTCGCGTATCGGTAGAGAAAGTTTTTCGCAATATTATTAAACTTTCGAAATATATGATACCAGTGGATATTTTTTATGTTTATTTCTTATTTATTATTTTCAAAGATTTGAATTGCAATTAATTATAAACAAAAATGTCGACAACATTTTTTTTCAACACCCTAGCTAATACAAGATCGCCAAATAATTTTCAGTGGCGTTGTCGGATCCGGCATCTGCATCTTTTCACGGTACCCAATACAAGATGTAATGTTCCATCAATGGAGTCTGAATGGCTATGTACATAAAATACACCACGGCGATTGGTTTGGAGGAAAAGGTGTTGGTCTGTGTAAAATTAAAGTTCAAAGTGCGGACGTTAACATTTATGTAGCACATGTAAGCTTTGAAAAAAAAAACCAAAAAAACTATTAATGTTTCGCATGAAGTTGTCCCCGATTGGCAAAATACTAAGTTTCTTGTTCGCGCCATTTTTGAATTTCAGTTACATGCAGAATACGACAAAGAAAATGACGAATATACAGCTCATAGAGTATTCCAAGCGTTTGATACGGCACAATTTATAAGAATGACCAGAGGAGATGCCGATGCTGTGATATTAGGTGGCGACTTAAATACGGAACCACAAGACTTAGCATACAGGATAATCTGTGGCTCCGCTGGATTACAAGATGCTTGCTCAAGTACTTTAAAAACATTGGGGACCAATGAGTGTGCCAATAACAGCTATACCGATATTAAACTTGCCAGAAGATTTCCCGCAGGGAAACGAATCGATTATATTTTATACTACGGATCGAAGAACTATAAGGTTTGCTCCTCATAAATTTCTCCTTATATTCACTACCGAGTTAAAATTTCAATTTTAACACTATGCCGTCCGGTGGCACCACGTTGGTACCATGCGCAAACTATCAGACGTGCGGACGGCAAAGTGTTAACTCTAGTTTTTTTTTAATTTCTTTTCATATAATTGTTCCGTTTCAGGTGGAGGTCACAAATTTTCAGCATCCGTTCCCAAAACGTGTACCATTCATGAACTTTAGTTATTCCGATCACGAAGCGATCATGGCGAGTTTTAAATTAACCCCGGGTAAGTCGAAACACACCATTTTCTTGGGAAGCCTTTTCGAATTTTTAGAAATCATTAAATTCTCTTTTAAAGAAAGTTAGTGCTTTATTGAAAAATTTCTAGACTGAAAACCTTCATTTTTACATACATTAAATATTAACCCCTTCCGGTACGATTTGATAACGAACAACTGTGCACGAAACAACCATTTAATTTTTATTTAAGAAAAAAATTATTTTATAATTCATTTTATAATTCTCACATATTTTTAATTAATATCCATTTTGACATATTGTTAAATAATATCAAAAAGGGTAAAATTAAGAAAAAATCAAAGCAAACCCGTGATTTTTCCAACCAATGACGAGCTGGTCTCGTCATTTTACCGGAAGGCGTTAATAAATACAATGAAGACGAAGTTAAAGTTTCAGAATATGTTTCACTTGGCAAATTTATAAAAAAACATAGAGTACTAATAATTAACCCTTAGCCACCTGACGTGTATTCCAGATACACTAGCAGATACACTCGAGAGTCTCTGAGAACGACGTCAGGTGGTTAAGGGTTAATAAAATTACTAATTTTAGGTGTTTACGAAATGAATGAAGGCGATGTGAGAGAAGCGTTGAAAGAAGCTATAAGTATATGCGAATCAGCATTAGAAACAGTACAACGTCAGAGATTATGGTATTTATTATCTAGTTGTTTTCTCGTCATTCCATTAATTTTATCTATAGGTTTGGACACAGCAACAACGTTAGCAGTAAGTGTCGGTATCAATGTCTTGAGGATTTTGTTAACTGCCGTGTTATGTTATGCATTATTTATGAGCACGATTTGGAACATGGTCGAAAAGAACGGTCTAAGAGCTGGCTGTTGCGCTATGGAGCTACAGTTGAATAAATTAAATAATAATAATATAAATGAACGGATAGTGTAGAAATAGTCGGACAATTCGAAATATTACCGAGCAATAAAAGGGAAGACATTCTCGTTCAGTACCATTCTTTTAAAAACATGCTAAACCTTGCATCTTTTACTGCGATTTCATTTTAGAAATACTTTTTGCAAAGACACTTTCAAAGATTTTGTTTTAACTCAATTATTTAAACATATTCAACTTGTAACTTTATTGCATTGTTTATATGAAATGCGATAATATGTGGGAACTAAGAATCGTGACACTATTTGTGAAATTTATTTTTAATTTATTCGAAATCACGAACGTTTGTGGTTTTATTTGAAATTGTAATAGTCTGTTTATTGCTTTGCTATTATTTTTTCTTCGAATGTTTCACGCGAAGAGTAAACAATTGTTTATTTTAATGAATTTATCTGAAAAGCTACGTTTCAATTGAACTTTTCTAACATCTCTGCTATGAAAAATCACTTTATTACTTTGAAATATCCATTTTATTAACATCTTATTATTTTGAAAAATGTAATATAATTTTTTTCTATATAAAAATTTCACTAGAGTTTTTGAAACGCTTGGGAAACATCCTTACGAAAATTTCTTTTTATAATTTCTTTCGCACCTTAATTTCATCACAAATATTTCCTGTAATACAATTTCTCACGGTTTTTCTATTGAAAAAATAAGTAACTATATACCCATGATCGGCTCAAAATTATAAATTTGATACTCGACATTTTGAAAGTACTGTACATTTCGAAAAAGTATTTAATATATTTATATCTTAGAAACATAAGCGCGGCATTGAACTTTTCTTTGCTGGGATTAATGAAAATTTATTCGCAATGAGTCTTCGATGCAGTCGATACTTATTATTACTCTCCCTCTCTCTTGTCCATATAGAGGCTTGAAATGTAATTAGTAAATATCGAGTAACCAACTTCAAAGCAAAAAGTATTAACACTGTATGTCAGACGAAGGTGTTTAAAAATTGGATATTTCGAATGGTATGATTGTAATTAAAGAAGCCATTGTAACATATAAAATAGAATTATTTATAAACATCACGTTTATTTATGACAATAGAATGAAATTATTTGGCTGAGGCTAAAGGTACTTTGTTATTTGAGTCAAGTGTCGGAACTAAAAAAAAGAAAATAATTTGTCTGCGACGAGACCAATGTGTTAAAAATTGAGGTTTAGCTCATAACTGTCTTCGTTTATATTGTTTCTGTAAAAAATTAATAATAATTAGTGAAATTCTATATATTATACTTGGGAACTTTTTGTAATACTTATTGTGGCTTGATTTTTGGCCTAAATTTTGCAAAAACATTTCCGAGAATTTAGACTTCGAAAGAGCGTGAATTTGTAAAAAAGAATATGAATTTGGATGTAAGGGGTAAAGGAAGTATTTCAAATATCTCGAATATCATTCGCGGAATAAAAAATAGAGCACTCGAAAATATCGATTAATTCTATTTTTATATTTACAAACGGATAGTAATTAATAAAACGTATAAAAGGGATAAAAGTACCAGTGAATTAATAATATTTCAAATAAAGATTGCTCTTTATTAGATATAGTAATTCCTATTGATTTTGCATTTCAGTCATTTTTATATCTCAGATTTGGTTGAAATAATTCTAAAAATTTTGTAGAATTTGAAATTTAGTGGTTTCTGGAAATCGAGGAATCTTTATTGGTTATTCAACTGGTACTTTGTATTTTCATATCTCTTTATTTTCGAAAAGTGCGATAACAATAAATGTATTTATCAAGTCCATTTATGCAGTTGTAATTCCTATTCATTTTCTACATCCACGATTGTAGGGTTAGAGAATAATTGATATTTGCCGATAATTTGCATCGAATTGTGCATTTCAAGTGACTTACTTTAATCCAGCATTTATTTTTGCAGTTATAAAACAAAACTTTGTACCCTGTCGCGGGGATATGTTATACAACAATAAATACTATAATAAAAAAAATTGACGAATTTATTTTTCTGTTGTTTCATTAGATAAAAATGTTGTTTTGAAATTTTTGTTGGATGTCCAAGAAATATCTATCCCGGATAATTGCTCGAAAAAGTTATAAATATTTCAAATTTTGGAATGTTGCAATATTGTTACAAAATTTTGCAATTCCAGAAACAATTAAATGCCATTGTTGAGGAAATGTTTGAATATTTTATCCAAAAGCGAAAACCGTAAATTTCTTTTGAAACAGGTCAAAATTTATTTCTTCATTTTTGACATTACTCATGTTCATGTTTCAAATATTGACAGACGCATTAGGTTCCCGTCCAACTGGATCGGACGTGGTGTCAAATAAAATATTATTTATTATAACAAAAAAAAGAGGAGTTTCGGATCGAGATACGGAATAACTCGATAACCTACAAAAAAGTAGAACGATTTTCTCGCGTTCGTCGATAATAGAGATGAATTAGCGAGCGAAATGAATCAAATAAAATAAAAACATAGGGAATCGGATTATTTTGAAATAAAGAAATTGACGCGTGCGCGGTAGCGGCTGCGCATAAGTAAAAGTCAGCGGTTGCAAATGGCGACAGCCACGAAATCCTTGGCAGGGACTCGCGAATAAAGTTTTATACGCCTACCGTGCACTCCGTGACCGAGCCGTGCTAATACATAGTTCTAAGATAGATCGGTAAGTAATTCATTCACAGTCTTATTTGAAAATGTCGCGAGTTGGAGCCCTCATTGAATCAATAGAAAACGTCGAAACTTTTTGAAATGCGAGTACTGCTCTTATCCGTTTAGACGTACACTTATTTTCCGGGGTAATATCGTCAACTCTACGCGTCCCTTATTCCGATAATTCCACCGCAACTGTTTCGATATTTCGATATGTCCCCCTATAGATAGTACGAGTGTTCAATATATCTACCTGTGTTAAAAATAATGACATATGCTTTTTCTTCCGTGGTAATATTCAAGCTCAATACGTTAGATCATTCTTTCAGTCTATTGGTTTTTTCTCCCAGTGCTGTGCGACTGTCTCGGGCGGTCCCTTGCTCGCCGCTGTCAAATATCAATTTACATGTATATTTATTTACAAAAGTAGGGCAGCCCTACCAGAATTATCCCTTTTTGGAATTTCATCGCTTTAATTCAAATTCCACATAATTCCTCTTCTCGGTTTTGCTTTTTTTTTAATATCATGGTTTTTCTATTTTTTTTTATAGTACTACATTTCCATACTTATTTGACACAAGGTGGTTGATCGACTAAGGATTGACTTACAATTGGAAGGCAATCATACTTCTCCTTTGGATTGTAGGATCAAAAGATCCTACGACGTCTAATAGGTTCCTTTGCTCGCCGCTGTCAAATATCAATTTCCATGTATATTTATTTACAAAAGTAGGGCAGCCCTACCAGAATTATTCCCTTTTGGAATTTCATCACCCCAAATCAAATTCCACATAATTCCTCTTCTCGGTTTTGCTTTTTTTTTAATATCATGGTTTTTCTATTTTTTTTTTATAGTACCACATTTCCATACTCATTTGACACAAGGTGGTTGATCCACTAAGGATTGACTTATAATTGGAAGGCTATCATTCTTCTCCCTTGAATTGTAGGATCGAAATTTCCTACGACGTTTAATTAAAAGGTGCCTTGCTGGTTGGTCGCTGTCAAAAATCACCTGACATATATATTTAATTCACAAATAGGATACCCCTTTTCTGAATTATTCCTTTTTTTTAGTTTGATCGTTCTTAGTCGAGATTCACACAATTCCCATTCTCGCTTTTGATTTTTTGAATACCATTGTTTTCGTAATTTTTTATATAATGGATAGTTATTTGACACAAGGTGGTCGATCGATGAAGGATCAACTTGTACGATCAAAAGATCCTACAAGGTCTAACGGGGAAAAAAGCTGTTTAAAAGATGAATTTTTTTCTTGAAAGTATAATGTTTTCCCTTTTTCTAAAATCATTGATGTTTCGCATTAGATTTCATCTTCTGAATTTACATGAAAATTGCATTATGCGAATCCAGTCCACTTTGATTCTATTATAACCCCTTTGTAACAATGTATCGCTTGATAACGTAATTGCCACTTTATGAAACAATTCCTGAAGTATAAGTAGCGGTAAACTGTAAATAAATGCGATTACCGTTTTGCAGGTGATAAAAATATAAAGAGGAGCAAGATGCCGGCTGTGCGAGGAGATGGCATGCGTGGGCTCGCAGTATTCATTTCAGATATTAGAAATTGTGAGTTCAGTTTTGTTATTCATATTCTTAGATTACTAATTATATTTTTTTATGTCATCGACACTGTCCACAAAATATTCAGTGCGATGGTAATGTGAAAATAAAATAGTTCGTGCTATTTGTGTTTCACTAAAAATTCTCTATTCGATTCAAGTTTCCGTAAATAATAGACCATAGTTAGTTGTAATTGGTGGTTTTTTTTTTATGGTAGCACCTCTTTTCCAAACGCAGTTACTCAAATTTAGTAGAATTACAGTTAGCGGCGTCGTACATAACACCCACGCTGTGAAAAATGGAGTACACAATTAAACTGAGGTCTACTCCAATATCTTACGAAGTTAAAGTTAACTTGATTAGTCACGGTTATAGAATTGCTTTTATAAGCTTTCATAATTATGGATATTCGCAAAGACGATACAAGAGTCATTTTCTATTACGTTTCCCTTTCCCAATTTGTGTATTGTTTTTCAAAGGTATTGGTTTTCAAAGGCCAATTGGGAACAGTATATTTTTAAAAACATGGATTACAATGAATATACTAATTCCATTAATAACTAAAAAAAACGTCTCCGCTCCCTAGGTTACGATACACATTTTCTATGAGGTGTCCCGATTATGGCTCATTTTAAGACATAATGAGCTTTAATTGACTCACATTAATTTAACAACATTTTCTAAACGGTAACACGAGTAACTATGACCGGGTTTGAATAATTCGTAATACGCAATTATTTTTTTAAAAACTCGACAATTGAGGCAAAGCGAAACGACTCCCGTTGTAATAACATTATAAGAAATATCGACAGAGACAATTTTTTTTCTCACATAAATAAGACCAAAAATCGCAACGATTGACCAGGAATCTGAGCAATAGAATCTTCCAAATGTTGTTACAACATAAGATTGGCTGTAAACAAAATTGTGGCTAAATTTGGCACGGAGCCCAAAAATAGTATGACAAAGCATCAACAATGTAAACCGTTGAACATTAATTCCTTTATGCTTAAAATAAATTCAGCAGATTGATTTTACAGTTATCCTGTGCGACACTTGTACATCGACAGCATTGTTGTACATATATTGTTGTACATCTTCCATGTAACTTGGGGAGTGACCAAGATCATTAGCGGCTTGATTCATATTAAATAGTTGAGAATCCTGGGTCTGTTGGCAAATTTGTGAAACTGGAAAATTTAGTCATTTTATAAACCCAGAATCCAACGTGGAAAGGTTATGGATGCTAATTCCATGAATGGATCACAAAAAACGAAAATTTTCTTTTACAACTCGACAAATGTTTAAAGTTACGGCTGTAAAGAGATATTACAAGTATCACAAAGATGAACTGGGAGAATGTAAAAGCATTTTGAAGTGGGATAAAAAGACAGAAAGAGAGGGGAAAAAGATAGGGGCGGTGCTGTGTGATACAGGCCTATCTTGTCTGATAGATGGTGACTTTCAAATGCCAATATGTAACATTCTGATGTTATGTATTTACTTCTTTCACTGCATATTTGGGAAATTCAGATTTTTACAATTATTCAATGATAGGAAATATCATCAACGGATACCAGACACTAACGATGAATCTTCACCGGTACATATAATTTTTCGGTTAGAGTTGTTTTCCTGGATGATTTATTTCGAGTAATTGTACTTAATTAAAAAAATATATATTAGGTATTTTCTAATTAAAATGATTGCTTATAAATAATTTTTGAATATTTAAGGTATGGTTAATTTTGAACTTTTAATAATTACTCGAAGGTGGAAGTAACCGATTATTCTCTTTTTGTAAAATTTTAAACTACAGTGAAACGAAGCTTTTTTGAAAAATAGTTGCACCGAGTGAAAAGGCGAACGTATATTTTTTCATAATAACAAGAAGCCTAAAATATTGACATATTTTAATTTGTCTATAAATTTGACGTATTAAGGAAATCAGTTTCGAACGATAAGAGCATCTTTTAAATAAACAAATAAAAAAATGAGCGCTTCGTCGTCGACAATGAAAAGTAACTTTATAAAATTAGTTCGCGATTTTAAGGACATTTAATATCATTAGACATAAATGAAGCGATTAACTGGTTGCAAACAAGTCGATACGAATCATTGATGCCAAGTCAAGTGGCAGTATGTCGTGTACGATTTATTAAGAACCCTTGTTATGATATCATAGGAAATGTAATATTATTAGATATTTATATAATTCTACTCCATGTACGAATTTCAATGTTTCGAATATAGCATGAAACTCGGTATCGAGTTAATATCTTGTTCTTTTTTTTTAATTCGTAGGTAAAAGCAAGGAAGCCGAGATAAAAAGGATTAATAAAGAGTTGGCAAACATTCGAAGTAAATTTAAAGGAGATAAAACATTGGACGGATATCAAAAGAAGAAATATGTATGCAAACTATTATTTATCTTCTTACTTGGTCATGATATTGACTTCGGTCACATGGAAGCTGTCAATTTGCTTTCGTCCAATAAATACTCAGAAAAACAAATTGTAAGTACTTTTATTACCTACATCGTATTTAATTATTTAACCCTAGCGGTGGATATGTTAAAACTTTGAATAACCGAATAAAGTGAAATCTTTCTTCATCCAAATGAAGCATACAAATGGTTTCAATTTCAATAAAAGAAGATCGGATCTCTCTTCATGTGCAATTATTCAATTCTTTTGAGGTTGTATGAACTGTAGTCACTTTTGTCGTTTAAACTTGAGACTATGCGTGATTTTATGAAGGGATCGTACGCCGTGGTCTCGAGATTGTACTTAATTTTTTATAATTTTATCAGCCTGAACTTTTTCCATTTTTATTTTCTTAGATTTTATAATTTAATATAATGATTTAAAAAATAAGAATTTTTTGTTTTTCGGTTTATAATATCTATTTCGAATATTTTTGCTTCGACAAAAAAATACCTTTGTTATTAGAATATTTGTTTCATCCATAATTGTTTTTTTTGCCTAAAGAAAATTCTTTTCTAAAAATATTGAATTTTTCAAAGAAGTGAATAGAATTCAATAAATATATAAATAATTACTTAAAAATTTGATAATTCATTTTTTTTTTCTTTACAGGGATACCTATTCATATCAGTTTTAGTAAATACCAATAGTGATCTCATTAAACTGATAATTCAAAGTATCAAGAATGATCTTGCATCACGAAATCCAATACACGTTAATCTCGCTTTGCAATGCATTGCAAATATTGGCAGTAAGGAAATGGCAGAAGCTTTTGGAAATGAAATTCCAAAATTACTTGTATCGGGGTAAGAAAAATATTATTTTTTTGGCAACTATATTTTCTCCATAGATTTGTACTTGTATTTCCATGTAACGGCAACTGTTTTGTTTTTGTTCAGAAGAAAAGATGTAATTTCTATATTGTCATAGCTCCATCGTGGTTTAAGGTTATTCCATTGTTGGCATCTCCGTTCTGATTATAATGCATCTTCTATTATTGATATTATCAGATCATAATTGCTTCTGACAGCTGCCGAGGAACTATTGATCGTCTTCTCTTTCAGTCCTTTCTCGAAACAATTCCTCCATTAATAGTATGCAAGTGGTGTATTAATAAAATACATTTTAGGTATCTTATTTGTTTCCTTTGATCTTTAACGTGAAAGTTTATATTGTCTGCAAATATTATCAGCCACTTATTCAACTCAATTGCAGTTACTAATGAATCTGAACAATCGCTTCGTAATTAAAAGTCAATATTACAAGTTTCTTGAATGCCACGTGGTTATTTTTTTATCAACGTAACGTTTAACTTCTGAGAAGTCATTTTTTTTAGAAAAAAAAAAATTATTATAATTCACTTTTGATCGAAAATCTAATTCTTGCGGAAAAAATTCGAATTTCTCCAGTTTTGGCCTCTCAAGTTTCCATAAATTCCCCAGAGAATTTTGTACTTATATTTCTACAAAATGAATATGACATTATAGTAATAAAAATAAAAAATTATAGTAATAAAAATTATTATAGAAATTTATTTTGACTCATAGAACTTTGTATAATGGTGAATATGTCGTTTTCAGAGATACGATGGACGTTGTTAAGCAAAGTGCAGCTCTTTGCTTATTGCGATTGCTTAGAACTGCTCCGGATGTTGTTCCTGGCGGTGAATGGACTTCACGTATAGTACATCTTTTAAACGACCAACATCTTGGTGTTGTTACCGCTGCTGCATCCCTCATAGATGCTCTTGTTAAGAGAAATCCTGATGAATACAAGGGATGTGTCAGTCTCGCTGTATCTAGGCTAAGTCGAGTAAGTGTACATTTCATTTCGAACAATACAATGTCTATTTTGTAATTGTACCTTATTGGGCCGTAGCTTTTTTTTTTAATAAGAATTTATGAAAATTAGGACAATTCAATTTATTTACTTTTTGCATTTTTTTAATAAAAATTTGTCAAGATTTATACAAAAATTTGGCGTGCATTTCATTCGACAAGAATGCACGCCAAGGAAGTGTAAAGACATACCCTTTAAGAATCCATAGAAAACAGGAAAATGGGTTAAAGGGGTCTAGACAATATAATAGCTATGAGAGTAGCGCGATAATAGAATTTAACAAGGGGAAATAAATTCACGTCTTTCATTTCACATAAATGGGGCTGTAACACACCTATTTCATATTTTCTTGATTTTTTTCAGATTGTTACATCGAGTTATACGGATCTTCAAGATTACACGTATTATTTCGTGCCAGCACCTTGGTTGTCCGTGAAATTATTAAGATTATTACAAAATTATACACCTCCAGGTGAAAATTCTAATACTTTTTTTTCTCAAATACCTTTTTTGAAAATTTGACCATTTTTCTAATGCAACATTGATTTTTCCAAATTATTAATTTTTCCTTCTTCTTAAGATTTTTTTCACGAGTTATACTTTTATTGTGTCCTCGTGAAATTATAAAAAAAATGGTTACCTATCGAACAAAGTGTCTAAAAGTCGTTTAATTTTCAGCCGAAGACCCAGGGGTGCGGGGAAGACTAAACGAATGTTTGGAAACAATTTTAAACAAAGCCCAGGAGCCACCAAAGTCGAAAAAAGTACAACATTCAAACGCGAAAAATGCAGTTCTCTTCGAAGCGATCAGTTTGATAATACACAACGACAGCGAACCGAATTTGTTGGTACGAGCTTGCAATCAACTCGGTCAGTTTTTGTCAAATCGCGAAACGAATTTACGCTATCTGGCATTGGAGTCCATGTGTCATTTGGCGACGTCGGAATTTTCGCACGAAGCTGTCAAGAAACATCAAGAAGTCGTTATACTGTCAATGAAAATGGAGAAAGACGTGTCGGTCAGACAACAAGCAGTGGATCTTTTGTACGCCATGTGCGATAAAAGTAACGCCGAAGAAATTGTACAAGAAATGTTAAACTACCTCGAGACTGCTGATTATTCCATTAGAGAAGAAATGGTTCTCAAAGTTGCTATTCTTGCTGAAAAATACGCCACTGATTATACTTGGTATGTCGACGTCATACTCAATCTTATTAGGATAGCCGGTGATTATGTATCCGAAGAAGTTTGGTATCGTGTTATTCAAATCGTTATTAATCGCGACGATGTACAAGGTTATGCCGCTAAAACAGTTTTCGAGGTAAGGAGCCACAAAAATTTATTTCCATTTGTTTCAACGAATTTTTTCAAATTTATTTTATCAGTAATTTATAAAAAGTTTGGATATTGAAGTTCCGGAAATCGGGTTGATTTTATTTGTAGAGTAAATGAGTAGTTAGAGAGGAATTTAATCTCCAAGAAGTAAAATTGCTCCATTGCTCTTGGAATTAAGAATGCAATTTTAGAGGCATTTAATGAATTGTACCTGTTGTCACCATATCAGAGAAGCTTTGTTAAAAAAAATTTCGAATTTTATTACACAAACGAATCTGTTGAAAATTAATTACTGACTTTGCGATATTCTTTCGTTGATTCTTAGATAATTTGGGTAGAAAAATGTTGTTGGCATTTTGAGTAAATTTTTTGAGTAATATCAGTGGATTTTTCTTTTTCAAATCGTGAATCTCATAATTTTTTGTATATTTCACAGGCTTTGCAGGCACCAGCTTGTCACGAAAACATGGTTAAAGTTGGTGGATATATTCTTGGAGAATTCGGTAATCTCATTGCTGGAGATCAACGTTCATCCCCAGCTGTACAGTTCCAACTCTTACATTCCAAAGTAAGAATTTCAGTTATTATCAAGACAATTAACCGTATTCTAAAAAAAAAATACGGTTTTCGTATTGAAAAAAAAAATTGGAAGAGTTAAAAATTTTTAAGCCTTCGGGTCTTTCAAAGGTATGAATTTTTAATATCCAAATTACAATAAATTCATTGATTATATTTCATTTTCAGTATCACTTATGTTCGCCAATGACAAGAGCACTGTTACTCTCAACTTACATTAAATTCGTGAACCTCTTCCCTGAAATTCGTGGTCAAATACAGGATATATTCAGACAACACAGTAATTTACGTAGCGCGGATGCGGAACTACAACAGAGAGCTTCCGAGTATTTGCAACTTAGTATTATCGCCTCTACCGATGTACTTGTAAGTTACATTCACGTTACGAATTGGAATTTGCAAAATTTGTCGCTATTGTTTGAATTCATTATCGATATCGTTCGCAGGCAACTGTTTTAGAGGAAATGCCTGCATTCCCCGAGAGGGAGTCTTCAATATTGGCGGTATTGAAGAAGAAAAAACCAGGACGCGTTCCGGAAAATGAAATACGTGAAAGTAAGAGTCCAGCGCCAAATGCCAATCATCACGCGGAACCGCCATCAGCTACAGCGACAACCATTAATAATAGTTCTGCGGACTTACTAGGATTATCAACGCCACCGTCATCGCAACCTACCAGCAACACTGGTGTTCTACTTGATGTTTTAGGTGACATTTATAATATGCCAAATAAAGTTGGAGCAACCAACGGCGCCCAAAATACTTACAATCCCAAGAAGTAAGTATAAGTTCGAGAAACCACCCCCTGGGACAATTTGCTAAGAAAAATGCACAAAAACCAAAAATATAGATTTTCCACTTTCACAATTTTTTACAAAAAAACTCTGACACAAAATATAACAATATAAAATTATTAAAATGACAAAGCAAAAAAATTAGCTACATACTAATTTATCTTACAAATTGCCAAAACTAACTTTTCAAATATAGGTTTTCTTAATTAACGCCAAATTTCAAAAAAACAATTAATTAAACCTCGAAAATAATTAAAATTTTAAAAGGTGTCTTTCGACACCGTTGGTAGAAATAGTGTTAAAATTATGATTGGTAGGTTTGAAATGAAATGGTGCAATTTTTTAATTGCAAATACTAACTGTTTTCAGGTTCGTTTGTAAGAACAACGGAGTACTTTTCGAAAACGACTTGATACAAATAGGTGTTAAATCCGAATTCAGACAAAATCTTGGTCGTATCGGATTATTTTATGGAAACAAAACGCAATTCTCGTTGCACAGTTTCCAAACCCAACTTTCCTGGTCGGATGAAAATCAAGCTAAACTCGCTGTACAAGTAAAACCAGTAGATCCTGTTCTAGAAGCCGGTGCTCAAATTCAACAAATGATCAATGCTGAATGCATTGATGATTATAATGGTGAATAATATTTTCTGTTGCATTAATGTTTTCTTTTTGTTATAATTTTTCACACTCCTCGTTCGTTATCATTGAAATTGTACGAGTTGTAGAAATCATCTGGATTTTTGTATTTTCAGATGCACCAAGTATGATAATTTCCTTCATTTATAATAATGTGCCACAGAAGATCACGATGAAGTTACCACTAACAATTAATAAGTTTTTCGAGCCTACCGAAATGAATGGAGAGTCATTCTTCGCTAGGTGGAAAAATCTCGGAGGGTAAGTTTTGCTTTGTGCTTCCGTAAATATTTTAATAATTTCTGTAATAATTTTCTTAAATAATTTATCAATATTTCACAATTGCTAAATATAATAATTTATCTAAATAATAATTTTCATAAATTTACATAATTTACAAAAATAAAATAATTTACATAATTTTTGTAAAATAATTACATAAATTTCTCTAAATAATTTACATAATTTTTGTAAAATAATTTATCAATATTTCATAATTGCCAATTTTTCAGAATAAATCAGCAACGTTCGCAAAAAATATTTAAAGCTCAACAACCAATGGATTTAACACAAGTTCGCACTAAATTGCAAGGTTTTGGTATGCAATTACTCGATGGTATCGATCCAAATCCTGATAATTTCGTATGTGCTGGTATTGTACATATGCGAGCGCAACAAGTCGGGTGTCTGCTACGTTTGGAGCCTAATAAACAGGCACAGGTAAAACAATTTCATCTATCAATTGTTTCAAAGAGATAACATTAATTAATCGATAATTTCTATTAATTGACAAAAATTTGCATTAATTGAAAAATAATTTGTATTTTTTTATTTAAACAACAATAGAAAACAAAAATTCCAATGGATACATAAATATTATTTTTTTCTTCATTATTGCAGATGTTCCGATTAACAGTACGTTCGAGTAAAGAATCTATGTCGGTAGAGATTTGTGACCTGCTCGTGGACCAATTTTAAATTCGGTTAAGCAGGCTTGTATGTTTCAAACTTGTATGTTTAATAAAAAATAACGAGGAAACTTTCTATTTGCACACCGCGAGAATCAAAGAAAGAAAAGAAAAAATGCATAGTAGTCAAACTTTAAAGTGTTTTTGATTCGCGTTGTGGAAACGGAACTTACGAATGTAGAAAAAAAAAAGTAATATACACTGTACCCGAAGCTTACACTCGAAGAAAGGAAACAGAAAAATGGGAAACCAATCAAACCTCTCGTTTACGAAAGAAAAAGGGGTGTTGTTATCATTAACGAGATATATATATATATACTTACGTCAATTTTTTTTTAAGCCGATCCCATGCTATTGAAAATCAATGTTAATTTGGGTAAAAAAAAATTGACAGAAATAATTTTTGCTCTGAGACTATTTATCTTTTGATAAATTTCGTTGTTTATGGTTGAAACGGAAAAAATGGAGAAAAATATCGAGAAGAACTCAAATTTATTGAATGTGCTTCAAAAAAAAAGGTTTTTAAAGATCTTTTATTTTTTAAATTATTTCAAATCATGAAAAATAATTAACTTTTTTTAAATTTTCAATTGATGACCAATTTAAATTGGGCTTTTAATGGATAACGATTCAGGTGATGAGCCTTTTTTTCCCTATTTTCCGTTTGAACTATTCAACAACGCGACGTGTAATATTTGTTTACAAAGCACGGAGGATTTAATGGATTATTAAGTTAAAGGGCGAGAGGATTACGAACGTAATTAGACGATTTTTATACTTTTTAATTTTTTACTTAGCCAATTTCTGAAAATTGCGGATTATTTTTTAGATATTTCCTGATTTTAAGTCTTCCTAGCCGTGCTTTGCTTAGACTCAAAAATTAACATAAAAGCTAAAATTTCTATTCGACTGCTTCCTTATTTTAATGTTTTTTTCCATTTATTTTTCTCACTCTCCTGAGGAAAGAGAAAAAAAGAAAGAAATAATTATTAAGGCTTTTACGAAAATGTCGACCAAGAATTTTTATCGTTACCGAATTTTTATTGAAAATTGCCTACTCCTTTATTTGATTTCTTCCCTTTGGAAGCTTCGAAGAACGATAAAAATTGTTGCGTCACTTTGAAAGGTTTCTTAATCGTCACATTTTAATGAAATTGCGTGTAGGAAATTTTGGGTACGATCGTGGGTAAATAGTTGTACAATTTTCAGTCTCAAAAACTCGTAAAATAACGAAATATTAAAGCTCAAAGGTATGATTTTTCTTCTTTTTAGTTTGTACCGTAGTTGCTTCGTAAGAAAGTCAAAGCGGCAGGAGATGATTCAGTTGTTTCTTCTTGAAAAAATTGTATCGAAAGGAGGAAACGTAACGTGAAATCCATGGCTGGTGAAAACAATAGCGTTACTCGAAACGAAGGAATCCAAGCGGAATCTTTATCGGGAAATTAAAATTCGAAGCGACACTCCTGCTGAGAAAGCACCTTTTTTTTTGGAATCTCAAATATTATATTTCAAGTTCGAAAAGGAACAAGTTTTGAAATAAGTCGGTGAGAAAGAGCAACTTCGAAAATCATTTGTTTGTAGCTTTATTATTTTTTGTAATAATATTAAGTGGAAGGTTGAAGAAATATTTTAGTTTAATTAATTTTTCGTAACGAATCAAACGAATGGTATCAAACGATCATCCGTAGATGTACATTTTTCAGTAGCGATATTGTCCTGTACAGATGAATACTCGAGATTTGTTGTTTGCGTTATTGATGGAGATGATAATGAAAAAAAATCGAGCAGAATTAGAATTACATTGTAATTTCGAGGAAGAGTGTAAGAGGAAGACGTAATTTGACGTGGGAAAAACAAATTATGTCGAAAAAAAGAAAGAAAAGAAAAGAAAGTTAATGTTAAGATTCAATAGCATGATATAGTTGTAAAGTTAATTAATCCTCCAATTGTAAATAATATATTCTACATTTAAATTCGAAAGAATTTATATTGAAACCGATTATAAATGATATTTATAATTTTGCTTCCTTCTGTTTGTTAAAAATGAAAAAAAAAAAAAAAAAAAGAAGAGGAATTTCGTTTGAGATGTATATTTTTAATCTTAGATGATGTACCTTTTTTAATCTATTGAAGCGAAGAACGTGTGATTCGTTCTTTCGCGTGATTCCAAATTTTTTTGTATTTCGAAAAAATATCGGGAATGATCGATTTTACACGACGTTTTTGGAAAAAAAAATAATCTTTATGTTAATTAATGTTCGTTACGAGTCGAAGCCTCAAAAAAATCGTAAATTTGTATTTTATCCGGAAAGAAAGTGTTTTCTACTTTGGGAAATTTGGAGATTTCATTTTCTTTCCGGCAAAAATGAAAATGGGGCTTCCGCTTTTCTTTTATTTTCTCTCTCGCTGAGATTCAATGAAAAATTTCGAATTTTATTTGCGGAAACTTAAAAAAAAGTTTGTAAAAAATCTCGTCCTCGAATTTTTGAGGATTTAGTCATTTTCAAATTTGTCGCCCGACTCAAAGATTGTAGGCATTCGAATTTCAAGAAAATTCAAGGAAAAGAACAAAAATTAAGGAGCCAAACGAGAAACATTTTGCGTGAAACGATTGGTTTAAAAAAATTAGAATTTTTTTTAAAAGAAATAAATACAAAATAATTCTTTTTCGCTGGCACAAAAAAGCGCGATTGTTTCAATAATGTCTACTAAATTTTTATACGGAATATTTTACTACTTGTAACGTTTCTCGTCACAACTTTTCCTGCGTTTATTGATGTTCCGTTAAAAAAATATAAATAAATCGATGTTTGGATTGGAACACTTTTTTTTAAACGCCATCGGCGGAACAGGAGAAAAATAAATAGGAAATATCGATTAAATTGGAAATGCAGTTTGTTAAAAAAAAAAAGTAGTAGCTTTCGTGCTCTTGTTCCTTTATTTTTTTTTTATAAAAACAGAAATTTATTGCTTTTATTGGATTTCCAATACAACTTTTAATTCATTTGTCTCGTATCAAATGAAATTGGATTTATTTGATGATAAAATTTCAATTTTACCATTATTATTGTAAGAAAAGTGGAAAGTCTTGTTTTTTTTGCACGAGGAAATTTTTCAGCAAAAAATTGATTCGTGCAAAAGGGGAAAATTTGAAAAAATTAAAGAATCTCATTTTTTCAGTATTTTGTATTGAATTTCTGTGCTAAAATATGTAATAATAAAATTCTCTTTGAAAATGCCAATTTTTTAAAAATTCGAATGGGAAAGTACCAAAGATTTTTGGAAGAAAAAAAATCGATTATCCGAATTTTTGATTGATAATAATTGGAGGAGAAGTCAATAAATAAAAAACGTCGTGCAAATTCGATAAATTCACCAGTCATGGATTCAAAAGAAAAAAAATTAAGTACCGTCATGGAATGATAATGATAACAATAAATAGAAATAATAACAATACAGAAGTAATGATTAAAAACAGTCATTGTTTTTTATATATAAATATATATATATAAATAAATATATATATATATAGTTAATGCTTAGACTTGTACTCATATATTGTACAAAGAATACAAGAAATCTATCCTCTCATAAAGTAGATTTACATATATATATATATATTAATTAAGTTTCGTCTTTTGTGAAAAAGCAAAAAAGTGTGAAAAAAAGAAAGGGATAAGGTGCAACGGATAAAATGCACCTTCGTTGTTCATTTCACGAATGGTTACGTGATATTTCCCTTTTTTCCCTGTCTTTAAACGAAGGCGAAAAAGAAAAAGTGAAATTAACAATTGCACGTATGACAAACATATATTGTAGAATAAAAATTTGTGTTTGAATGATCGTACTTTTCAAATAAGTCTTCATTTTTCGAATAATAACCTTTTGTATTGTTTCAAATTTTTTTTTATATATTTTCCTTTATTTTATTTTCTTTCCTGAGTTATTATTTTTTGAAAATGGGATCATGCGAGCTTTTGCTAATTCATTTTTCAACAACTTTTTTGTTTCATGTTACTCATTTTTTTTTTAGAAAGAATGGAAACCAAAAAACAAAAATATTAATTTTATAACGTATTAATGAAGTTACGTGATTATTAGAAAATCAAAATTCGATTTTGCAAAATTGGCTGAAGAGAATTTTGATTTTCACTGAATTTTATATTTTCTAGTCCAAAATTTCAGACAGAATTTATTTTTCACTTACCTTAACATTTTTTTAAGAACTAACTCCTCCCTTAGATTTTTTTAGATTCCAAAAAAATGTGTAATTTCTTGATTTTCAAAATTACGTGGAATTATATTAATTATAATAATTATATTAATTATATTAATATTTCATTATTAATCATTTATTCAGTAATTAAAATATTAATATAATAATTGTAAGGATTTCGACGTAATTTTGAATTCCTTTTTTATTTTATTAAGGAAAGGGAAAAAAGTCAAAAGTCAAAGACGAGTCTTGCTATGGCATGAAAGTATGTTAATTATTAATTATCCTTATAAATTACAATTATCATACAACTTGAAAGTGTAATTAATTAAAAGACATGAATTATCTAATCTTAACGAAACGAAAGAGAAACACAATATATAACGAATAGGAACATTGTAATATTTCAAATCAATGAATTTTTCTTTATTTTATAAGTGACTTGCCGATGAAGTGTCAAGAGACCAATAAAATAAAAATATTTATATGGCGTATACCCAAGTCATGGAAACATGTAATATATTATATATTTATTGTTTTACGTATAAACGCTAAATTTCCATGTTACTCAAAATCAGCTTCGACCATCAATTAAAATTTATACATTTTTTTTTACTTTGTCCAACAAAATTCAATAGAATTAAATTTGAACGGAGAATAATTACAAAAATAATCGACAGATTTATGTTCAATTGCATGATCCCGAAGGTTGCTGCAACTTTGATTATTTTTATTCTGCTGCAGTCGATGACAAATTTTGAAAAATTGAGTTTGGGATGGTTTCAAATTTATGCGATTCATTGTTCATCGAAAAAGTTGCAAGTACCTTCGGGATGATTCCCAAATTTTCACAAATGCAGCTCGCAATTGCATTTGCAGACAAAGTCGCCAACAATTCAAGGGACATACATATTTCCATTTTTGAGAAAAACTTACACTCGCAATTCTCGTTTCACGAAACAGTTTTTCCAAAATACTTTGAAATTTTCACTGTGAGGGAAACAAATCGTTCGAAAGGAAGCCAAAATCCATGAGATTTTGCAACTTTCAATTTCCTGATGCAATCGCATGTCTCATGACTTCGAAACAATTTGTTTCTTATTGTTATTTTTTGTGTGAAGGTAAATCCATTTGAAAGTGGGATCCAATTACTACTTTTACAACTTCCCACAGGAAATTGTAAAAATGCAGGCAATCGATGCCGATTGAAGAGGCTCTTCATTGAATTTCTTTTTTTTTTTTAATTAATTAACACTATTTCTGCCGAAGGTGTCGAATGTCACCTTTTGGAATTTGACTTTCGAATTATTTTTCGAGGTTTTAATTAAGTATTTTGGTGTTAATTAAAAAAATCTATTAGATTTTAATTATAATTCCATATTTTTGGTTTTGGATTTTTAATTAGATGCAATTGGCGCGGTAGAAATAGTGTTAATTTTCCATGGGACGCTTCGATTGTGGAAAAATTTTGTAAAATGTCACATCGCTTAGTTCGAAAAACGATTTCAAAAGTAATACAAAGGGAACTGGAATGTTTATTTTGAAGTACAGTGTAAAATGAGGTACTGTATAAATAATAAGCTCCGAAGTGAACGCATCAGGAATGTATCGTGTGAAAAAGAATTTGCTAGTGACACCGCAATTGCGCTAATTAGCAAATTTGTAAATTTCGTTCAAAATGAACAAGGTTATTATATATTTCACAAGGTAATTACATTTTGACAATATCGTGACGTTATGAATATTATGTATATATATATACCGAAGAGAAAAAATATATATATACCGTCGTCGACTAATCGTAGTTGAACATTTATAAATTACAAAAAAGAAATATGTATAAATTATAATCTGTCGAGTTTTCGAAATCAAAGAGATCTTTAGGCAACGGGTTAATGAGGTTCAATTGGACCTAATTATGTTTGTGTATTTAATATGAAGTTGAAAATTAGAAATTGGAAATTTCTGTGTCGATCGATCGTTGGAATAATTATTTCAAATTGGCAAGAATTTGTTTTTTAAGCACACGAGTTTTCGAAATTTCGAAAATTCGTGTGCTTGAAAAACAAAGTCTTGCCAATTTACAAGAATTATTCCCACATTGGTTTGACCCAAATTTGCCTTTGATTGGTGAAAAAAATATTTTTATTCGAACTTCGAATAATAATTATACCACTTCTCGGCATTTAACAAAATCAAATATTTTCATTGCGGGAAAATTTGTTTTTTTTTTAAATATTTGTTCCCATAGATTCAAAATTCCCAAGAACGAGAATTCTCGACTTCGTATTAAATCAACCAACAAATTCACGGTACCGGATTAAACCTGTAAAAAGAATATTTCCAAGGGTTCAAATAGTCATTTATCGCGACGTAACCACTGATTTGAGGTCCTACAATCTACTTAAATTACGTTTTGCATTTTCTTGTTTTTTTTAGCACTCGTTACAAAGATGAAGCAGCAATCGATCCTTACCATAATTACACAACGAGAATAAATTCCGTATCCAAACAAGAAAAAGCATAGTAGAAGAATTTCGAGATATTGTATACGCTGGGCAAGTATCTCTCGTGGCGCCGCCAGTTGGCGGAAAATAACGACTCTAGGGCGACAAATGGCTTCCATACCACGTGTCAACTTGTGTCGAAATGACAACAGTGCTTACTGAAAATTCTTTGAATAATAAAAAAATGTCATGAAATCGCAATTGTTGCGTCGTGGGGTGTAATAGCGTTGAGAGAAAAAGTAATGGTGTACATTTTTATACTTTTCCCAATCGAACCACTAATTTTTCGATGATCGTCACCGATTATTTCTTTCGCGTCACTCGCGTGAAAACTTTTCACTAATTTTGCACCTTTCGAGATACCTTTGGGACGAAAAATGCTTAAATCTACCGGCCGGGACCCGTTTGTAATTACGCGAGTCATTTTATTTGAATTTCGTTGTATAATCGCTCAACGGGTCGTTGCACGCGCGCGCATTCCGCTGTCCGCCTAAAGTTGCGCGTGAATGCCATAGGGCGGCGCACCGATCGACTCGGAGTGATACTCGCCTAGCGTATAAATAAACATTGTAACAAATGAAATGAGAAGAAGCCGAAACTGCAAAAGTGAAAAATGTACCGCTAGGGTCGAACAATGTTCGTAGTATTGATAAACAAACTATTGTTGTATCGACAAAATCTTTGGATATACATACTCGTGTAAGAATTATAAGACAAATCTATGGTGATATATTTACAAAGTATCTAGAAATGTACGTAGAGATGGTTTTCAGGGTGAAAATCGGTACCTCGGACGATCAACGCTTGCGTTTTTGCGTTTCTGAATTTTTCGAGGAAATTTTACTTCTCTGGTATAAAGATTTATCGTTAATAATTTTTCGTAGATGAATTAATGATATTAATTTTTTTTTCTCTTTAATTCCTTGTAAATTTGATAGAATCGCAGGGAACAAGAAAAAAAATTGTAAATTAGTGAATAATTGAGACACCATAAAGGGAGAGGCTGAAAAGTACTTATTGTTAGCCTCTCACTGGTGTTGGTCGACGGGATATTGGAAAATTCTGAAAATAGGGCAAATCCGAGTAGTTTCGATCCCGTCTTTTCTGTCTATTCTTAGATTATGACAAAAGTAATAGTGGATTCAAGGAGTCGCTGTATTGTAGACGCTTAAAAAAAATTGGTGATTTTTAGAAATTATTTCTGAAGCAACTATCTGACAAATATTCAATTTAATATTAAATAAATACTCAATTTATTATATTTTATATATAAATTTTTCATTATATTCTTATTATTCTTATTATATTAATGTAATATTAATAATAATTATATTAAATTATAATATACATTAATATATAATATAAAAAAAGAAGAAAACACCGCTACAGTAGAGGGACCCCTTGAATTACATAAAAAAAATATAAAAACTCCAAATTTGCTACAAAACATTTTCAGAGAAGGAAAAATAAATGGATCCTTGATATCCGAGTGTTCATCGATTCCACGGTACCTTTGATTACCCTGAAACCGAAAACGCATAGTTTCAAAGAAAGTGACACTTTTCTTTCTTTCCTTACAACGCTTCATTAATGAAATCGCATTATTTAAATGGACACGCGCTCGACTTTCGAACCTTTTGTCATCGAACCCTGCGATATTTCGTCTTTCGAGCCTTTTGGCAGCGCCCTCTTCGGGCTGATATTTTCCGCGCGAAATTCAAATGCCACGTAAAGGCGGCTTTCCACTGTTCGCGAGCTTAAGGCGAATTTTCATGACTCGGCAGCCATAGAGCGCGGTAGTTCGTTATTTCGACGCGCGTCCGATCTCGAATCGTCAAAAGGTTCGGAAATCGAGCGTGTAAGTGAAAAGTAGGAGATCGAGGGAAGAGAGATCGTAGCGGTAAAGAAAATATCATACAAAAAGCGAATCGAAGTAGAGTAAATGTCCCTATTCGTGACCGTGGAAGACTGTCGCTACTAAACTTTCCGTTCAGGCCGCGCTGGTTATGACAAATGCCGTAGCGTATAGCCGTGCGACCCACGCGGCGTGAATAGGGATTCACGTAAATTTGACGCGGCAGTCAACGCGTCAATAAAAGTTCGCGAACGGTCGCAAATAGGATCACGGTCACAAATAGGGACATTCGCCTTAATTGGGGGAATCAGTCATCATATCGAATAATACTCATTGTGTCTCATCATGAAAAACCAAGTACCTATAAAATGTATAATTATTATACGATTGAGACTGGATTAAAAAAGATTGAAAAAAAAAAAAAAAAAATTAACGAAGAAAAAAAAAGAGTCTTATATTAAATATCTGTAACTCTCTGGTGATTGTTTATCCAATAAAAAAAGCAAACGTCTGTACGCTCGCCTCTTTAATGCCGAGCAACGCAATCTTTCTCGTCATTGACTAGTTTCGTATTTTACAGGATTCTTCCTAATGACTCGAACTTAATATTAATCTCTGTAAAAAAAACACCCTCGTCCTTTCGGGTCCTTCGATCGACGCCAAACGTACGTTAACACTATTTCTACCAAAAGTGTTAAAAGACAAGAATTCCCATTAAAAATTATTTTCGAGATTTAATTTCCTCTTTTTTTGAAATCCACAAACGGCAAGTGCTTGGAAGAACAATTACGCGTCTGTCAAAAATTTCGCGTTAATTAAGAAAATCTATTTTAATTATAATTCTATATTTTTGCTTTTGGATTTTTCATTATTTTTTTATTCGCGCGGTAGAAATAGTGTTAAATCGGCACAAAAATCCTCGAACAAAAACAAACGATCAACGAAAGGGTGTGGGCGGATAAGGGGGTCAAAAGTGCCCCTAAACCAAATTGCACGTGCAATAGGTCATTCGATAGCTTTTCGAAAAAGATTCATTTGTGCCAAATTTCAGCTCCGCGCCTCAAAATCCCATGGGACCGGTACTGAACTTTCCGTTCGGGCCGAGCCTGTTGCGACCAATGCGATAACGTATGCCATCGCGACCCACGTGGCGCGAATGGGGAGTCGCGTGAATTTCAACGGGTTAATGCCGATCAAAATCGCGCTTGAAGTTGCCAAGAGCCTCGACGTCCTCGTGGAGGATGAAATCCCTGTCGCTGACGTCAAATTGTTGGTCGGCCGAAGGCTCGTTGACCAGGACGCTCTCCTCTCCGGTGTTCCTGGCGTCTTCCGGGGCCAGGAAGAAATCGCGTCCCTTGCATTTGCGCTTGTAGTCCTCGTTGTCCGGCGAGTGCCGATGACAGGAGTCGCAAACCGTGTCCGTCTTGTCGGTGCAAGCGTGGGCCTCGTACAGCCCCGGGCCACATCTCGAGCAGATCCAGCAGGGTTGGGTGCTGTGGTGCGGGCTGTAGGTTCCCAACGGGCACTTTCCGCACTCGGTGTCCCTACCGCGCGTGCAATGCTTCACCACACCCCATCCTGGCCCACATCGGCTGCAGTGGGAGCCGCCGTGGTGGTGTCTTATGTGGGGCCTCCCGACTATCGCCTGAAAAGAGAAGGAAAAAGAAATATATTTTTGATAATTTGCGAAATAGAAATTTTCAAATTGAAAATTTGCGAAATAGGAATTCTTAAATTCGAAATCTGCAAAATAGACATTTTCAGATTCAAAAATTGCGAAATAGAAATTTTCAAATTGAAAATCTGCGAAATAGAAATTTTCAAATTCAAAATTTGCGAAATAGGAATTTTCAATTTCAAAATCTGCAGAATCGAAATTTTCAAATTCAAAATCTGCAGAATCGAAATTTTCAAATTCAAAATCTGCAAAATCGAAATTTTCAAATTCAAAATCTGCAAAATCGAAATTTTCAAATTCAAAATCTGCAAAATCGAAATTTTCAAATTCAAAATCTGCAAAATCGAAATTTTCAAATTCAAAATCTCCAAAATCGAAATTTTCAAATTCAAATAATATAAAATAAATACAACAGGTATCAATTTAGAACTTTGATTGACCTCGGACACTAATTGCCATAGAAATCCAAGTGGTTTTCGAATTTCTGCTATTCTTAATTACCAAATTTGAAACAACATACGCGTATTGGGGTCGATCCGCCATCGCCCTTTTTTGTTATTACCGCAGCTTCAAGTTCTTGCTTTTATTCTAACTTTTGCGCAAAAGGTACTTTTAACCGTCGAATAACAGGTGCCCTTAGGGCGAAGGAGAGCCCAGCTGTCTTCACGTGCAGGTATACGGAATATGCATCTATAGGTACCCTCTGCTTTTTACTCCACCTTATTTCCTATTCCTTAGATTCAACCACTTGATAATAAACCTTGCATGTAATCATTCTTTGTTTCTTCATTCTCTTATTATCCGGGTATACTGTTTCACTTTTACCATTTACCGCAGACTAAGGTACTTTACTTGAGGATCACCGGAGGTCGGACAAAAAATGGTCCTTTGCGCCAAGAAATTTTTTTTTTTCTTTTTTTTTCAAAATTACACAAAAATTTCAGAATTTTGGATAATCGAATCCAAATTTGATCTTAAAATTTGCATTTTAAAAATGGCAGAAATTAAAAAATAAATTGGAGGTCCAAGGAAATTAGTGTCCGAGGCCCCAACCCAATTGTAAAAAAAAATGGTAACTCCAATTTGGTGAATCGAAATTCCAAAGGCTGTTCTACTTGGGGTCACATGGACCCCAGTGACAAAATTTCGAGCTCGTCACTTTGTTCCGAACGTATCGATAATTAAGGACCATCCCCATGGGCATGGCCCTTGGCAACCCGCGTGTGTCTCAGCGCCCACAGGATGAGAGCGAGCAGTTTCCTTTCTGTGCGTCACAAAAGACACAAATTGTCAAGGCGTTTTCTAAACTATTTCTGCGTCCGATGCGTCAAAAAATGCGAGACTCGGATCCTCCGGCTCGAAGCCCGGTGTTCCGAGTCACCTGACATCGGAGACCAGCGGCGCGTGCCTTCATCAACATCTGCCCGCAGCTGACACTGCAGAGCCAGGCTCGTTATTACATTTCGTTAACTCATTTTTGTACACTCTCCTTTTTTTTTATTTTCATTTTTTTCATTTCATACGTGGTCACTTTCGTACGAGTTCTATCTCGTCGGTCCAAACATCTCATTTCGAGATTGATGGTCCCGGCCAATTCGAAATTGGACAAAACATGGGCATTTTTTAGGAAATTAAAAATACCAACTAGTTGTAAATTAAAAGTTTACACTAAATTAAAGATAAATTACGTGATCTCATTTTTTTAATGGACTTACGGCAGTTTCAAAATAAACGGTCCATTTAATTCCCCTCAGTCGCGAATTAAGAGAAATTGCCGAAAAAGAAAAATAATAAAGAAGAGAAAAATTGGGACGAATTTTTATAAAATAGAAGAAAATACTATAAAATTACTATAAAGTTACTATAAAATTACTATAAAATACTAGAGAGTAGTACCAATTTATCTCGCGATCAATTTTACCGTCAAAGATTGAAAGGATCGCACCTGAAATCTTTAGCATTTTGGCAAACGGTTTTGGACGGGGGAAAAAAGGTACGAAAAATGGTAACCTCGTATTTTTCTGAATAGGACGTAGCAAAATGTACCGTTTCGAGATTGAAAATTTGGTAAACAGTGAAAAACCAACAAAAAAAAAATCTTTATCTGCTTGATTTTCGAACTTGAAACTTTTTTATGTCCCGTAAGGATAAACTTTGCCACTGCGACTCTCTGAAGTGCAAAACTTGAGTCGATGAGCCCTTTCACGGGAAAATGACATCCGTCAGAATTCACCATACAGATTGAGATAACCCGAATATAATTTTATCGCGGTTCTGTGTAAAGACGTCAACTGTCAAAGGGGTCCCTATCGTCAATTTCAAATGAAAATAGTCCGAAAGAGTCGTTCCAGGTGGAAGGAGAAATGAATATTGACATTCTGTGGACGTAATTCTCCTACCTAAGGGTTGAAACGCTGAAAGGCTTTGAATTGTTCAGTCAAGTCTTTTTTTTTCTTTAATATCACCGCGCGAATAATTGGGAAAGGAAGAAAATTTCATAGTGATTCGAATACAATGGAATTTTTTTTTTTCATAGGCCTGGTAAAAAATGATAATGGACACGATGCGATTACAGACGTGGAAGAGATAATGCGTTATCTGGCCGCTTGTATTCGACGGATTCGATATTTTGACGTTTATAACGTAAATCAAAGATCGATAGGCCCTTGTTCGATCAACATCTGCCGCTGGAATAATATTATTACCTTCTACACAAGCTGCACAAGAGTCGAACCATCGTGCCCGTAAGCCTTGCAGCTGACGTTACTTCATATTTCACTTGGAGAGAAACGAGAAGTAAATTCTTCGAACGAATTTGTTAAGCTACTTTTCCCTTCCTTCGTGGGAACTCGCGAGGAGAGTTCATTAACGAAATTTATGAATTCGTAAATCATTGTTTGCCAAACACACTGGGCCTTCGAAAACCTGGTACTTCTTCACGGACAAAAAAAATTTAGCTTTGAAATATATGCGGATACATTCCATTATACTTAAATATATATTATATATTAAATATATAAATAATATATGTATATAAATATATTGTTTCCTACCTAGTCTTGAAGCTAATCACATATTTAATTTTAAATTTCATTTAGTATAAAAATATACAACAATAATATAATGACAATGACAATGACAATGACAATGACAATAACAATGACAATGACAATGACAATGCTAATGACAATGACAATGACAATGCTAATGACAATGACAATGACAATGCTAATGACAATGACAATGACAATAACAATGCTAATGACAATGACAATGACAATGCTAATGACAATGACAATGACAATGACAATGACAATGCTAATGACAATGACAATGACAATGACAATGACAATGACAATAACAATGCTAATGACAATGACAATGACAATGACAATGACAATGACAATGACAATGACAATGCTAATGACAATGACAATGACAATGACAATGACAATGACAATGACAATGCTAATGACAATGACAATGACAATGACAATAACAATGCTAATGACAATGACAATGACAATGACAATGACAATGACAATGCTAATGACAATGCTAATGACAATGACAATGACAATGACAATGACAATGATAATGATAATAATAATAATTTCTCTGTTTTCTTTAAACTTTATATCTTCTGTTATATTAATATATCTTGTTTTATATTTTACACATATACAGGCTGTTTTGTATAAGACTTCGAAGCCGGGAGATGGTAGTGAGTGGTGAAAAATGGAGACGAAAAGTCCTGTACCATTTTTGGAAATTCGAGTTAATTACCGAGTTATTAATTAAAACGTTCCGGCCAATCAGAATGACGGAACGGCTTGGTAGGCATTAAAAATAATTTAGACCCCACCCTATAGACATTTGTGCGTCGCCAAAGAAAGTAGTAGTGGTAAAATAACAAAAGAACTAAGATAAGGGTAACATCAAAACATTGCTCCATATATTGTATATTGAAATACAGGGTGGGTCACCACATTTTGCCATTATTTTTCTATGCGTAATGGCAAAATGGCAAAATGTGGCGACCCACCCTGTATATTCAAAAGTATGATTTTTTATATTCCCAAAAAACGCTTCTGTGGCATGTCTACACGGTACAACGTGTATGCGCATTGCAGAATTTGACAGGTTGCACATTTCAAGCAACGCATTCGAGATAAAATTCGGTACCGAATTAATTGCAAATCGGAAACACGTGTGACGTATGCGAAAATGCATTACAGCGAAATTCGATTCAACTGCGACACGCAAGCTATTTATCGTAATCCCTTCCGATATCGTTCATCTGCTCAATCGCACATAATTGCCTCATGCACGTTTTCTCGAGCCCATAAATGTTATCGATTGAATGTTACCTGTTTCTTATTTCCTTGTAAATGACGTTAAATTGAAAAATGGTATTAAAAGAATTGATGAAGTGTCAGCTCGATTTATGTGCAGTTAAGTCGGGCTCTCTGTCACCTAATTGGACGAGTCGGGTAACTCGATCCGAACGGGTAGCATGTAAGGTTGCACTCTCTCAATTTACTGTTAAAGGGAAAGGGGTTCAAAGTACCAAGGGGTTTACTTGCAAATATTATTATAACACACCGAAAAGTTAATACACCAAAGATGGAAGAAATTTTTTTCGTAACAAAATTTCTGGACTTCGCAGTGAAAAAAAGTTTTGCCAAAATATGGAAAATTGGGAAACTGAGGCGGCCCTCGGTTACCCCACGGTGGTTAATATGGGGTTTTTTTTTATTATTATGGAACGAATAATTTAAATAAACTCGGAAATACTACTTTGGTGCAAAAAATGGCTCGTCAGTTGGAAAAAAAAGGAAAAATTTGGGTCCCCTTTTGACCCAAATGGGCCAAAGCCTGTACTTCTTTTACAAAATCCCGAAATTTTTCCAATCCCACATTGTTAACTCCACCTTGCCTCTAAAATGCAACGGCAAAAACGACGAAAGCTCCGTTTTTCGATTATACAACAATTTGGGGGCGTTCGATGGAAACTGTCAAATGCGATGCAGCGAAATTGCAAACTTCGCTGACGCGTGCAAATAGATTTGATGTCTCTATAAAATAAATTTCACGTTTGACGGAGCCACCGTTGATACACTTACGGTTATCAAAGTCTTTTGTTGGTGCAACTTTTTTTTTTTTTTTTTTTCAAAAAAGAAACAATGGAATGCATTGTACGGTTTTAATTACACGTGGTCCAGGTGAAAACAAAATAAAATTCTGGAATGTCGAGCCAACGAAAGAGTTGGAGCAAGAAAAGTTGTAAGGCGTAGGATTAACTTTGTAAATTAATTAATGTAGTGACGGGGGCAGAACGGTGACACCATATGAATGGAAACTTGTACCGTGGGGCGGGATAAAGCGAAAGCAGTTAATGGGAAACACGGAGCCATTGTGTTCTATTGGTATACGATTATGGGTGAATTGACATCGTCGTTGTGTGATATTCACAGGATTTCATTGTAGCGGGATATCGATTTGGCGTCTTATAAATAAATCTGTTGATGCAAAAGGATGAATGGGGACGCTCTTGTACTTCCGACGAAATTTCGTAAGAGCGAAAAATTGAGCTCTCGTCGGAAGCATTTTCTGGCTTGGACAGTCCAAGACCGTTCGTGCCTCGAACTGGGTCACCTCTGGAGTGACAAATTTCGAAAATATAATGAAGAAACAATTTTGTCACGAATAATTTACGCGACTCCTTATTCACGCCACGTGGGTCGTAATGGTATACGCTAATGCATTAGTGGTAACCAGCGCGGCCTGAACGGAAAGTTTAGTGCCGGTCACCGGTGACCGACACTGGCGGTCAACGCGTTATTAAAAATATTAATTATCTTTTTATTTTTATTTATTATTTTTAAAATAAATAAAAATAAAAAAGAATTATAGTATTGGATATTAATATATTTCTGAGTTATTATAATTTGGTTATGTTAATAAAAAAATATGAAATAAATAAAACACGTACCCGGTTCTTTTGCAAAAATGCTAAATATACAATTCCACGAATAAACAATACAAATAATGAATTTCATGAATTCTCATTTCAGAGAATCCTTGATTACACTTGATGGAAATTTCAATTTCACGGAAAAAGATATTTTCCTTTATATAATCTCTACTCTAAATGGAACGCAATTTTACTGCAACATTATTCGAATTTAACATTAATTTTTGTTGAAATATGTAGCTTTACCTTGCAATTTTTGCAGAAAAACCTGATTACGTTTGAACCGACCCAACTGTTTAGCATATTTGCTTCAATTATCAATTTGAATGAATTACATGTGAAATTACTGATGCAATTTAAATTTCAATTAATGACACAGATGCTTTTCAGGGGAAATGGTATTCAATTTGAAGGGTTGTTTCTTTCTTCTTCTTTATAGAGCCAACTATCATATAAAAACCTGCACCGTTACCATTCGCTCGCTCGTACCGTAATTGTAGTTACATTTTTTACGCGCTCCCTTAGCATTGTAATGGCGCGAATTCTTATACGAAAATATTATGAATGGTTTCATTAGAAGCTCGTGTAAATTGTAAAGTGTTCGTTTGATATGTGAATTGTAGCAGGTTCGCGCTCGGAAAAGTTGCTTATACAGGCGAGGCATTGCCAGGTTTGTGTATTTTCAGGTTGTGGTCGGCTAAATTTATTCGTATGAATATTTATAAGTAACTACATACATCAGAGACATTTTACCCGATACTCTCGTTCTGGCATTCCATTTGATATTTATATTTGCCCAATAGTTGTACCGTACAGTTGCCTAGAATTTCCAGTTTTAGCGCGCGAATGCCGAGACACGTATATCTTTGTACCCAATTCGCAGTTAAGAATAAAACGGAGAGCAATTGACCTCCGCCTTTTTAATTATTAATTCCCTTCCAAAGATTCCTCGCCCTCAAACCTTTGGACATTTTTCCTTCGAGACTTTTGACAATGGCAAGGCCCACTTCCGGCTGATACTTTCCGCGGGAAATTTAAATGCGACGCAATTTACGAAAAATAATGGAGAGCCTGAAGGCGAGTCTCCACTGCACGCGAGCTTAAGGCGAATATTCAACCAATCACAGCGACCCCTGGGCGTGATTTTCTCAGAAAAATCGTAATTTTTTATATAAGGCGCAATTTACAATTAAATTCTTCTTTTTATTTTTCATCTTTGTGGAATTTTTTTTTCACCAGCCAAGATTTTCCAAAAATCAAAAATCTCTCAATTTTAGTTTTTGGAATAAAATAAAATGGGGGCGCAACAATATAAAAATTGGTCAGTATCAAATTGAAATAATTGGAATCCGCGATTTCACGAACGATTTTTAATCAATGAAGGCAATCGAGTACCAGAACCATACAAAGTGTCAGCAACGAGGCAACACTTTGTCACATTCACTTGTGAATGCACGTGTACCGGAACAACGGAAGGGACCCACTTCCGTCGTTCTTTTGCAGGGTCACGCTATGTTGCTCTCTGGTATTCCTTTTTCCCGTTGGCATTTGGTAACCCACAATATAATGTAATGTTCTAGAAGGGTAAAGGGGATATAGTGAACGCAGGTGTTTTTCAAAATGCTTACCTAGAAGTTAAGTATGCATTTGTGCAACAACTGACGATGCGTGACAGAACCATCAGCGCTTCGGAACTCCTTTCATCGAGGAGCCTGTTACGAATTAGGAATATCTTTTACAAATCAGAAATGAAGGCTCTGATTATTTAATTACTGGTTGACCTAATTATGAAAATAGTTGGAACGACAATAAATCTAGTTGAAGTTAAATGCCTAAATTAATTCGTTACATTCGCTCAAAACAATTCCCCGTTAAAATAACAAAATCCGAAATCAATAGTTTTTTTTTTTTCGAAAATCACCGATTACTATTTTGCATATTTTTGTTACGAATTTTACAATATTTAATAGCAAAAATTTGAAAATGGACAATTTAATAAAAATCCAATATAAAAAAAGTCTCCCGATCTTTTTTTTTAATCCGGACGAAGTACAAGGACCGATATTATTGAAACTTTAAAGAGCGAATCGTTGTTCCCGCACAGTTTAGTGATGAAAAGTATACAACCGATAGTTGCATTATTTAACGAATTTCCATTTTAAGGATGATCAAACATCCCCCGTTTCCAACCAAGTTATCGTTTTGAAAGCAACAACGCTCGCGCTATATTTTGCGAGTCTGAAAAGAGACGATCTCTTTCTATTCATCCGCGAAATAGATATTGAAATCACCATGAATATAATATTTTCCCCGTGCAAACACCGCTTGAATTACAAGGACGCGCAAATAATGTGCCCTGAATTTTAGAAGCGAATTTGTATCGCATAACAGTGACAATGTCGAGCTTTACGAGCTGCCAAATTGTCACAACATCTTTGTTATTCATCAAGTACCTTCTAAACGCAATTAAAATGTGGCAGCCGGAGCCAATTCGTGTAACGAATATTGCTAAAAGGCGACAAAGGGGTTCACCAGGGGTCAAAATGACCCCAAGCGCAAAAATGTTTTTTTTTTTTACGGATTGCCTCCTCGCTGATTTTTTTTTCGCCGTTTGAAAATTCGATAAAAATTTTTTGCCACGATATTCTCATTCTAAAAGGTTCAAACTCATATCCTGAATTTTTATGAGTCCTTCGGAACGATACCGGCAACATGGCTGGGGTCATTGGGACCCCGTGTGACCGGCGCGTTCTTTCCAGAACGTGTGACCTCCAAGGATTAAAAAAAAATCCAGGTGGAAAATTAATTGTATATAAATAACAGGTGTCTATGTGCACTAACGTTATTTCGCCATGTGCACACCGTGTATCTTGTCGATAGATAATACGCCATAAATCGAGAGTCACTCGGTGATTAGCTGGGTGCTCCTTATTTGGGGGATGCTCGAAACCGGGTCAAAAGTAATTACCGTAGCCAATAATGATTCAAGAGATCGGCGCCTTAAATGGCGTCAATGTGTTTTAATTTACGACATTTTTCCTCGGTTGATCGTCTTACCGGTAACGAAGTACATTCTTATGCCGGATATCTGCCGCTTTAGGTAGCCGTTAACTTTGTTCGCCGAATATACGTTATACGGAGGTGAAGAAAACCAATTCTGGAAGATATCTTCCGGTTAAAGTTGTCCGGAACTTGTCCTCGGGTGAAGAAACCGGGCGTTAACCGTTTGACTGCCACGTAAAATTTACGTGACTTCTTATTCACGCCGCGTGGGTCGTAATGGTATACGCTATTGTATTTGTCACAACCAGCGCGGCCTGTACGGAAAGTTTAGTGTCGGTCACCGGTGACCAAACATGGCAGTCAAAGTGTTAATGGATTCCACTGGCCGCCATCTTGGTTGCCGGAAAATTTGGTGACTTGTGTCTCTTGTATTTTTGTTCCGAAAATTTCCCGAAATTGTCTAACAATAAACGATCCCGTAATATTTAAAATTAAAAGTTTAAAAAAACATTAAAAAAACAATAACTCTGGAGGAGAATGGAATATCTACTTGATGTACTTCCAACAAACATCAACTTTTGTGTAAATAAGTAATCGTGAAATACTGTAACAAGAGCGTATACGAAGAGAACCGCGATGGCTCACGGGAATTCGCGGACGATTCCCAAGCGGCAGGCTAGAGTTCAAGCCCTTCCGGAATGTTTTTCCAAGTGCTACTCGGTTCTACAATTCACCAATTCTCCACATGCTTCGCTTTCGTGCGGAGCAATATTCGCCGGAACTTGAAGATGAATCCACGGGATGCGCTGGCATCGAAAATTTGTTCCAACTTTTTTTTTTTCCCCCCTCGAACTATAAACTATCATTCGTTTCAATGCGATCTCCGAGTCGATCTCGGCCATCTATTTTGATAAAAGTATTTATTTACCGTAGCCGTAAACAGTAAAATAATTTACGTTCCCTGCAATAAACGATAGCTAAGGTCACGCTACTGTCGCAGAGAAGGTCAGCTTCCAAATGAAAAAATAATGAAGGAAGCGATAAAAAAATGAACACCGTAAAAATAAATAAACAAATTCTGACCGATACGAGAAACGCTGTGTAATACTCTTTTAATCGTAATAAAAATTAAAAGGTTTTACGTAACGTCATTTTTTACGACTACAATAATTTACTTCCGATTTTTTGTCTCCCTCTTTTCAGTTACCAAGTAAAAGCCAGGAAGTGGTTCTTTCCTAGCGAATAACCGCAAAAGAAGGCACTAGAAAATAAATTATTATTTTAACTCGAAGTTATCAATCATTTTTGGGTTGAATTTTGGAAATTGATTATTCGATATTTAACACTACTCGTACCGGAAATGTTAAAAGACACCTGTTATACATTTTCTATTTTTTATATATTTTATATTGTTTCGATTTTCGAGTTCATCAATTTTAGAGAAGCACGTTCCGACCCCCCCCCCTCTCTCTCTGCGCGCGCATCCACTTCGACGCTCGGAAAGAATAGGATAGATATATTTTTAAAAAAAAGGTAAGAAGAATAATAACAGAAAAATGGGGGAAACACCAAACTTATTGTTAGAGAGACTACACTGAAATTCCTAAAGTGGTGTTTTGTTTGACCTTTTATACTTTCAGCTACGTTATTTCTTATGTCATCTTGGGACTTTCGAGACCGATTGCACACCGTGTGTGCAATTGGTTTCCGATTTCTTATAGCCTCGCCAAGAAAAAAAAACAAATTTTCGCTCTTGGGGACCGTGTTCGAAAAAAATCGCCGTCTCGAATGGGTTGAGTTTGATAACATTGTGATTGAAAATACACACACACACACACACATTATTTACCCTTTCAATGTAGGGCAACAAATTTTCCCGAGGAACTAATTAGCACGAAATTATAATTGTAATTATTCGGAGCACGCGAAATGCAGGTGGCGCGCCCTACCCAGACACTTCATAACAAAAATCAAAGTTTAAACTTCCTTCTTCGGCTCGTAAGGAAGCGCTCCTGCCGGAAGGAAGCTACTTTAGGAAACAGTGCTGGAAAAATTCGTAACTTAACGACACGTAGGGTACCGTCCAAATACTTACTAATGCAAGGAATGGTCGGCAAAAAATTAATCAGTACCGTTAAAGTTGCGTAATGACTCCCGACGGTGAACTAACCATTCCCTCGAATTAGGAATAATCCTCGCGCTATTGTACCTCCCCCCCCCCCCCAACTACTCCCCTCCACTATAGATATTTGTTTTTTCTCGACGTTGCTTCCACTTCCGGAAACAATTTTTAAAAAAAAGTCTTCCGGGATTACCAAAAATGGCTGCCTCGAATTTTCTTAGGTACAGTTCCGCCATATTTGAGAAAATAAAGAGTTTCTATGTAAATAGAAACCCGGAAGTTTGCAGCCGGAAATAAATTGCTCCGCCATTTTCGCATTTGAAACGAACCCGTAAAAGTTTAAAAATGAAATTCTTAATGGAGCAATCTTTTGTACATAGAAGTATTCAATTAAAGGGTTGGGTTGGGGATATACAAAATTCGGGGGGATGGTGTGTGTGTCTGTATATGCGTAATACGGTGTATGTATACATAAAAAGAATATTACATAAACCTTGAAAACAAAGTTGCGAACCTCCTCGAGCTGTGCGCGTTTCTCGTGGTTCTCATGTGATGCTAATGACGCTCGTAAAGCACGAAATACCCCAGTGAACTGAATAAGTTGTGTGGACATTTACGTTGGTAACTGCGGGTGTATAGGTGCAGTACTTACGTACTTCCCCGTACAGCGCTGTTGGTTTCCCATACACTGTTGGCTTGAAATAGATGAGGTACAACACTTTGTCTACTCGAAACTTCCATACGTTTAAATATGCTGGTAAATACTAACCCCTCTCGCGCTCCCCATTGTGCCGATCTGTACTTACAAATTCTTACTAATGTAACTTTAAATGCTTGGGAAATCGCAAGAATTATGCGCGCAAAGTACGTCCCGGGAGGGAAGATAAAAGAAGTGTAGGATAGTCTGATATCTCTTTTGTTTCAACTTCTCCATTGTTTCGAATTCCCAGAAGCTCTCAATTTTTAGATACCCTAGGTCGCCGCCATTAGGGTTACGTTGGCGTTATTGCGAACTGTTAGGTCTTCTTTCGACTGTTTGTGTATACAAAGAAGCGATAAGGCCTCGGGTATTTAGAAAAGAGTTATTGGTCACCTATACTCGGATTACCAACCACTGTGTGCCTTTTTGACCATTGCGTCAGTCAGTTCTGCTGTAAAAGTCATAACGAAAGGGTCTCTCTTCTGTCGCGTAGAATAAGAAAGTGTTATTATTTGAAAGTATAAACCTGAGCATTTTATTTAAATGAACCCATTTCCAACACGAACTCGCAGAAATTCCGAATTTCGAGTATTAACGGTAATTTGAGGTTAGAATTGGGGTTACGTGACTTTTCGCGTATCTTAAAAATTGATAAATATTTAATTTTTAATTTTTGCAAGAAGATTATTTCGATATTATTTATTTTTGACGATTCGTCTCGATTTTGGCGAATTTACGATAAATGTCCGAACGATCTTTTTCGTATAAATTTAATTCTACATCATTGGGTATCGCAATTAATATTGAATTAATTGATAAAAAAATGGAAAATTCACTAAAAAAAATTGGATTGTGTAAAAAATATATTTTAAAAGAATTCAATTTCATTTTTGGTGATTGCATTACCCTGTCGTTACTTTATTGATTTTTGAGGGCCATTTCATTACTTTATAAAATTGGTGATGCAATAAAAAATTGCAGTGCATGGCGACTATAGATACTGTTTAGAGCCATTTGCTCGAATGACTTTTTCAAAAGGCCATCATCGATACACCGAATATTTATTGTAAACATATAAAAAATATTTTACATGAAATTTCCATTACCATGAAAATAACGCATATATTTATTTTATAATTATTGCTTTCTTCTACTTCCACTTGCACTTAGTCTTAATGGAAGGGGATAATGGCATCAAATTATACATCTCCAATTCCCTTTGGATGACGTTGATGCAAATTTCAACGCTGGAAATTTCAGAACTGAAATTACCTGGAAAATCCCCTTCATTCGCGAGAAAATCAAAGATTATTTTTGGAAAATCTGTTTTCCGCCGGAAGCAATTTTAAAAAAAAAAAAAGAAAAAAGCGATTTTTATGAGCATTGCACTCTCTTTAAACCAACACAAAGGACTACGAGGAAACTTTAATTCGGTTAAATGCCTGCACTGGAATTGGAAATGATGAGTTTTTTATAATCCAATCCTTTCGAACCGCGTGTGAAGAAATGAAAAGCCGTCACTCTAAATTCCATTCAATTCCAGTTCTTTACTTTGGTGTGAAAGAATTTAATGGTTTTTCGCATTCCATCTTCTTGTACCTCAATTTATTTACTTTAATTCCAATCTTTCGTCAAAGAAATCGAATCGCACCCGATTTATTTCCCAGTTTGGTCGCAATTGTTTCAAACTTTCCTATAATTTTATTAAAAGTACCCTCCAGCGAATTCCACCACCGGCAGGAATATTTTTTGAAACCCCATCGACAAAATTCCTATAACGTGGAAGCTATAAACTTTTTTTCCCATAAAAAGAAAATTCTATAAAAGAATTTTATCATCCCCGAGATGCTGCGATTGAACCTGAATTATTCTGGCGAGCGTCAGAGACCCCGGTAGGCCGGTTAAGGGTTGCCCATAAACAATTTTTCCCACAATCGCGGACGCAAAAAATACATTTTATTAAAAACCCGTTGGGGTTGATTTCGTCCCACGTGGTTCGCGGAGGGTTAAAAAGCGAGACCCGGGACTCGGGGATCCAATTGTTGCGTTTCCGATTACCATAAAAATCCCAGCAGCGGCAAGAAATACAGACTTTACCCGCGGAAACAATGTCTGAGCACCTGAATTAATGCGATACAAATACAAAAGTGTCGTTGTTTGCAAATACGGTGACGATGACGGTGTGTGGAGGCAACGGTAGCGGTTGGAATACATTTCCGTGTGCGTGTGCGTTACACAATGAGTTTAACTTTTGTAAGGGTTCACTCCCACGACTTCTACGCATTATTAGCCTAGACTTTTGACCAGTCTTTAATCTTCTCGGTTTAATCTCTTTCTCGAGTTCTTCTGTTTCATTTTTCGCCCCGTTCCTTCCACATTGTCTTTCTTCATCGCGCTCTTCCTCTTGTCGTCATGGTAAAATGCACGTCTTCCCCTTTCCATGTGAACCGATTCTTATCGAAATAAAGGGCAAGGAGTTTTTACGATTAATTTTTGCATATATTTTTTTTGGAACTTCCTTTTACAAATTTTTCACACTTTTTGGTCCTTTTTATTGCGATCAAAAGTGACTCAACAGCCAGACCCCGGTAGGCCAGCCAAGGGTTGAACCTAAACAATTTTTTTCACAATCGCAATCATAAAATAAATTAAAAATAAATAAAATAAATAAAATTTAAAAAAAATAAAAATTAAAAATAAATAAAATAAAATATATTTTGTTTTAAAATCACTGGGGTTAATTTCACCCCACGTGACTCGTGGAGAGTTAAACAAAATTAATTTTTCCCCAAATTTTGCGAATGCTATCGATCTTTACAAATTTTTCACACTTTTTGGTCCTTTGCGCGTGGAAAAGAAGTCAAGAAAATTGTTCCTCCTATCACCGCCTTATCGCGATCAAAGGTGATTCAACTGGAACTTCAACACAAGTTCTCTCCTTTATGTAAATGTCGATTTTCATTCATTTTTTCTACTCTTCATTCGTTTCTTTCTCGCTTTTTCTCTCTGCCAGTCCTTTGTTTATTTATTATTTTCTTCCTAACGGTAAATTATAAATTCATACCGGTGGTATCGTTACGTGGGAGGAATCTTTAATTTGATTCCAAAGCGCGAGGATTATCTTTGACTGGAGTCTGGCTTCTTATAAAAAAAAATTCCCTTTCCAAGTATTTTTCAACAATTGGCAATTGCGAAATTGATTATTTATAACGAAACCTCCCAGAATTTGTTTCTTTTTCACTTTTTTCTCTCACAATATTTTGTTTATTTATTTTTTTTTTCGCGGAAGGAATGTTTAATTTTATTTCAATGCACAATGATTAACTTTGACTGAAATTCTTCTTTTCGAAATTCCCCTTTCAAGTATTTTTTAATTATCGACAATTGACAAACGAGATTATTTATAACGAAAACTCCCAGAATTTGTTTCTTTCTCGATTTTCTCTCTCTCTCTCGTGAAATTTTCTTTGTTTATTATTTTTCTCTAGCGGTAAATTATAAATTCATACCAGTGGTATCGTTACGTGGGAGGAATGTGTAATTTAATTCGAGTGCATCAGGATTATCTCTGTCGGAAATTCTTCTTATTATTAAAATTTCGCTTTAAAAATATTTTTGTAACTATCGGCAATGGTTCCATATTTTACAATTACGATTTCTCCACTATTTTGAATTCTTAAAATTAATATACTAATCTACCATATAAAAATATTTCGTATTAAAATCATAATAATTAATATTAATAAAGAAAATAAAAAATTTTAAGTATTAATGAATTAAAATTTTATTCAATATTTTTTATCATGTCAACAAATCTATTATTTAAAAATATTTAATATTTAACAACTGCCACTATTACTATGGGACAGGGGTGGTACATTAAAAATTTTTTTTCTCTTGACGTCGATGTTTTTTTACATTTTTTTTCATTATTCAAAAATTACTATTTTTTTTAGACATTCTTTGTTTACTTATAAAACTTACTTTTCTCCAGTTTTGGGTCAAGAAAATTGATCTTAGAGTGGATTCTACCCACTTTCCAGCACAGAACTGGCTCAGAACTGGCACAGAAATAATTATTCAGTAACTTTTACACAAAGGGAAATTTCATGGTGTTCAAAACTCGCGAAATTAATATTATATTTTCCTACGGTATTATCTCTAACGCTCTTATTAATACCGGAAAAAGTTTATACAAATATTAATTTAGTTCCTACGGGTTTCTACTACGCTCCGGTGCGATGCAATTGCATTTCGAGATTCCACGTAGGGAAAACTTTGTAACAGCACGAGATGAATTTTTTTTTTTCCAATTCGACTTCCTACTGCAAATGTGCAACGCCAAAGTAAAATGCATTTTACGATGAAAGTTTTTCGGGATTATTTCGAAGAACAATAATTTAAATTTCGAAGTCAAATAATTTTGAAGGTTGGACATTTATTTTTGTATTAGATTTTTTTGATAAAAAAAAAATCGAATTTATTGTTACGAAAAGTTTCGCTGTTTTAGAATTACCGTTATTTAAGAATCACCGCTTTGTCAAATTTTCAGTACCATTGTTGAAATTATCCAATAGCAACATTTCGTGTTAATATGAATTTAAAAAAAAAATATAAATAAATAACTTGAAGAAACTTTTTTTTATTTAAAAAAATAAGATAGAAACTGTTTTGTTTATTCATAAATATCTCCACGGTATTGCTTTTAGCGGTGAAACGTCGAGAAAAGAAATATTTTTCAAGTTTTCCGGGGACATTTCTGTTGCATATAAAAGCTTTATGGTTTTCGAGATAAATGCATAACAGACTTGAACCTCTTTTAAATGTAAATGCTCTTTCTGACGAAGTTAACATATGTCCTATGTTATTACGGCACACGTGCATGTACTACCTGCTGCATCCGTGTGCATGTGTTTTTATGCAATTACATAGACCTTACCTTAAAAACTCCAGCAAAGATCATCAGGATGAAAAGAGTCACAGGCAGCTTGAAGTTCATCTTGCTCTTTATCTGCTTTCCCTATTTTGCTGAATACTCTTTTTTTTTTAATACTTGCACGCCTAACTTTTTTTAAAACTTTTTTTAACCCTTAATTTGTTACTAAACAGCAACTTTTAATGCATAAATCACTTTTTTATCAATGGAAATTCATGTATCGGCTCTTTTTCCGCTTTCCCGTATTTTACTGAATCCTTTTTTTAATACTCCCACGCCTAATTTTTTTTAAAACATTTTTTAAACAATTAATTTGTTACTAAACAGCAACTTTCAATGCATGAATCACTTTCTTGTTAATAAAAAGTCACGTATTGGCTCTTTCCCTATTTTACGAAATACTTTTTTTAATACTCGCGCGCTTAATTTTTGTTTAAACCTTTTTTTTCAACCATTAAATCCACAATTTGTTTACTAAACAGCAACTTTTAACAAACGAGTGACTTTTTTATCAATGAAAATTCATGTGTCGGCTCTTTTTCTATTTTCCCCTATTTTACTGAATATTTTTTTAATGCTCCCACACTGAATTTTTTTTTGGAAAACTTTTTTTCTTATTAATGAAAATTCATGTATTGGGAATATTGATCCTCGTTACTGATAAGCCAGACTCCGGGTGGAATATCTGATGATAATGGTTCTTTAAAAAGGTCCAATCGATGCAACCTCTTTTTTCGCCTCTATACTTTCCAATTGTCGAGTGCTCACAATTTTCCGGGAAAAGCGACGACAACTTTCGTCACTTTATTAATCAGCGATTATTCTAATTCTTTTCCACGAGTATCGATATTTTAGCCTTTTTTCATTTTTACGAATTATTTATTTAAATATATTTTTTTTTTATTTAACAAATAACTCGAAGTCACTTGACACACGTGTTGCTGTTTTCGAGTAAATTTGCACCTTTTCGGTGTCAGTTCATATTTCGAGCCGGTATCGGTTCCCGAAATATTTCGAATTCGAAAATTCAAAAGAAAAATTTGACCGAGACAATTAATCCTATTTTATGTTAATTAGGTGTCGGTCAATTGGTCTCTCGTGGTTTGACACAAAAAAATCACTTTTCCGTTTCAGGAAAAATTGGAGACTCGAACTGCTGGTCGAACGATGGTTCAACGTGGAATGAAGGGAATCCACGATGCAGCTGCTGTTCCAGAGAGCACGAGGTTTTTTGTATCACGTGGTATCTTTAATATCTCCCACTACTGTTGCATATGTTCCTTTTTTTTTTGGAAAAGCCACAAAATACGGGAAAGTTGGTAAATTATTTTTAATTTTGTAATTGTTTGACACACGACTTTGCGTTGCTCCAACCGGGGCACTCGGTGTCAATATTTGATGCGATTTGTATACGAGCGTCGATAACGTTAAACATTATTTATGTTGCGATATTTGTCGGAGGTTACAATGGAAATTGTTATGAACTATTAAAATAACGATGCCGTTTCGGTGGATTTAGAAAATAGTGTTTGCATCCAAAACTGATGCATTTATGGTTTCCTTTTTGGAAAAATGAAATACTTTCTATTTTCATTTTTGAAAAGTTTCTATTTTAGAAAATAAGATTCTAAAAAAGGCAAATTTGTTAATATTTTTTTTGTGCAAAATATTAATATTTTCGTGTTTGTTTTTCCCATACTTTGTTTTTAGAAAAATAAAATACTTTCTATTTTTATTTTTGAAAACTTTCTATTTAAAAAAAATAAGGTTCTAAAAGATTAGAGAAAAATAAAATACTTTCCATTTTTATTTTTGAAAACTTTCTATTTAAATAAAAAATAAGATTCTAAAAAATAAGAGGAGTTTCTCTAAAAAAGGGAAAATTTGTTAATATTTTTTTTGCAAAATATTAATATTTTCGTGTTTGTTTTTCCCATACTTTGTTTTTAGAAAAATAAAATACTTTCTATTTTTATTTTTGAAAACTTTCTATTTAAAAAAAATAAGGTTCTAAAAAGTTAGAGAAAAATAAAATACTTTCCATTTTTATTTTTGAAAACTTTCTATTTAAACCAAAAATAAGATTCTAAAAAATAAGATAAGTAAAAAAAGTAAGATAGGACAATAAGGATAAATAATATTTGTTAACATTTTTTTTTGCAAATTTAAAATATATTTATAAAAAAAATGCGAATAGTTTTTTTTTTCTAAATGGCATACTATATAACAAAAATTGTAGTACAATGCGAGAAAACGCTCTATTTTTATTTAGCCGTCCGACATTATTTATCTGAAATCGATACCAATTGTAACCGGTCCTGTATAATGGAGTTGCAAAAAATTTATGACGTCATGTACGACATAAAATTCCAAATTGTTTTCGAACCATTGAATTTCAGAGTGGGCTCACGGCATTAAAAATTGTCCTAAGGAGTTTCCTAAAAAAAAAAAAAATGTGTGGTAACCGTTCCCCTTTAAAGAGCGAGCCATTATCATAAGTACGTAAAAAAATCCACGGCATTTAATGGGACATCACGCTATTGTTTTATTTTATAGCAATTTGACGGGAGTGCCTAGTGCAAGTGTTAACGTCACCTTTGTACGAATAGGGAATATGTAAAAGGGAAGAACCGTAATCGCTAATGTATTATGAGATACAGCTGCAGCAGCAGCTGACTCCTGGCCATCTTTCAGCGAGTATCCTTCTGTTCGGCAGAAAAGGAAAGAGACCGAAAGAGGTAGAAAGAAAGGGAGACTTCAAAGTTGGAGTACTGTTTCACGAATACGTGCGTTTACCAAAATGTGTGGGTAAGAGTGGAAGGTAAAGATACTGCGGCATAAGACAGGTGGATTCAAAGCCACGCGACAGTCGGGTTACGAAGACGGAGGAAAACAACAAAAAAATTATCGATACCTATACTCTCTCGAAAACCTTGCATTTTTGACCTTCTTCCGAAAGTATCGTTTCCACGTGGTTACATTTTTTTTTTTTTGGTGAATTCTTTTGAAATTCAAGACAGAAGTAATTATAATATACGGAGAAAGCTGCATTCCCGAAATTATTGTCCAATCTCCTACTAGGGTTTAGCTTACGCGGGCGAAGAGCGGTCAACTTTTCGCCCCAAAAAATCGACTTTTGGAAACTTTTTTTTCAACTTCCGGGAGACCCATATCCGATGTATTTTTTTCCGAGGAATCCATTTTCATTGTCGAAATTCCCAAAATCCAACGGGAAATGCGATTTTTCCTCAAAAAACCTACTTTTTTCCAACTTCCGCTAGGATTTCTTCAAATTTGACCTGTGGAATCGATTCTACGGGAAAAATTACCCCTAGAAATGACTTGTCCAATCCCATTTTCCAAACTTTAATTTTTAGCCCATTTTTGGGGGAAGGGGTAAGTATGCCCAAAAAAATCGACTTTTGGAAACTTTTTTTTTAACTTCCGGGAGACCCATATCCGATGTATTTTTTCCCGAGGAATCCATTTTCATTGTCAAAATTCCCAAAATCCAACGGGAAATGCGATTTTTCCTCAAAAAACCTACTTTTTTCCAACTTCCGCTAGGATTTCGTCAAATTTGACCGTTGGAATCGATTCTACGGGAAAAATTACCCCTAGAAATGACTTGTCCAACGCCATTTTTAAAACTTTAATTTTTACCCCATTTTTGGGGGAAGGGGTAAGTATGCCCAAAAAAATCGACTTTTGGAAACTTTTTTTTTAACTTCCGGGAGACCCATATCCGATGTATTTTTTCCCGAGGAATCCATTTTCATTGTCAAAATTCCCAAAATCCAACGGGAAATGCGATTTTTCCTCAAAAAACCTACTTTTTTCCAACTTCCGCTAGGATTTCGTCAAATTTGACGCGTGGAATCGATTCTACGGGAAAAATTACCCCTAGAAATGACTTGTCCAACGCCATTTTTAAAACATTAATTTTTACCCCATTTTTGGGGGTAAGTGTGCCCAAAAAAATCGACTTTTGGAAACTTTTTTTTCAACTTCCGGGAGACCCATATCCGATGTACTTTTTCCCGAGGAATCGATTTTCATTGTCAAAATTCCAAAATTCCAACGGGAAATTTGATTTTTCCGCTAAAAACCGGTTTTTTCATCAATTTCTTAAAGGGTTTTCGGCACATTATAATTATAACAATTGTTTAAAAATTATGTGGAATTAAGCAATTAACTTTTAAGAGAAGTGTTGTAAATTGTATCATATATGTATAATAATTATGTTAATTCATGCATGTGTTCAGAGAAGCATGAGTGTACGCCCAAAAGGGTTAAGCCCATCGCTTCCGCCTGAGTTGATTGTTATTTTCGTAATTGTTCCAAGGTAATTCTTTTTTGTAAGACAAGGCGTGACTCTCGCACCAATTCGCACACGCATTTCAAAAACTACCCACGAGCTCTAAGTCACTTGTGCAATTTCCCCAAACTCTCTCTCTTTTTTTTTTAATTCAAACTAAATTCGGTTTTTCTTTTAATAAAAAAAAATGTAGACAAAATTCTGGACTTCGAATTTCGCCTCCAAAAAATTCGCCAACCTTCGTCGAAATAATTGAAAAAACCGCTGGTGCGTCCGAAACACCCTGAGCGTATGCAGAAACACAACTGGTCTGTATTCCGGGTTGACGTACGTGCAGGCGACAAACGTAACGATAATTTTTTTTTTTTAATTGTTCCTATATTTGATGATGAAATTTTTGGGAAATCTTTCGGATTCTTGGGCATTATTATTTTATGATTTACCGGAAAAAGTCGAAAAAAAAAAATTTCCCTGGGTGCACTTTTCCGAATCTTGAATTATTAGCACGGTGCGCCGCTGTACCTCTATTATTCAGTCTGAGACAAAAAGATGCTCCACGTCTATAGAATCTGCGAAGGCTCGAGCACTTAAGTTTCAGTTATGCCGTGGTTTAATTAAGAGTTACGTGTAATCTCGAAAAATATAATCCCCGGTAGGAAACGCCGCTCTCGAGGATGTGCATGTACTGCATATTGCATCTACCTGCAGCGGAACCATAATGAATGAAAAAAAAAAAATAATAATAACAAGTATATTACATTTCTTTGCTGTTATCGTACAGGTAGGGTTCATCGAAAATTATGGAAGAGTAAAAACCCGGATACGAGGAACTAAGAGGTAGAAAAGTTGAATTTTGTACGAGTGAATTTTCATTACCTTCAATATTTGAACGAATTATCGCGAGACCCGTGTATGCATTTTTTTTTTTTTGAAAATGCAGCAATGACAAGAGTGAAAAAAATGGTAAATTGATGGAAAAATTTCACTGGAACTATTCCTATTGTTATTATTATTGAGAATATTTTAATACGAGCGACTAGAATTTGGTATGCACACGTCGAGACACCGGTGTAACGCTGGTCCGCATTTCTCAGGCGCTTAAATGCGTTTTCATTTGTGTTTATTTTTCGAAAAGTTAAATAATAGGATATAATTTTATAAAAATTTAATATTTGCAATTATAATATTTAATATTTATAATTCATAATTATAAATATGTAAATATTCCTAATTATAAATATTTTCATTGTCAAAATCCAACGGGAAATGCGATTTTTCCTCAAAAAACCTACTTTTTTCCAACTTCCGCTAGGATTTCGTCAAATTTGACCCGTGGAATCGATTCTACGGGAAAAAGTACCCCTAGAAATGACTTGTCCAACGCCATTTTTAAAACTTCAATTTTTACCCCATTTTTGGGGGAAGGGGTATGTGTGCCCAAAAAAATCGACTTTTGCAAACTTTTTTTTTAACTTCCGGGAGACCCATATCCGATGTATTTTCTTCCGAGGAATCCATTTTCATTGTCAAAATTCCCAAAATCCAACGGGAAATGCGATTTTTCCTCAAAAAACCTACTTTTTTCCAACTTCCGCTAGGATTTCGTCAAATTTGACCCGTGGAATCGATTCTACGGGAAAAATTACCCCTAGAAATGACTTGTCTAACGCCATTTTTAAAATTTGAATTTTTACCCCATTTTTGGGGGAAGGGGTAAGTATGCCCAAAAAAATCGACTTTTGCAAACTTTTTTTTTAACTTCCGGGAGACCCATATCCGATGTATTTTCTTCCGAGGAATCCATTTTCGTTGTCAAAATTCTCAAAATCCAACGGGAAATGCGATTTTTCCTCAAAAAACCTACTTTTTTCCAACTTCCGCTAGGATTTCATCAAATTTGACCTTTGGAATCGATTCTACGGGAAAAAATACCCCTAGAAATGACTTGTCCAACGCCATTTTTAAAACTTTAATTTTTACCCCATTTTTGGGGGAAGGGGTAAGCATGCCCCAATAAATCGACTTTTGGAAACTTTTTTTTAACTTTTTAAATAAAACGCTTTATATAATCTGATGACAATTACTGACACTCATTTTTCCGGTTGACGTCAGATGTTCATAAAAAATATCTGAAATTATCAGATTCCCACAAGCTCCTCTTCAATTGTGCAACCTATAGATAATTGCCTCTATTGTTGAAAATGATATAAACGGTAGGAAAGCCGATACGAATTTCGCCCCATGGTATTATTTCGCGAAATTGTTTTCTCGTTATCGTTGTTTTTGTCGTTTTCACTCTTTTATGGCGGATACAGATTCGCGGGTTTACGGTGAAACGTAAAGTTCAAATGCGTGGAAGTTGGATTTTTTTTTTTGAAACTATGCCTTTTCAATAATAAAAACGGTTACGGGCAAAAATTTTCAAAGACTGACATGGACCAAAAAATTATGTTTTTTTCGAATAAACAAATAATCGTCAAATTTACATTCACACAATTTTCGTCCATTTTTCGTTTTTATAATAACATCCCCGGAAGCGGAATTAGGAGAGTAGATGCGCTCGTTACGGTTTCATTCCGGTTTGAATTCGCCAGAAGTGTGGAATGTGTCCAAAAAGTAGCTCCAATTTGCCTCAAATATCCTCGTAATTAACGGAAGTACCTACATAAAAGATATAATATGAAAAGCAAAAGGCCTTTGCATGCTCTTTTCATCATCTATCTAATTCATGGAACCCGGTATACACCGGTGACGGAGGGTAGTACTTCTACAGGCGCTTTTACATCTCCCGCCACTGATACCGTGAAATTTTAACTAAATCCACCCGCTTCCGCGGAAATTCCAACGGCCGCTCGTAACGCAAAAGAGATTATTTGTCCAAAGTAGTTTTCTCCTCTTGATTATGCTTTTTCAGCTGCATGCAACTTATGACGTCGCTGAAATTACCCTTTGCCGAAATTCGGGGGTTTGGCCGAATTTCAGCCTCTGTCCCTTTTACACTCCTTCGCCGGAAAATTACTTTCCACCACCGTTTAGGATTTTGATGACTCTCACGAAGTCGATGCCACTTCGGTGTTTCATTTGAAGTAGCCCCCCCCCCCCCCCTCCTCGAATTTTACCAGGGCCTTGTTGCTCCAATATTTGCAATTTTCAATCGCAATTTTTTTTTCTTTTATTGCAATTTTCGAGAGTGGGACAATTATCAAGTGGGCTCTCACTCGTTTCTTGTCGAATTTCCAAAAAAAAACGCGGAAAAAGTGGAAGAGCAAAAAAATGCGTTTATCAAAAATAATCAATTTGAATTTATTAATTATAAAAATTGTATTATTATTATTATCGTGTATAATTTTTATTATTAATTATGATGCGTTCGATAATCAATAATGACAAATAATAAATTAATGAGAATAAAAAAATGATTAATTGAGCAAAATTCGATTATTAAAAATTAATAAACGAATGATTCAAAGAAAATCCGAGGTTGTAAATTGTAAATGCGTTTTTCGTCGAAATACTTTTACATTGGGGAAAAAATTCAACGAAGAATGAAATATTTTGGAAAATGAAGAATCGAGATTCGACTGAAAGTTTGTTATTTTCAAATGACAGCGTGCGCATGCTTTCTACTAGACTCTGCTTTATGCAATTGTGGCGATCGATGCCAACTCCAGTAATACTATGTCTATCTTTAGAAACATGTGCTTTGAAGGCGCATTTTACGTTTTTACAGTGCCAAGTAATAGTCGTTATACAGGATGCACTCCTATTCGACGGAGAACGAAGCAATGCGATTTTTAAGTTGAAGTGCAAATTTAGTCTGAATTGAAATTTCGATTAATCACGGAAGCTAATTTTTCACAACCAATGTGTCGATATTCGAATTCGTGGGTTTCGCAGGTAAGACGTGACCTGTGCAAGCTCCACTCTTAGGATCAATATTATAAAAATATAATAAATATTTTAAATGCGTAATTTCGTCTTCAAGGATTTTTTCATTAAAATTCGGTTTTTTTTTTGTAGATTCATTTTATTTCCGCTTTGCAATTTTCATTCAACTTCTTTGGCGTGGCCGTGGCCAATTTTTTGAATTCTACGTCGTCAGGAATTTTCAAATTTTTTATCAATCAGTGTATAATTGTTATTTTGTACATTGTTATTAGGTCGTGTCATAAGTAACTTCCGTTTTCTTAGCAGATACCCATAGCTTGCATCGGAAGTTATTTATGACTCGACCCAATGTTTTATTCGCTTTTCGAATAATCTGAATTTCAAAGTTGTTCGTTACACGAAATCATGAAAAGACGGTTCTTATCGCCGTTGTTGGAGTGACGTTCATTTACCCGCAGTCCCTAATGCTTTTGGAACTCAAAACTTTACGCGAAAGCTCCTCATTCAACCGCATCCTGCGTTAAACTTTGCCGCTTGCCTACCGAAGTATCCCATTTCCTATGGGATGCTGGCTGGCGTATCTGAGGGAAGATGCCATTAAGCCGATCAAAATATGAATGGAAAGATAATTTCAATGAACCATAAACCATAAACCATAATTTTCAAAAATGTTAAATAATTTTAAATAATTTTAAATAATTTTCAAATAATTTTCAAATAATTTTAAATAATTTTCAAATAATGTTAAATAATTTTCAAATAATGTTAAATAATTTTCAAATAATGTTAAATAATTTTAAGTAATTTTAAATAATTTTTCAAATAATTTTAAATAATTTTCAAATAATTTTAAATGGAAAACCGAACGCTTCTTGCCAAATGTTTTATCTGCAAAAGGATCGAAGTTTTTTTTTTGTTAGATGCGTATCAACGTCAAAAATAGGATCCTGAAATCCTGATAAATTTGAAAAATTTTGAAATTAACAAATTTTAAGAAAACGAAGATTCCTAAAATTTTTTACAACAATATATTATAGAGGCAGGACCGACTATAATTGACAGGAATTTTTTTTGAAACTACAAAAAATGCAAGCCTACTCCTAAAATATTCCAATTGTTATTTCATTTATTGGAACGCTTATTTTATTTATTAAATTCGTTATTTTATTAACACTTTGACTGCCACGTTGGCCACCGGTGACCGACAGTAAACTTTCCGTACAGGCCGCGCTGGTTATGACCAATGCAATAGCGCATACCGTTACGACCCACGCGGCGTGAATAGGGAGTCACGTAAATTTCACGTGGCAGTCAAAGGGTTAAGTAGAATCCACGCAACGCGATCGGTTTAATCTCATAAATTTTGCATAAAAAAAAAAGATTTTTTATTATATTTTCGACTCGACTCGGCGTGTGGTCATTAATTAGTCATTATTACACTATATTATGACTGTCGACCAGGATGTTGCTTTCAACTTGTCTCTCCATCAACCGGTTACGACACAATGAATTATGGAACAATGATAGAAGATCATAATAATAATAATAATAATAAAAAAAAACAACAAGTTATTCAACTATTGTTATATTATTTCCAATGTTTTTTTTTCTTTTCTGATGCACGTACGTATGTTTGTGAACTTACAATTACATGTGACATTTTTTATTTATCATACAATTTCGTATCAAGGAATTTTATTGATTCTGGCGTTTTTTTTTTTTTTCAATTCTTATCTTTAATCTTTGCACACTTTTGATTTATTGCGGTCAAAGGGGGTATTAGCGCTTTACGAGATAAATCGTTTTTTAAACCTGACGTCTTCTGACGACACACAACGAAAAAATTGAATCTCATGAATTTTTTACATAATACATGAATTTTTCTTTTACGTAAAAATATATTGCGTTTTTAATTTCCAACCTGACGAGGATAAGCTGGGTCCCCAAATGGGGAATTATGAATTATAATAATTATTTATTATAATTATATTCAATCATATATTATAATTATTGATTATAATAATATTTAATTATATATTATAATTTATATTACAATAATATTTAATTTGGAACCTGGCGAGGATAAGGTGCGTCCCCAAATAGGGAATTATAATAATTATTTATTATAATAATATTTAATTATATATATTGGGTTGGCAACTAAGTAATTGCGGGTTTTGTCATTTATTTGCATTGAAAAATCCGCAATTACTTAGTTGCCAACCCAATATTATAATTTATATTATAATAATATTTAATTTGGAACCTGGCGAGGATAAGGTGGGTTCGAAGTAAGTTATATGCAGAATAATTATATTCAGAAAAAAAAACAGGTGTTTATCTTTTTTTTTTATCACGATTAATGTAACCAACGTGAACCGTGTGTAAGAAGAGAGGGAGGCGATGGAGAGAAGAAGGGAGATGGGCGAATTGAAAAATCGAAAATTGTCTTTTCAAAGTGACAGTAGTTTTCTAAGGTGGAATGAGCGCGAATGCAATTCACTGACATTTATAATATCCATTTGAGTGCGTGAAAGATTGTGCTTTTATTGAAGCATTTTGCGTGCACCTTTGGAGCATCAAAGTGAGTGGAAAGTTTATCTCGATTTTTTGGTCTTTCCATTGAGAAAACTTTTCCTTGGAAAGCTTGGGCTGGGCTTTACTCGGTTATTATTTATTTTTTTTATTTTATTTTAACTTATTGTTGGGAAGCTATAGATTATTTTTGTTTCAAAATTAATGGAGATTTCGTTGATCTATAAAATTATAGATTCTTGAGAATGGTTGTACCGCTAAGATTGTTGTCATTGACGTAGTTTTTTGTAGTTCAATTTAATTTCGCTGAAAAAAAAAAAAAATTGGACTGCAAAATTTAATTGTATTTGGAAGAAATTACGTTTACAAATAAAAAAACACTACGTCTACAAAAATAATCTTAGCGGTACAACCGTTCCCAAAAATTTGTAATTTTATAGTTGGGTACTTGCTCTATTTTTTTGGTAGTTCCATTTAATTTTGCTAAAAAAAATGCGACCATAAAATTAAATTATATTTAGACAAAATAACGTTTTTAAAAAATAAACTACGTTCATAAAAATAATTTTATTGAATAATTTTCTGGTCTAACTCTTTGTTTCCAAAATTTAATGGAAACTACAAAAAACTACGTCTACAAAAATAATCTTAGCGATACAACCATCCTCAAAAATGTATAATTTTATAGTTGGATACATTCTCTATTTTTTTCGTAGTTTCATTTAATTTTGCCAAAAAAATGCGACTATAAAATTGCAATTATATTTAGAAAAAAATGACGTTTTTAAAAAATAAACTACGTTTATAAAAATAATCCTATTCAATAATTTTCTGGTCTATTTCCTTTTTTTTTTTCAAAACTTAATGGAAACTACAAAATAACCACGTCTGTAAAAATCATTTTAGCAGTAACGAAAAAAAAAAAAAAAAAGGTTTGTTGGCTCTTCAGTACACATGCGGACATCATACGAAATCCGAAGTTTGCACATGCATTCAAATCCCCTTAAAACAAAATGCAAACTTCCAGAAAGAGGCTGTTGCTCGACCTTCGAATAATTCCTTCGATACCGAACATTGTACTTCGGAATCAATATTTTTAAATCCACTGTTTTTTTCCCTTTCAGATTCGACGAAGTATTTTATTTTTTTCGCTAATTTTGCATTAAATGAAGAAAAATGAACAAACTCGAATTCCAAGCTATTGATTTGCTTGAAGAAAATGCACGACCCGGAGTGCAGCCTGACAAAGAAAATCGAATGGAAAGAGATTTCAACGAAAATGACACGAATTTATTTTTGCCAGAAAAAATAGAAAACGTGCGAATTCAAGATGAGAATCAAGGGAAAGCTTTCCGAAAAATGGTCGAGGTGTCGAGTGAAAATGAAAATTTCAAAGAAGCAGCGGAATTGGCTTGCAACGAAGAAGCTGCGAAATTTCTGTTGGAAGTGTTACCAAAAAATTGCGAGGATTGGTCCTACGAAGAAAAATTGCAATGGATCTGCAAAAAAGTGAACGAATCCCGCAGCGCGCTACCGAATTCACTTCTGAATCTGATGAATGGGAGTTTGAGAAACGGTGATTGCGGGAGATCAATTAACGCGAGACCAGATTGGTTGGACCTGGACAAGTTCAAAAGGGGCCAGAAATTCGCGAAGGATTATATGTTCGGTATCTTTTTTGCCGAATCTCTGTCTTTGTTCCAGTTGTTTTGCTTCGAAGATGGTTTATACCCGTTAGTTATGACCGGGAAGTCGAGTACACCTTATACCGCCTTTAAAAGGTACCGCATTATTCCATTTTTCTCTTATTATTATTTTTCCCTCGTTATTTAAACAAATGGAAATACCGACAGAGCATTTTTTCGTCAAAAGCGTAGGATCAAATTTAAAATTTGAAAATGGGAGAAAATCTTGAGTAAAAAAAGTAAAATTTTCTTCCCGTAATTTAATTTTCCTAGACCGTCTTGTGTAATGACGTCATTTTGAAAATGTCAAAAATCCAATTTTCAGGTATTTATCGACCGCCTGCCGGGTCAGAAACTGGTACACGGAAGATCCTTGGACCGAAGGTACCGTAGCTCACAAGGATATTCAAACCGTACGACAAATGCACAAAAAAGTGCGCGAGAAAATTCTAGCCTGCGACAACGAAGACATTGAAAAAGCAGGGAAAATAGCAAACCCCTATTGTCCGACGAGAGATATGGTTTCGGAGGATTTTCAATCCACTTGCGTCCCACCTGTGACGGGACAGTGTCCTCACCTGCAGATTCGAAAAAGTGGTTTTCGCCTGAAAGCTTTGAATCAAGGTGACATGGCGGCCACGCAGTTTGCCTTCGTTGGACTTTCGATTTTGTATCCCAAAGCTTTCGGTCTCCATTCCGTCAGCGACGAGGATTTGGAAGCCTTTTGTCACGTTTGGAGAGGGATCGGGTATTTACTTGGGATGGAGGACGAGTGAGTCGATTGGAGTTACTATTTTTTTCTTTAATTCAAAAGGACGTGTGTAATTACACACATATACGCTAGGCAAGTATCACTCCGAGTCGATCGGTGCGCCGCCCTGTGGCATTCACGCGCAATTTTAGGCGAACAGCGGAACGCGCGCGTGCCACGACCCGTCGAGCGTTTATACAACGAAATTCAAATAAAATGACTCGCGTAATTACAAACGGGTTCCAGCCGGTAGATTTAAGCATTTTTCGTCCCAAAAGTATCTCAAAAGGTGCAAAATTGGTGAAAAGTTTTCACGCGAGTGACGCGAAAGAAATAATCGATGACGATCATCGAAAAATTAGTGGCTCGATTGGGAAAAGTATAAAAATGTACACCATTACTTTTTCTCTCAACGCTATTACACCCCACGACGCGACAATTGCGATTTCATGACACTTTTTTATTATTCAAAGAATTTTCAGTAAGCACTGTTGACATTTCGACGCAAGCTGACACGTGGTATGGAAGCCATTTGTCGCCCTAGAGTTGTTATTTTTCGCCAACCGGCGGCGCCACAAGAGATACTGGCCTAGCGTAGAACAATTGCATCGTTTATGTGTAATAATGAATTTCACGATTTTCAGGTACAATTTTTGTCGAGGAACCCTGGAAGATGTGAAGCAACGTTCACGGGATTTCATAGAGTTATGGGTAAAGCCCACCTTGAGAACCGTCACACCCGAATGGGAACACATGATGAGATGCGTCAATGAAGGAATCAACTATTACTATCCACTCGGTAGCTTCGAAATATCGTTGCTGTATCTCACGGATCTGCTCAATCTGCGCATGCCGCGGTTGCAATCGTCCTTATCGTACTTGCAATGGATCAGATACAACATAGTCAAGTAAGAATTCGCGAAAAAAAAAAGCTAAGGTCGCGGAAATTTACAAAAAAATTTTGGGGTTATGAATTTTTTAATTGTTCGAAAAATAATATTGTGTTAATCAAATTTTATACAATTGTTTAAATTCCAATTTTTTGTTGGTATTATATTTATATTAATATATTAATTAATTGTATTATAATGAGATAATAATTATGGTATAGTTATATTATAATTATATATTACAATTTAAAAAAAATATCAATCTTGAATTTCTTCATTTGTTGCAGAGTGACGTTTTATTATTTAACGAGAATACAACGAGTGGCCCAGTTAATAAACAAGGGCCTCAACAGGGCCCTCGATCGCGGGGTCAATTTCACACCCGAGCATCACAAGAAGCTTCAACAGAGGTCCGCTAGGACTCTGCTTAATTTTTCGACTGCATCCGAAGGAAAATGAATTTTAGCGAAGACGAAATTAGATAGAAAATAAAAAATACAACTTCGTGTGGAAAAATATTATCTTCAATTTCATGAACTTGGAAATGAAATTACCCGAAGATTTACCACCAGTAGCAAAACGCTTGGCTGTGATTGAAATAACGTGGGATGCGAAAGTTGGGGGGAATAATCAAAACTTGTAAATAGGAAATGTGTAAAAAGTGGAAACGTAAAAGCTTTATTTTTTTTATTCTATGTTTTAAATAAAAATAATTGATTTGGGATAAATAGGAAACTTTTTTACATAAATATTCGAATCCATATTTTAGTAACGCAAAACGAAGTACATTTATTGTAAATTTCGCATTAACAGAATTTAGAGAGAGCCTGTACCCGATCTGGACAAATGTTGCGTAATAATTAATGACAATGTTGGTCAATAAAAAAAAATGCAATTGCTGCAATAAAGATGGACGCCCGATTTGATTAACAAATAAAACTGGATTTTAATTAACCAGGAAGGATCGAAGAGAAATATTTTTTTATTGTTAGATAATAATTTTTTTTTTCCATGAAAAAAAATGTATATATTCAATTTTAACTACAGCCATAATTAAATATGGCACCAAATATATATGAATTTCTAGTAATTCTAACTATATTTATTGTTGCTCCAACTATTTTCATGAATGAGCGAATTGGAATAATTAGTGCCTTCATTTTTCAAGCAATAGAGTTAAATGTAATGCAATAATGTATATAATATAAATATATAAATAAATAAAGTAAATAAATTAAATACCTAGTGTCTTCATTTTTCAAATAATTTAATTAAATATAATATATTAATCAAATAATTAGTGTCTAATTTTTTTTTTGTCCGCGTATTTTCGTGGAAAATTAAAAATAATTATTTCTCAATGGACGTAGTAATAAATAGTTCCAAGTTAATAAAAAAAAAGAACATAATGAGGGGTTTCGACGTTTCTTTAACGTTCGTTAAACATTGAAACAACCACTCTTCAATAAAATTCTATTGCAATAGCAACAAAGGTATTGCTTTCGTTGATGGTATTGTGACATCTCGTATTATCTGTCATTTGGTGTATACATACTCTATCATTATTTGTTACGTTTGTCATGAATCTCGTTTAGGGTGTATAATTATTGTTTTTATTTTTTTATAGGATTATTAGAAACGTTATTTTTTTTATCCGAATGTCAATACGATGTCGTAGTTTGTTTCAGCGAATGACGAAGATGCTTTTCGCACTATATTTAGCAATAACTAAATTTGTAATAAGTAATAACTAATAAAATAGTTTATTTTTTGACATTTTCCGCCTAAAAAAATTTTGAAACACATGTTTTTGATTTTCGAAAATCGGGTGAACCATTTAAACCGGTTTCAAGATAATTGCAAACCGAGAAATTGAATTAAAAAAATAATTGTTTATTTTTGGAAATTTTTTTGCCTAAAACTTCATTTTACAGAAGTAAAAAAAAATTTTTTTCTAATTTTTTAATGAAATTGAATCGGAACAGAAATTAATGGTCGACAGAGTATCCCATCAGGCGTCAAATTATAATATCCAAGTTGTTGACTATTTTGGTATTTCTTCGGATAAATGTCCCAAGTGCGTCACGAAATAGAAGAACATATTTTTCTTTGCATCAACCTTTTTGTTAAGCCAAGGCCGTGACAATTATAATTCGGCTGAAAAAAGATCCATAATTGGAAAGTTCAATACTCAAGGTAACAGGAAGTTTACATTGATCCCTTTTTTACTCTACCTCACATTTGCGTCATATTCTTATTAGATATTGCGGATAAACAACTTTTTTTGACTATTATTGAATGGCTAGGAATTGCGTCTTTATGAATTCGTTAAGGAATCTTGGCGCATTTTTACATAAACATCTAGAGTATAAACAAAAAAATTCAAGGTAACGCGATATATAACAAACACGTACCTACTGTTGGTATATTACCGACAGGTGGTATATTACCGACAGATGATATATTACCGACAGTTGGCACAAGACACCAGTTGATACATTACCAACAGTAGGTGTATTACCAACAGTAAGTGCGTGTTTTTACCAACTGTCGGTACAGAAAGTCATTTTTTAAAAAAAAATGTATAGTTTATGTGACAGAAACTGTAGATTCGCAACACTCTCGGTCATTCAAAACTACGCTTTAAATGTATAACCGTAAGATGGTAAAACAGGTCTCCGAGGGTACATACGATCCTGCATTGTAACCAGAAAAATTAAATATAATTACAGAAATCTGTTTCAAACAAGGACAAGAACCAAACCGAGAAGAACCGGGACTTCGACGATTAAGTTTATTTTCGGAGAATCTAATTTGTCATTACCTTCTTTTCCTTTGAAGCCAAATTTTTCAACAAGGACCTACTATTTCGATTTTTTAAAAATAAAAATAATAATATATTTTCAAATTCGACTTGTTAATTGAATTACTTTGGAACAAAAAAAAGTTTGAGAATCAATATTTGAGTTCCTTCCCTTTGGAGGCTACTATCGCTTTAATCGTGACCGATTAAACGCAACTAGAGTTTGCATCTTTTTTGTCCACAGAAAAAATACACCCAAATCCCTTTAAAGCCGAAATTTGGAATGCCCCGAAGCAATTGTGGTCACAGTGAAAGCTCGGGAAGTGTGTAGAAAATAACATCCACCGCATGTTCCCACCACTGACGGAAAAGTTTGCTTTTCACTAACATTGATCGAACTGACCAGCTGTTGATCCTGTGAACCACGATCCAAAGGAAATTCCAGTTTAAAACTTTTCGGAATAACTTACTACCACCACTTCGAAAAATAAATGGAACAATTTCGGGCCCAATGTGGACCCGAATTTCGACATACCCCTGCGTTATGATAGATAAAAACCCATGCGACTGTTACGTCTTTTTCCCACTTTTAACACGTTCGAGATTATTTTTTTTCTTTCTTTTTGCCTCGAAACTCGATATATGATTTCCACCTTTCATCGGCATCGGCCCCCAACCCCTTTTTCGGCATTTTTTGATTTTTCGACACAACGGGCACGCTGTCGGTCAACGAATGGCCATTGAACAATTTCTTGTTCACCAGCCACGAATCGCTGCGACAATACTTTTTAGAGAAAATTTAAATTATACATTACAAGTTAAATAAATAATAATATATGATTTTAATAGAAATAATTTTTTACATTTGGGAGGGTACCAGAGGATTGAACCCTGGGCTCCCGAGTGAAGATCCACGACTCTACCACTGAGCCATCGTACCTCCCTATAATATTTTTATAATAATACGATATTAATATATTATTACAATATTATAATATATTTTGATGATAAATCCCAATATTCCAGGACCACCTCGTACTTTGGGAAAGTGGAGTGTGTATGGTTACTAAAAGATGATGGCGACTGGGGGTGTCCATGATATTCTCTTCGGATTTATCCCATATCGTATAATATCACTGTCGAAGAGAAGGAAATTGCAAGACTTCCAACTATAACTTTCATTTATGACGTTCCCTCAAACTTTATCACAGCTTTCTTGTCTCGGGGGTGTCATTATACCTCTTAGCCGGATGAACAATGAATCCTTTTTTAATACCAAAACAACCCCTTATATAAAAAAAAATCCCCAAGAAACGATCCACTGCAAGGCTTCCAACGAACCCAGAGTAGACGACACGAATCCTTTTATCAGAAAAATTACTCATTTTCTTATTCCTGTTCTTGCTTCGTTCCGAGAAAAGGTGTAAATGCGATGACACGGGGTTTGACATTTTCATTCTGCTTCTTTTTTATTACTAGAATCTCGAGAGCAATAAAAAATTGGGAAATTTTTATAATTAGAATTTATACTAGAACTAAAAATGCGATGTTGTGACGTCATCATCGGACATAATTAGTCTACCGAAAGTCAGACGATTAATCCTTGTATTAAAATATAATTTATTCAGGAAATACCGTATTTAAATCGATTCCGGAATTTTATAAAATACATTTGAGTCAAAATTTTTCTTTTCTTTTTTGGCAGAACCTTTTTTGGGAGAATTTTAACTGTCACGGACAAATTGCAATGTAGGAACTCTCGATAAACTGTCAAATAACTAATTTCTCTTCATTAAAGTGATATCTCGCTTTTTAGTATAAATGCAAAAAAAAAATTTGACAAAAAAAAATAATACAAGAAACGATTAAGTATGAATGGTCGAAAAATTGCGCTCATAATTTTTCAATTATTCCATTCATGAGGGATAAGTGGCTCTGTTACGTTGGTAGCCAACTTTGGAATGAAGTAAGGCACATTTTAATTTTATTCTAGAGAGCAAACTGCTGTACTGCGGCTATTAAAGCCTTGTTCTGTCTCTCGACACTCTTCCGTAAACGTGAAGCATTTCTAGCAAAAAAGAGAGTAATGCTGGCACGAAAGTGCCCCGGTCTTGTTCCTTGGAATAAGTTGCTAGTTTTGTTTTGCTCTAAAAGCTAGACGCCTAAATTCACAAAGCCAAATATAACAAAGAAACGTTACAATTAGGCGTTGCCCTCGAATTTTCATGTTCCATTTCACGAAATTCAAAATGGAGGTGATGCATTTATGGTTTATGGTTGATCGAACGTGCCCCGCAATCCCACGGGGCCAACGGAGAGAGACACGTGGTATGGAAGCCATTTGTTACCCTAGAGTTTTTATTTTCCGCCAACTGGCGGCGCCACAAGAGATACTTGCCTGGCGTAGAAAAACAGTTTGTTTAATTTTTTTTTTTGATTGAACGATATAACGAAAGAGGAGAAGAGAAAAAATTGCAAATTAAAAAATTAGTAGGATAACGATAATTTATGTTTTACTACTTTTTGAGTTTCTTTTTCAAAATCAGTCGCGATATTGGAAATTTCGAAAAATCGCACTCGAAGTAAGATAAAATGTGCCGAAGGAATACAGCCGCAAAATATATAAGACAAAGAGATGAACCCGTTAAGCCGTGAAACATGTATATAACTGATAAAAACGGAGAGTTGAAATGTAAGCACTTTCCTTGTCAAGTACCGCATGATAGGATCAGCTGGGCGAGTCGAAAAAGGCAGAATGTGAAAGTTAGAGAGAGAAATAGATGCGATAGATACAATTCGAAGTCCAAAAGGAGGCAGGAATTCTTGATGTGAGTATCAGAAATTCTTGCATTCGCTGACTTGGCGTCATTTTCAGCGATACCTGCAAATATATATATATATATAATCGCGTCTGTCCTCCGAGAGAACGAAACAGATCTTTCCCGATCCACTCCAAAGCCTTTGCACCGTCCCCCTGCGGATTTTGTTTCAATTCAACTTTTGACAGCCGGTGCTCGTGCCAAATTTTCGTAAATTAAAATACGTATATTGGATCCAAGGGTAGCGACGAAGGGAACTTGGCTAGGAATTATAGTTATTTAATACCTCAATTTAATACGCAATAATTTAATAGTTGTTGATTTGTTTAAAACTGCACATTTAAATTTAGAAAAAAAAAACATGTATTAATTTAGTTTTTTTAATGGATGAATTTTTTTTTATGTCGTGTCAAGTTTGACAATAATTTAAGAAAAAAAGAGCGTAGTCGAGTTGGAATTAAATGAGCGATTGAAGAATTTACCAAAATGTTGCCGAAGCTTTAAAGAAAAAATATTTACCAATTTTTCTTGAAAAATTTATACGAATTTTTCTATGGTACCATTTTTTGTTATAAAGTGTATTTTTCTAACTTATAATTACATATTATAAAATATATTTTATTTTTCTGTTGACAATTATTTTATAAAGTATAAGAATTTACCAAAATTTTATTGCCGGAGTTTTATCAAAAAAAAAAGTGCTTTTATAAACATTTTTCTATGGCACCATAGAAAATCCGAATCGGCAGGAATAGATTGTACAAAATTACTATTTCATTCAATATCATACATAATTAATTATTATAGTGGATAATAAATTATGTATTAATTTATCATACGCTATTTTATTAAACTCCATTTAAATTTTAAGGAGTGTTAGTTTAATTGATTATTAATTTCCTCTGCTCTTGCCCATTTAGGCCCATTTAGGGGGGCTTTAAATTCGAAATTTATTATAATAATATTAAAATTTCATAACAAAAAATCTAGTCATAAATAACAAATTTACATACTGGGAGTAAATTTAAGCCTAATAAATAATGCAGTCGTTCCTTCCCATGCAAGTGCACGTAGGTAAAGTAACGCTTGCATAACGATATTATGATCCCGAATGCACAGCGTGTAGGGTAAACAAATATTTTTAATTAGAAAGTATTTTTAATAACGAAAGAATTCTATTGGATTTCAATACATCCTTTTAGCTTTACCTTAAACGCCTGCCGATAAATATACATTCGACTTGAATTGCGATATTTTCCCAGAATAATCATTTTTTTTATTCTTCTAAATTTGTATTTTCCAGATGAACATTAAAAATCTGGAAGGAGAAGAAATACAACGTCAATCAAGAAAACAAGTTTTTATCAACTTGGTTTTCAAACCAAAATGGAATTTAAAACATTTTGAACATTGTAGAAAAGAATTAACAATTCTTAAAGAACAATCAACCTTTTTAGTTAAACGCAGAAATAATAAAGTTATACCTAAACATTTAAATTTCAAAACTAGCAAAGTTTTCGAAGGAAAATTTCAAAAATCGTTCGAAAAACGTAATTTAAATCATAAAAATGAAATTTTGAGACTAGAAATTAAAAAAGAAAAAATTTAAGACCGATAGACCCAAGAGATAATACTTATTTATTTAAAACCTACGGTCAGAGAAGGGATAATTCGAAAAATTAAAAATTTCCCCAGATCCAATCCATTTGAGTAACACCGGTGGGAGGAAGAAATTATAAATAACTGGCACTTTCGTACTCGGCGGAAAATTATCTTTCCCTGTTCCCTAAATTAGTTCGGGACAGGGTAATACTGATTGCACCTAAGGCACCGAGGGCTCGAGGAAGGAGAAAGACACTGTTTAGAAGAGTCTTGAACGTTCGATATTAGACAAATCTTCGGCATTACATCGTTCCTTGGCTTCCGTCAATCAAACTGAGTCTGAACGCGGATTTCATTGGTTTCGTCTAATTTAAAGTCTTTTATTTGATCTTGTATCGGAGCATCCACTAAACCTTGAGCTATACTTTGTAACTTCAACAATAATATATGATACATTAATGCACTGTTACTGTAATATTATAATACATTTTAATAATTATAATAATAATAATAATAATAATAATAATAATAATAATAATAGTAATAAAATAATAATAATAATTAAAATAAATGGTGAAATATGATAGGTTAGCTAAGACCGTAAAAAAAAAAAATTTACAGTACATCCCTAAAACTCGAATGCTGCAAAAATTGTGGTAATGGCGTGGATCAATTGATTGAAAAAAATAAATAAATAAATAAATGAAATAGGCGCTAGATAAATATAAAAATTGTAAAATAAAAAATGGTACATAATACAATTGTAATTATATTTGTTATTTTTATAAAAAAAAAACTGTGACTCCAAAGTCGAATTTCAACGAGGTTTGCCCCAAATAAATGCGGGACGAGGGCAAAAAAAAAAGACCTGCCGGAGCAAGTGGCTCCGGTTAATCAAAAAGGCCATTAAGGACTTGGCGTAAAAACATAAGTTCCAGGCAAGTTCCCCGAGCTTTCAATTCTGATTGCCCGTATAATCAATTCCAACTATTTTGCATAGCGAGGATGAACCCACTAAACTTCTTCCCCACTAAATTTCCTGTACATAAATTGCATATATCCTTTTTGTATTTTTCATTCCTCGAGTCTCGAATTAATTAAATAAAGAAGAAGAAAAAAACATTAATTGAGTCTCCCGTAACAACCAAGAATTTGAAATGTTTTTTTATTACAAAATAGACCAACAAAGGATTCTGTAATTAAAAAAAAAAGAAGAATAATGCACAAGTGTGGAGAAATTGATGTAAAATGAAGGGCTGATAATTATGATAATTACCATTTTTGGATTTAACACTACTTCTACTCATTTCATTTTGGAATTTGAATTTCGAATTATATTTGATGTTTAATTTCATCTTTGTTTGAAATCCATAAACGGGAGGGATGATACAACCCCCCCCCCTCCCTCTAAAAAAATGTCTAATTTGTACATTTGAAATGTCCAAAAATATTAAAATGGTAAAAAATAAATAGTAAAAAATGTTGAATAAAATATATAAAATAAAAGGTACCAGAAATTGTTAGGATTTTCTTTATAAAGTTTCATACCTACTTTAAATCTAACAATTTCTCTTTTCGTTTCAAAAAGTTCTTGGAGTCTCCACTTTCAACTTTTGAAGTTCATTCAATATAAAAAAATGTTCCGTTTTTCCAGTCTGGTTGGAGTTAAAGTTGTCGATGCTTGTGCCATTTCACAGCGTTAAGGGGGAAAGTTGTTTGCGAAACTAAATTTTATTGTTATGGTTTGCTCCCATTTTCGCAGACTGATTTTTTTTTTCTAGGTCGAAAAATCAAAACTGCAAAATCAATTACCATTTACATTATTTACAAAATTTTTAGCAAAAATATTATTCTAACATATTTGAAAATAATTATACATATATATAATATTCCCATAACTTTGTCTTTACCGATTTCTATTTTTATTTTTGTGTAATTTTGGATAGTTTACGTAATTTTAAAAAAAATCCCATTTTTTTTTAATGTTGCGAAAAAAAGCTTGATCCTTTTTTAAACTTTTTTACGAATTAATACAGATTTTTTGGACTATACTAATTTACAAATTTTTATGTAAAATTTAATTCTAAGATATTATAAAATAATGAACCGGTATAATTAATTATTAATAATTTATAATAATTTTATATAAACAAAATTCCCATTTTTTTTTTCGCACAACAGAATTCCAATTTTTTTTTTTTTTTTTTCGAAAATTGCTTCGCGGGAAAATTTGTAATTTCGTAATTAATTGGACTTTTTCGAAAAACGAATGAACAACGAACACGTGGCAATAAAAATGAATAATAAAAATTTGCCGGCACTCGCACAGCGCAAATTAGGTCTAGACTGTTTTTTTTTTTATTGATATTGCATTTCAAAGTAATTCTTTTTTTTTTGCCACGTGTACAAAGTTTAAACGTGTCGATTTCAACTATGGCAAAAGATCGAGGAACAAAGTTTTCAGAGCGATACTTTTGTGCGCAAGCACAGGTGCAAGTTCCAGGGTATAAAGCGGAGAAACGGGAGCTTGTGTTGCGCACTTTGTGTTTCTCTCATCCGTCACATACATCGTATATATATATATCGTATATATAAAAATCGGTGTTTCTTCCAAACTATCCCGTTTTATCAATTTCGCTCCGTTTATCGGGACCTTAAAAACAAAGTCTCGAGAAAATTTGAAAATTCGAAGTTCTTTTTAATCGCCAGTACCACGAGTTTCCTCGATTTGTTGTACCTACGTTCGTGAAATCCACGTGGGAAATATCATAAACACGTGAGTTTAAACAAAACCTACAACATTTTCATTTGTTGGAAAATTCACTGGAGAACTTTATCGTTGTTGTTATTCGAAACTGCGGAGGCGTCGTCGGAAAAGTTACGACTTGTCTGCGACCACGTTGTCCCGCGAAAAATGGAAATAAAACACAAATTGAAAAAAAATAAAATAAAATAAAAATTTGTTTCCTCGTTTTTGAATAAAACTCCGAGAATTTTCAAAATTCGTGCGAGAAGAGATTCGCGGGCTCTTTTTTTTTTGGCGGATGTCCGAAGCAGAAATTCTTTGTTTAATAGAAAAATCGGTTGAGCAGAGTCACGATTTTTTATTTGAAAATCGGAAATTTTGTTGAAAATCAGAAAAATACTACAGTGGCGAAGACGAGAGCGAAATTACGATTTTTTTTTATGGCGTTTGTATTTTGACAAAAACTGTAAATTTTCGGAAAATCATAAAAATATCGGTGGCGAAGGCACGGGTACATTTAAAAATTTTATTTATAATTTATTAGTATTACATTTTTAATTTATTAGTAATTAAATTATTAGTAATTTATTAGTAATTAAATTATTAGTAATTTATTAATAATTAAATTATTAGTATTTATATTTATAATTTAGTATTATTTTTATATTATTTATATCTCTATATAATTTCTAATGATTCTGACTACATTTATTGGCACTCTAATTATTTTCAAAATTGAGTCAACCAGAAATTAAACAATTAATGTCCTATTTTTTTTTTCGGTGTAACAAAGCCGGCAATTTATTGACATACAGAGAAATTTGTACGGTTTTTAATAAATTGTAGGGTTTTAACAATTAAATACTCATTAATTACTACAGATGATAATGATAATAATAATAATAATAGTACCAACTATAGCAATTTTTTTTTTTTTTGAAATTGCAAGTGTTATCCAAACTTTGCTAATTCCATTCAAAGTGAGTGTGTGTGTGTGTGTGTGTGTGTGTGTGTGTGTGTGTGTGTGTGTGTGTGTGTGTGTGTGTGTGTGTGTGTGTGTGTGTGTGTGTGTGTGTGTGTACTTATAACTTTGTTGCTTCACCGTGGAAGCTAAGACAACATTGATTGTAGTTATTCGGGCAGATAAATGGTGTATATATGTATATGTAATTGCAGTAACAGCGCATAAATTGATGAAAAAGAAAAAAAAAAGGTTTATTTATAACAGTGAATATTTAGGACAATGATATACAACAAAAATGGGGGTTCGCAAGATTTTTGTTTGGATGTTGAATGATTATATCTGCTGAGACATTTAACAGAGAGCAGCTTCCGCGGATCTGACGAAAAACAGCACTTGCGAAAGCATTATTTGGGATGAATTTGCATCGTAGTAGCCTTGCAGCGACGAAAATGATTCTTTGCCGGGGAAAAAAAAAGCACGAAAATCAAATTATTTTTCTTCTATACAACCTTCGCCGTGTAAATAATAAATTTACGCGAAAAAAAAAATTTCGAAATTGGAAAAAAAGTGCTTTCGGGAACTAAACTAAATATTTTCAATTTTAAGCGTAATTACCGCGACCAGCAATTGCATCACACGACCAAAGCGAGTATGCGCTCGTTAATTAGAAATAACAATTAGTCGAACAATGTTCTATGAAGCATATATATGTATAGGACCTGCAAGTACAATACACCCCTACGTGGGATCCATATACGTACATGCATTATTTTTATGTGCGATCATTCATAATTTAAATGCTCGATGGAACCTTTTTTTTTAATTGATTATTGTTTCCAATTGATAAATGGGCCATCGTTTCTGTGCCTCTCTGTGCGTCGCGAAGTGGTACATACATGCATGCGAGAGTACTGGCTAATGTTGACGCTACGCAAAAGGAAAAATCCAATCGTTTTAATTATTATTATTATTATTATTATTATTATTTGACAAATGTTCGCTCGAGTGGACAATTGTAATGAAAATATTTGTTTTATAACAATGGGATGGCACAAAAAAAGAAATCACGAAATTCGATTCATTTTATATCCGCAAGTATTTTTTAATTTTACAAGAATTGGTCTCGAAAAACGACAATAATATATCGAGGTTATATATTATTGTTTAACTAAATTTTGAGAATATATTTTCCTGTAAAAGAACTGTATAAAAAAATTTTTTTGAATAAAAAGTATCCGATCGAATGTTTTTAAAATTTGAGAATATATTTTTCTATAAATAATAGATACGGTGCTTCAGGGTGGGCATGACATTAGTGGCCACATTTTTTAGGTTAACAACTGTATTTCCGTCCAATTTTAAGCTCGAAATTAAGTAGTCAGGCCATAGAGCGGTTTAATGTCCTTCTCTAATTGTCCCTATTTTCTGCTAATTTCTTCCAATCGTTAGACCTTGACGTCCTACATAATTTGGAGCTGGTAGTTTATGGTCTTGGCCATTCTCGGCCTCTCTTTCTTCCAACGTCTCGTTTCCAGTGTAATCGCTTTTAACTTGGGTGATTTTTGGAAATTAAAAGAAAGAAAAAAGTATGCCATCGAATTTTATTATATTTTAAAAATGCATTTGCCTATAAATGGACTGTATAAAATAATTTTTTGAAAAAAAAACTAGGGTAAATACACCAATAGATGGACACCCTCCAATAGATGGACAAATATTATTTCCAAAAGTAATTATATAAAATTAAGAATGAAATCATAAAGTCATTATCCGATCGAATGTTTTTAAATTTTAAAAATGCATTTTCCTATAAATGAACTGTATAAAATAATTTTCCTGAATAAAAAAGTATCCGATCGAATGTTTTTACATTTTGAGAATGTATTTTCCTATAAATGAACTGTATAAAATAATTTTCTGGAATAAAAAATATCCGATCGAATGTTTTTAAATTTCGAGAACATATTTTCCTATAAATGGACTGTATAAAATAATTTTCTGGAATAAAAAGTATCCGATCGAATATTTTTAAATTTTTTTAAATGCATTTTCCTATAAACGAACTGTATAAAATAATTTTCTGGAATAAAAAGTATCCGATCGAATGTTTTTAAATTTCGAGGACGTATTTTCCTATAAATGAACTGTATAAAATAATGTTTTTGTCCGAAAATTCGTTGGTGTGTAAAATTATGTGACCAATCATTCGGCATTTTCGCAGTATGTGTCCAGCACGATCTTTTTACCCCATCGAGTGTGTGTCACTTCTTTGCCCATTGTATAATATTTGTGTGTGTGTGTGTGTGTGTGTATTAAAATAGGAATTAAGGCGAATACTGGAATTGCTCTATAAAGTATGATATTGACACGTAATGAGCAGAAAACCATAACGTTGATGATGTGGGCAAACACATATATACCCAAGAACTTTTCTCGAAACGCTAGAAATAGACTTTCTATGTACACTTTGTACACGTATATGTGTCGCTATGCACCTATGTTTCGCCTATGCATCGTTACCTTTCGCCATTAGAGTATAGGAAACACCGTCGCGTAAATCTTCACCTGTTTAAATCTATCGGTTTTTCTTTGAAACATTTTTGCACCATTAGTCGGTTGGTAGGAAAAAAAAAAGCGAGAAAGAAAAAAGAAGTCAAGGTACATACAGTTGAAAAGTTGATGAAAAACGAACAATTAGAAATGTTAATTTTACACAAGGGAAGGAAAGTCAGTTGTAGATTTATGAACCCTAAGTTGAACCTTTTTTTTTTTATTTTACCACAAAATTGATTTTCAGTTACGCTACGAATTAGTCGCCGCTGTCGTGGCGTTGTTGCATATTTTATCATAAAATTCACAATTTTTTCGATTTTCATAAAATGTGTCCGAAACATAAATAAATTATTCTTTAATCATGAATTTAAACATTATTATAACTATTTTTTGGATTATGGAATTTATTTATATTTATTTATATACCAGTAATTATTTTTATTATTTTTTTTTTTCATTTTGCTCATGTCCCGGGGACCATGGGGGGGGGGGGGCAAAAATACTGTAACTTTAAAAAGAATCCCCCTTTGAAATTATTTACAATTTCAAATTATTTTCAAACTGTTTCATTTTCGCGGCAGCAATTTGAAATCCATGAAAATTGTTTAAAATTCGTGAAATGTTATCGAACCAAGAAAGTTCTTTTTCCAAAAGTGTCAAAAATTACGTAACTCACAAACGAGGGTTCCCAATTTTTCGAAAATACGAATTTTAATTTCTACTTTTGGGACAAAATTGATTTCGGAAAATCGCTTCACATTGCAAGTTTTTAATTTGAATTTTAATCGAGCTGAATATTAAATATCGCAAAAAAAAAAAGAAAAAATATTCCTACCATTTATTTATTCAAAAATCTTCGAATTTTCATTCCAATTCCGCGAAACTTCGCTTTCAAGCGAAAATTTCAATTTCAATTCGAATTCATCGTCGGTATATTCGTCAGAAATTTCAGGAAGTACCTTCCGCAAACTTTTCTCACATTTCTTCCTTTTTTTTCTATCTACAATTTGTCGATAAGCTTATCCTAAAGACGTCAGTAAATTTGACAGTACCTGCGTGAGACAGCAGAGAAAACATCTGTGTTAGAGTGGTTTTTAACGTCGCCTGAGGGAGGCAAGAGGTATTGTTAAGGATCCAATAAAACAACAAAAAAAAATAAATAAAACGAGAGCTAACGAAATGGGCGAAAACAAAGAAACAGCGGAAACGGAGGATATCTTTTAAGAAAATATTAACTCTCGAAATGTCCTAATTCTCTTTAAGCGACGAGATCTTTTTCCTTCCTCTCTTCCTTCCGTGGAAACTCCGGGTATTTGAACCATCAGCGAAAACTCCCAAAGGGTTTCTCTTTTTTTTTTTCCTTCCGTATACTTTCGGTTTCCAAGAGCCTCCTCCCAAACAGTTCCTGAATTATCGGCTGGGATGCGAGCCAATAAGACTAGATTTCATCTTGGACGAAGAAAAATGCTTTCCAACACTCCCCTTTTCAAGATTTTCCTGCCCTAATGAAAACATCTGCTTTTTTCCCCACGCCGAAGTAGAGGAAATTTCTTAAAATTTACTTTTCCCCGTGTATGTTTAAAAAAAACATGAGAAAAACTGATTTTTTTTCTCTTAAAATTAATTTTTTGTTGCCGAGGAGTCATGGGTCTTTGGGCGTCAAAAAATTTAAAAAAAAAAAAAATTGTTGTGTCACATGCGAAAGAAAAAATAATAATAACACAAATTTATTAAATATATTTTGAATTTTTAATGACACTTTATCGAGAATTTTGTAAACGAGAATTTTTTATTTTAAAGGATTCACGCGAATTCGTGAAAATTCGAAAAAGTCTTATTTTATAAATAAAAATGTCATTTTTTTTCTTTTAACTAATTTTTATTTTTTATTTTTTGCCGAATAGGTTTGATTTTTTAAGGAAAAATTGTACGAGTCGTGTATGTGTTGCAAAGTTATTTTGTTTACACTTCCGCTCCTTAGAAAGTTTTCCGCTAACTTTGAATTACGACGAATTAATGAGAGGAAGGATAATTGTTGACACAGGGGATGTTTTATTAGATTACCTATTTAGTTTGTGCAGAATCCGCACTTCGTGCATGCACACATACATACCCTCGTATATTCATAAATTTAGTTGAAAAGAGGAGGGTTAATCCATGTGACTTGAAGCTTTCTTACCCCCAGGAGTTGGTACTTCATTTTTCACTTTTCAGATTTAAAGTGATACAATCTGGATTAAGTGGATTAAGCGGATTAGGAAGATCTACAAATTTATAATGCCAATTATGGAACTTTCTTACAAAGTCAATATTTTTTTTTTGTTATAGATATATTTTTTTTATTCTTTCTCTAAAAAAATTGCAAAGCTCTTCTAGCCCTTACATAAATTATTATATTTAATTGGAACAAATTAACAAACCTAATGACAAATTTAAGTAATCGAATATTTAAAATTGAATTACAAATTTTTTAATTAAAAATAAATTATGATAAATACATATGTGATTTTGAAATTTATTTAAACACAATTAAATTTCATAATATTATATAATATAAATTTTTTTAAATTTCAATACATTTTTTTGCCATATCAAATTAAATTTGAATGACAATTATTTAATAGTGTGTAAGTGTTATACAAATAAAAAATTAAAATTTCAAAAAATTAAATTTTGCTTTCTTTGAAATTATACTTCAATAGAATGACGTGGTTGGCACACTGGGCCTTTTCAGGCACCATCGATAAAAATTCCTATTACCTCGAAAGCTATCAATTGTTTGAACTTGAAAAAATTGCATAAAAATTGCTGAATGTTTATTTAAACGAATAGTGTAAATTTTTTCATAAAAATACCATATTTATATTCTCTGAAAAAAAGAATTGTAGAATTGTAGAATTTTCTTACACTAAAGGTGCTCAAATTGACACTTGAATTTATTTTCAATGATCCCGGAGAAATAGTGCAGAAACTTCCAAGATTTTTTTTTTCCAATATCGCGCTAACCGAAATGCTGAACTTACGTTCTCTAGAACCCAAATGGTGTATATATATATATGGCATTTCTATGTAAATCAACCCGCAGGATTTCCCTGCGTGCTCCAAATGTTTAGAGTTTCAATTGCTTAGATCTCGCTGGGATTTCAATGCAAGTCGGGTTGCCTACCGTAGGAAATACACGTGGATACATACAAGACGCGCGTTTGGCCGATGTTAGGCAGGTTGGAACGGAGAGGTGGGACTGGCAATTAATTTCGAATGAAAATAAAATAGCTTTCCATGGGTGCCCCCCTCCAAAGAAGAAACTTTTGACATATGCCTAAGGGGAATAAGTTGTTTCACCTACCTGTCTGTGGGGTAATTCACCGGAAACTTTCCTTCCCAAATCCGCACTGTTTCCGTTCTCTCATTTATCTCTTTTTCCTGCTCCCCTCCGAAGTTGGGTGTTTAATATTTTTGTTTCTGAAGCTTTTAATGGATTTCCCTCGATCGCACAATTTTTTTCCTATGGGAAAAAAGACATACCTTGGCCTTCTCTTAAAAATAGGGTACAAATTAAAATTTTGAAAACAAAGTCGGGGAGGCCATTTCTAGGGGTAATTTTTCCCGCAGAATCGATTCCAAAGGTCAAATTTGATGAAATCCTAGCGGAAGTTGGAAAAAAGTAGGTTTTTTGAGGAAAAATCGCATTTCCCGTTGGATTTTGGGAATTTTGACAATGAAAATGGATTCCTCGGAAAAAAATACATCGGATATGGGTCTCCCGGAAGTTAAAAAAAAAGTTTCCAAAAGTCGATTTTTTTGGGCACACCTACCCCTTCCCTCAAAAATGGGATAAAAATTAAAGTTTCAAAAACGGGGTTGGACGAGTCATTTCTAGGGGTAATTTTTCCCGCAGAATCGATTCCAAAGGTCAAATTTGACGAAATCCTAGCGGAAGTTGGAAAAAAGTAGGTTTTTTGAGGAAAAATCGCATTCCTCGTTGGATTTTGGGAATTTTGACAACGAAAATGGATTCCTCGGAAAAAAATACATTGGATATGGGTCTCCCGGAAGTTAAAAAAAAGTTTCCAAAAGTCGATTTTTTTGGGCACACATACCCCTTCCCCCAAAAATGGGGTAAAAATTCAAGTTTTAAAAACGGGATTGGACAAGTCATTTCTAGGGGTAATTTTTCCCGTAGAATCGATTCCAAAGGTCAAATTTGACGAAATCCTAGCGGAAGTTGGAAAAAAGTAGGTTTTTTGAGGAAAAATTGCATTTCCCGTTGGAATTTGAGAATTTTGACAACGAAAATGGATTCCTCGGAAAAAAATACATCGGATATGGGTCTCCCGGAAGTTAAAAAAAAAAGTTTCCAAAAGTCGATTTTTTTGGGCACACCTATCCCTTCCCTCAAAAATGGGGTAAAAATTAAAGTTTCAAAAACGGGATTGGACAAATCACATTTTCTCGACTCACATGGAATAAAGGCAAGAAATGAGACTACATATTGTTCGATTGAAGCCATTGTTTCCTCTTTCTTTATGCACAAATCCAAGATATTGTAGATTTGACAATAGAGAACATTTTCTAGAAACGCAAGGATCCTTCCACTTCCTCGAGAGCCAGTGAAATGCAATTTTTCTCAAATGATTCAATAATACTTCCATACTCTTAGTGTTACACACGGAGAATCCGAAACGGCAAATTTTATTGCAAGGAGACGCTATGAAAGTTCAGGGTAGTCCATATTTGACGCTCCAGGGAGAAATTCGTTTTTTTTTAATAATCCAGAATGAAAAAAATTTATTTTTAAAATTGGGTTATTATTTTTTCCGTTCTTCTAATTTTTCTAGTAAAGGAAAATGTGTCGACTCGGCGCGCGTTCTATATTTTTTTTTATTGTAGGACGTTATTACCACCGTGGAGATATAAACGTTGTATTCAAGTAATTCGAATTGTCTGGTACAAAATAGAAAAAAATTGGACGAAGCGACCAATTAAGCAAAACCTTAACGATCAATCGGTACTGGTTTCTCTGGGGGTTACTAATATGCAAAAATGATGATTTCCGAAAATCTGGCGCGAAATGCAAAAGAGAAATCGTTGCGTCTGGTTTTTCGTTAAACGAAAAAAAAAATGCGATGGTTGGAAATCTTTGGAAAATTTGTAACAATTAAGGCACTTTCTGAATTTTTCTTTTCTTTTTCGTTTCCGTTTGTTTCATAAATAAATAAAAAAAAATGAGGCAAATTAGAAAATTACACGAATTATATTTTTGTAATTTTTAATAATATTAATACTATTCGGAATTGAAGTAATTAAATAAAATTAGTAATTCAATAATAATTGGAATAATTAAATGAAATTAGTAATTTAGTAATAATTGGAATAATTAAATAAAATTAGTAATTTAGTAATATTTGGAAAAATTAAATAATATTACTAATTTGAAATATGATTTGTAATTTTCAAAACACGCCAGTTGCTGATAATTTTCCGAAAAATAATGAAAATTCTATTTCACCGGAAATGCAAAATTTAGGAAGGCGCGGTTACGCGAGACTTGAAATATAATATTACAGTTACGAGAATATTTTTCACGCCAATACATTCTTGTATTAATTTAATGAGAGTGATGTAGGCCAGCCAATATTTTGTAGCTGTCTGTGTGGATTGATTTCCAATATCTAATACCATAATACGACGCTCAACGTCCTTTAATGGTTAATTGAAACTTCGATCTAATAAAATCGATCTCTTTAATTTATATATTATTTCCTTTCCCTTTTCACACCTTTTATGTATTCCCTCTCTCTCTCTCTCTCTCTCTCTCTCTCTTTTATCATTCTTTTCTCTTCATTTTCTTATATACAAAAACGTGCTAACTCGGGAACACCCAAGGACGGTATATATAGGTACTGTCTGCTATCGTGTAAACGATATTTGAGAAAATATTTTCCTTCTCTTTTTCTCCATTACATTTTTTATACGATAATTTATAGGCCGCGCTAGACCCCGACGCGTTACGCTCCAATATTGTTTTTTTCCTCAACAAGTGAAACGAATCAATCAAAATCGAACTCGTCTCTGGTTTTCTGGTTACGTAACCCAATTTTCTCATATTCTTTTTTCCGTACCTAAAAAAATTTATTTTATTATAATTTTCTGATATAATTATATTTATATTTGAAATATGAAATATTAAATGACTTTACTAATTATATTCGAAATATCAAATTTTATTTGAAATATAATTTAAAATATAAAAATATAATTACTCGTTATATCAAAATTATAACGAGTAATTAAATTTTCTCAAGTGAACTTTTGCTAGTTCTTTAGTATAAAACAAAAATGTGCAAAAGTAGGATATCGGCACCCAAGACTGTTTATTAAATAGCAATATATTCCGAGAGACTTCTCCATCCCTTGGGGAAAGTTAATAACGTATTCTCATTCATCAAGGCAGTTCGTTTAAATAGAATGTCTATCACTCGACTTCTCATTCAGTTACAAAATTTCGTAATATCCAAGTGATATCAATCATCTGGAAATTGTTTTCACGAAATACAAACTTCCTTCCGCGGGATTAGTTCGAGACTTGGTCTTTATCTATCGTCGCTGGAGCGGTGTTTACAATTGAATCTATAGTTACATATATATATATATATATATATATATATATATATATATATATATATATATATATACATATAGTCAAGAAATAGTTAAGGTCTTGAAATATTGTTTATGAAGATCGGCCGTGCATCGAGTCTTTTGAATACGCTAGGCAAGTATCTCTCGTGGCGCCGCCAGTTGGCGGGAAACAACAACTCTAGGGTGACAAATGGCTTCCATGCCACGTGTCAACTTGTGTCGAAATCGGATTTAACTGCTTTGCTCGGCTGAAGATTTTCAAAATGTACCACAAAACTTGTAAATTAGAAATTTTTTTTTTGTGTAAATTAGAAATTTTTGGGGAGTTGCTTTTTGTAGAGAGATCCCTTTTCATACATAAACTTGTCTCGACTTTTTTGCACCAGAGGTGTTTTTTAGGGTTGTCATGCGCTGGTCAAGTATCTCTCGTGGCGCCGCCAGTTGGCGGAAAACAACAACTCTAGGGTGACAAATGGCTTCCATGCCACGTGTCAACATGTGTCGAAATCGGATTTAACTGCTTTGCTCGGCTGAAGATTTTCAAAGTGTACCACAAAACTGTGTTTAGTAGTCATATTTTTTAGATGACACACTGATAGTTTTGACATCGACAATGAAACGAGCAGGAAATTTTACGTCCGAAAGTGTAGTCGCGTATAACCAGAAGAAACAAAAAAAAAAATTAAAGTATCATACATTGCTTAATTGGACGGTAACCTTAATGAAACGAGGGCAGCGATTTATGTAGGTATGATTGGATTAAATATCTATTAAGTCATGTACTTTTAAAGTACCATTAATCATCGACAATTTATTTTTCCATGGTCTCCTCCTTTCTCCTGTTGGTTTATTCATTAACTCTTAAACCGTATTTCAATTACACAGTCATAGGTGTTATTCAATTATGGTATTAGTTCGTTAGTGCATCATCCTTCATCTGGAAGAATGGGGAGAGGGGATGTTAGTTAACCCAATAAATCTCCACGTGAATTAAGCAACAAATTTGATTTCACATACGCGATGTTCCCTTGATCCAATTACATTTCTTTATGGGGTACCAATCGCTTTGTATCCCCATCAAAGTACCTCTGTGACATTCAACATTTCGTAATTAATCATTTTTAACACCGCGTAATTAATAATTTGCCGGGATTTTGCCGCGTAATCGACAATTTGGTAGAGGCAGCCCTCGTGAGTCCAAAAATAATGGTTTTTTTTTTAAATAAATAATAAAATATATTTTATACAAAAAGGTAAAAAATATATTCCGAAAAGAAAAAACATCGATTTTGAAATCCTTGGGGTTAATTTAACCCCGCGTGGTCCGCGAAGGGTTAAAGGAGACGGTCCAAATAAATCTGGGGTAAAATCTAGGGTTTTTCGGCACCCGAAAACCACCCGAAAAAATTCAAAAGTACCAAGGAACTCGAAACTATCGTCAACTGAACGTTCTTAATTAGCAGAAACTTCTGATCATCGCGAAAAAAAAAAAACTACATTCGTGGTCGATATAGTAGAGGTAAATTTCTCTGTCGAGGATACCACGGGTTTCTTGTCCCACTATTGACGTGGAGTAATGGTACTTTGTCCACTTGACTTGTTGCCAATATCTACAAGCTTCTTATACGACGCTTCACTGACCAACGGAAATAATCTTTGCGAGATTAGAGGCAAACTAACCCCATCACTTTTTTTTTCTTCTTTTTGGTCTAACGTAAGTCCATCTACGTCTATATTTCAGCGCAGCCTTACTCGAACTTTGCCGAAACAAGTTCGAACTTATTTGAATTTGAGATAAAACAGAAAACTAACTTCGAGCTTATTTAGACGCGAGCCATTATTTGGACCGTTCGTTTTGAAACTAGTGTAAGTTCGTTTCAAAGAAAATGAGATATTTTTATATAAAATTTTTATATAAAATTTATATATATTCAATGAAATACAAATGAATTGAATAATCACCGAAGAAGGATCAAAAGCAGGGACCGAAACGTTTATTAAAAAAATATATTTATAATAAAGGTTGTGCGGAAAATTAGAAATGGGAAATTTGATTTAACCCTTCGCGGTCACCAGGGGTCGATTAGACCCCAAGCGCAAATTTAAGCTAGAATTATTATAAGCCATTGGCGCCCGATTGGTCTGGCCTTCGTGGCAGTCGATTTTTAAAAGACCGCGCGCGAGCTGGGGGTCAAAATAAATATCTTTTTTGAAACGCCCACTATGGAGCTATTTTTTCCATACACTGTGATATCCCAAGAGCATCACCCTAAAATTTTATGAAAATGTGTCAAAAATTGCCAGAGTTATGATTTTTTTAGCAAAAAATGGTTTTTACGCATTGCCTCCTTGCCGATTTCTTTTTTTCGCCATTTTGAAAATTCGATAAAAATTTTTTGCCGTGATATTCTCATTCCAAAGGGTTCAAAGTGATATCCTGAATTTTTGTGAGTCGTTCGGAACGATACTGGCACCGCGGCAATCGTTTAAACACGCCTGGGGTCATTGCGACCCCGTGTGACCGGCCCCGTTATTTCCCGAACGTGTGCCTTGGAGGGTTAATGTATAGTAATGTAGAAAAATATAATAATAAAGAGTATAACAGTACAAAAAAATAATAAAAATAGAGTAAAATAAAAAAATAAATAATAACCACGTATTTCCATTGATTTTAATAAACTTTTTCTAATAAATAAATGTTTCACTCTACGTCGGGGTCACTTCGAGTGACAAAAGTGTCACCCATTTTTGAATTGTTCGTACGTATCCGGTTATTTCGAAAATGTCTACCCTCTTTCGAAAAGTTGCTGTTTACAACATTCCTATTCTGCATAATGAGAATTGTACAGTGAAAACTTTGTAGTTGAACTGCATTATAATGCTTCGAGGGCGCGCACTGTCATTTTTTCCATAATGTCTACTTCCAAGTAGGAGCAGTACAACGCTATTATTGGACGTGGGATAAAAAGTTGCGGAAAAAAACCGGCAACGCGAAAGATAAGCAATAAAAAATAAAACGACCGCGAGTAAAATCGTCGATGGATAAAAGCTTCCGTGGAATAAGTGCGGTTAATAAACTATACACGAATTGCAACCGAAAGACCCGCGTTGTATGTAAATTTCAATCGCGTAGTTATTTTTTTTTATCGACCATTTGGCTTGGACCGTTGTAAAATTTAAATTTTCACATTCCTTGGAGTATTCGTAACATTGAAAATTATTGCTAAACAATTTTTTGCTATTTTTCACTTCGAAAAAAAAAAAAAAATTGCTCCATAATCGAAAAAATAATTTCTCCACCGCGATTATTTCCTCGTTTGAATTGCGAGTCACGTGATTTTTCGTGGCCTAAAATTCTATTTATATTTTTTCAATTGGAAATAATAACATTAAGGAAATAATAACTTTGTAATAATTCATAACACCCCGAGAACCGCCACTACTGGGTCACCAGATTTATCCACTTCTTGGATTTTTATCGCGAGGAACATTTATAATCATTAGTTTACGAAATACCGGCCGATAATATTCAAGACCTTCGACAATATGCGGCACACAATCGTGCAGAGGTGCAACGCGGTGCAGTTTGATTGATGTTACGAGCCAGAATCTGCTGAAACGGGCGGAACTTTGTGTTTCCGAAGGTGGAATGCAATTTGAATATCTACGTTATTACTTCTTCCTATTCTTACTCGGCTCGGACGATAGTGTGAGAAATTTGCATTTCCGATGTGCATCGCCGTGAAAAATAGCGTTGCACCAATTTCAAACGTACTTTTGAAGCGAAACGGGGGATATCATTAATTTTCTCTTTTTTTTTTATTCTCCTCAAGATTACGAAGAAACTCAATATTTTTTCTGGAATATCGAAATTGTCATTTAAGGCCACGAAATTATATTCGCTTTGCGCATAATTATGCGCAAAATGTATGCAAAGTAATCGTCGTTAATTATGCACCGACTCGATACCCGAGCTTCTGTGTAATTATTGTGACAGGGACTGCGGTTACTAATTACGACCGATTAGGCAGGCGTTTATCAATAAACACATTGAGGGAATGAACAAAAATAGAAATGACATTGAAAGATATACCGGTTAACGCATATTAGGTTTTCTGAAACACCTCATGCGTGATCAAAGTTGGCAAGGGTTGTGTGAGAAACACTTTTTTTTATTTACATTCGGAGAAAATTATGTAATAATGATATTATTATATAATAATTTTGACGTACAGAAGAGCCGTAGCCGCGGACACCCGCAATGAAAAAAAAATTTATGGCAATTCTAGCTATTGCCGCAGTTGAATAGGGGACCTACCTGATACTTCTACTAGAAATTTAAGTTACTAGAATTTTAATTAAAATTACTAGAAAATGTGTGGAAATTTAAATTACTAGAATTTCATTGAAAATTACTAGAGAAATTCTAGTAATTACTAGAAAATTGCTAGAAGAATTCTAGTAACTTTATTCGAAATTTTTGGTAGGAGTATTAGGTAGGTGCCTTATAAAACTGCAGAATAAAAATTACTAGATAATGTATGAAAATTTAAATTACTGGAATTTAATTGAAAATTACTAGAAAAATTGTAGTAATTACTAGAAAATTGCTAGAAAAATTCTAGTAACTTTATTCGAAATCTCTGGTAGGGGTATTAGGTAGGTGCCTTATAAACTTGCAGAATAAAAATTACTGGAAAATGTCTAGAAATTTAAATTACTAGAATTTCATTAAAAATTACTAGAAAAATTGTAGTAATTACTAGAAAATTATTAGAAAAATTCTAGTAACTTTATTTGAAATTTCTGGTAGGAGTATTAAGTAGGTGCCTTATAAAACTGCAGAATAAAAATTACTAGAAAATGTGTGGAAATATAAATTACTAGAATTTCATTAAAAATTACTAGAAAAATTGTAGTAATTGCTAGAAAATTGCTAGAAAAATTCTAGTAACTTTATTTGAAATTTCTGGTAGGAGTATTAGGTAGGTGCCTTATAAAACTGCAGAATGAAAATCCCATCCAGGCATCGCAAAAAAATTATCATAATATATTATTTAATTTCCCCATTTTGGTAAATAACAAAAAAAGAGAGAGAGAGGGAGAGATTTGATAGATTCTTACGTGGTAAGGAGATATTTGATGTTTATAGCTTAATAAGCTTCTTATTATACGATGTAAACTTTAGTGCACGTGCACTTCATTCAACAGTTTAACATCTGTTAAGACTAATAAATATAGTAACGATTCAAATTAAACTTCCGGTTTCATTGTACTTTGACAATGATGCGAACTTGAAGACCAAGACGATTATGATTCAAGCGTCTTCCGTTACTTAGTATACTATTTTCTATTGCATGCATCTCGGGTTGCATATTGCGAGTGCGTCAGTGGAAAAGTCAAATAATCAGAGCTTTTTGTAAGTTTCACCATTCGAAAAATAAATTCAATGTTTTTTCCCCGAATGTCCATTTTCGAGGAATCGCAGACAATTTTCCCCTTTTTTTTTTCTTCATTTTTTAGTAATTCTGTATTTTGCTGATTCACATTTAATGGGATTTAATTGTCCAGTAGATGTAAATATTTAATATTTATGGGGGGGCACCTACCTAATATACTTCTACCAGAAATTCAAAATAAAATTACTAGAATTTTTCGAGTAATTTTCAATGAAATTCTAGTAATTTAAATTTCCGGACGTTTTCCAAAATATGAAAAATAAATTTTTGAAATTTCGCGAATTAAGAATTTCGTTTCAAAGCCACGAAGAATAATTTATAACAATCTTTGCCAATACCTTCCAACAATCTTTGGAACGAAATTATCAGGGATTGAAAAAATAATCTCTTGATGCAGGGCTTTAAAATTTAATAAAAAATATTATCCCTTCCCCGACAAGAAGGTTTACTCGAAGGGGAGAAATTTATTCTTGTATTAAACAAATTTCAGTAAATGGATTGAGGCTTATCTTGTTTCTAATGAAATTTTCTCGGATAACGGTCGGTGTTATGGGGAACGCAAATATGGTGAAATTGTCAATATGTTTATATATGTGGGTGTGTGTACACACACACACACACACACACACACGGATGCGAACGTTCTAATATAATTTAATCTATCAAATCCGTGCTATCTAATCTACAAAAACCGTGTGTCTCAATATGTTTTTTGTCTTATCTTGTGTATTTTTGCACTCTCCCTTTTGTGACACGCGTAAAAGGAAAATGCAAATTAAAAACGGCACAATATGGGATTCAAATTCAATCCCGTGCAGTTAATTCATTGTAATTATAATTTAATACGATATCAATTAATCCTAGTAATTAATTTTCAATAATTATAATTATTATTCACCCCAATGTCAATTTACTGTTTTCATTGTAATTATAATTTAATGCGATATCAATTAACCCTAGTAATTAATTTTCAATAATTATAATTATTATTCACCCCAATGTCAATTTACTTTTTAACTAATTATTAATTGAATTCACATAGAATCACAAAATAGACATTTTTTTTTTTTCAATTTTAACCAACGTCCATAAAATCTGTGCGATTTCGTGCTCGCGATGGCAGGGAAACGTACAGTTAATCACTGGAAATTGGAAATTCAGGTAAAACGCGATGACTCGAAAGTGTTAAGAGTTCAACAATTGATTCCTTCTTCTTTTATTGTCAGAAAACATTTCTGCAATTCGCTTCACGTGGGAAATACGTGATGGAAAAAGCTGTGAATAAATTTATATTCCTTTATAAGAATTGAAATATAAGAGTTATAAAAGGGAGGAAAGGGATGAGACTCGAAGAATATTCTGGGGAAAGCTGTAAGGGCATAAGAATAAATACATACCGTGTGGTTATATATATATATATATATGCTGTGGGAGAAATTCAAAGAGAGAGTTTTGCTGTGGGCTTTCACTCTTCCATACACGATATATTATTAGATAGAGTTTGAATACGATAACGAACTTGCGCATAATACAAAATTGTCATTTATACATATATCTATATATATATATGTATATATATATACATACGTTTTATATACATTGTACATTTATATTGTTGCACATTATATGGCAATTGTGTACACACAATTTATATAAACATGTGTGTACGCGAAATCTCTCAATTCGTGCAACCTACATTTTTAGGGCGATAAGCGGGGAATTAACCCTTCGAGAACACACCTCTTTTTTCAAGCATGGAGAACACTCTGGGTCAATCTGACCCGACGCTAACCATAAGAGTCCGCCATTTTAAAACGACAAGTTTTATCAGCTTGAAAGAATTCCTAGGTATGCTTGAAACACAGATAAATTATGTCATATAATTTTAAAGTGTCATTAATATCATTTATAAATCGAATAAAATTCTCGAAAGAAAAAATTTTTTTTTTTTAAAATTGAAATTTACAAAAATCTGGAACCTTATATAGAGGGCGTTAAACCCGCCAATTTTCAAAATTCCTTTACGTTATTCTTAATCGAAATTGAGGTACGGGTCAAATTGACCCGGAGTGTTCTCGAAGGGTTAATTTCCCCTAGCGGGGAGAAATCTCGCGTTCTGGTCTCGAAGGATGGGTGTTAAAAAAAATGATCATTAAATAAATCCAACAAATTCCAATTTTTTTTAACCGCGTTCCGCTGTATCTTCTTCAGTTTCGCGAAGTCGCATAAAAATAACGTGCGAGTGGTCCCACGTGGAAATTCACAATACGAAGGAACTTATCTCTCGCTCGCATTTATGGAACGGAGAGCGAGTGACTCTGTTGAAAATTCGTTTACACGAATAAATAGGACATATGTATGTGTGTACACTCTTTAGGCATTGTTGAAGCGGTCGCCTCTCACTATCAGTCATCGTCTCCGGCTCCGTCACTTCACAAATGCACCGAGCAAGCAGTTTACACTTTTGGGGGTTGGTAGAGAAGGAACGGAAGTGTCGCTTTCGGTAAAAAGCTTCTCGTTTGACTGTTCCCATTCGAGACGAAAAAAAAAAAGAAAAAAAGAAAATTGTTTTCTTTTTTTCTTCCCACGCGGAATTTCCATCGAGAGACGCTAATTTCTACCAGGATAAAATCACGCCACTCGATATTGACAGAGCAATGTCCGATTTAGAAGGATTTCGTCCCAATCCTATTTTACGCCAGCCCGTTATTTAGTGATTCACGAAAAGTATTAGGTCGGTGCATAATTAACGTCGATTATTTTGCCGTCCATGGTGCGAAATAATCGTTGTTAATTATGCACCAAGCCAATATTCGACATTTCTAGGGATTCTAGGGACTTTTATAAGCGGAGTTCGATGAAAAATTCGTTTGTAAATTTTTATTTCTATCAACACCCCCCCCCCCCCCCCCCCCCCCCCCCAAATACGTGGTTGAGGTAAATCAAACCGAAGCGCTCGTACCGTTCGTTTCGAAATTTCCTCGAGCCTCGGGGAAACTCTTTGGACGTCGCGCGTCTTCGGGAGGAGAAATAAGTGCGATAAAAGAAGCGGGGGATACAAACACATTCATCTCCGGGGGAAAATATGTACACACGTACACGAAAGTGACATTAACATGGATCTTTTCCGCAAATGCGAGAATGGGGAAAGAGCGGTTTTGTTCTAAACACTCGAAATATCCTGCAGGCATTTTTTCGCTAAACAATGGACTCCGTCAGTCTCAAGCTAATCTTCCCTACCTACTGCCTCTTTCTTCTTTCTTCTCTCCTTTTATTTTACCTCTTTTTCACCGCAAACGTGGAAGATCTTTGCTTCGTGCAACATCCACAATTTCCCATGCCAAAGAATCATGCGTGGTACGAATTATTGGCTCGTTCGGCACGAAATTGCCTTTCACCTTTAATGAATTCTTTTGGGAAATTGTGAACGTCCTTCCGAGAACCAATATTTTTCTTCCAGCTAATTTGCATATTTTGTGGACGACCTCCCGGGTAAAAATTCGAATAAGGGTTGCACGCCTGTGGGAATCTGCGAATTAGGACGTATCACGTACTCGGGTTGCGATGTTTGGAAAGCAATTAGAGCGCCAAAGTGGTAGAAAAAGTATCCAAGTAGAACGATCCCAGTGTTTCCGTTGGTGTCCCCCTGGATTAGCGGTGTTAAAACGGTGTTTTAAAAGCTTTCGAGGTATCTATAGGACTCTGCCCACCTGGAAGCTTTATTTCATGGGTATTTCCCAGTCTGCGAAATTTACTAACAACGCAGGCGCTTTTAACGTTCTTTTTTTGCGGTTGATTGATTTCAATTTGAAAGTTATTGAAAGTGTGCTAACAAAAATTCGAATTTTGGGATCGTATTTTGGGCATTTTCGGGAGGCCCTTATTCGATGGGGTGTGCCCAAAAAAATCGACTTTTGGAAACTTTTTTTTTAACTTCCGGGAGACCCATATCCGATGTATTTTTTTCCGAGGAATCCATTTTCATTGTCAAAATTCCCAAAATCCAACGAGAAATGCGATTTTTCCTCAAAAAACCTACTTTTTTCCAACTTCCGCTAGGATTTCGTCAAATTTGACCTTTGGAATCGATTCTACGGGAAAAATTACCCCTAGAAATGACTCGTCCAATCCCGTTTTTGAAACTTTAATTTTTACCCCATTTTTGGGGGAAGGGGTAAGTATGCCCAAAAAAATCGACTTTTGGAAACTTTTTTTTAACTTCCGGGAGACCCATATCCGATGTATTTTTTCCCGAGGAATCCATTTTCGTTGTCAAAATTCCCAAAATCCAACGGGAAATGCGATTTTTCCTCCAAAAACCTACTTTTTTTCAACTTCCGCTAGGATTTCGTCAAATTTGACCTTTGGAATCGATTCTACGGGAAAAATTACCCCTAAAAATGACTTGTCCAACCCCATTTTTATAACTTTAATTTTTACCCCATTTTTGGAGGAAGGAGTATGTATGCTGAAAAAAATCGACTTTTGGAAACTTTTTTTTTAACTTCCGGGAGATCCATATCCGATGTATTTTTTTCCGAGGAATTCATTTTCATTGTCAAAATTCCCAAAATCCAACGGGAAATGCGATTTTTCCTCAAAAAACCTACTTTTTTCCAACTTCCGCTAGGATTTCATCAAATTTGACCTTTGGAATCGATTCTACGGGAAAAATTACCCCTAGAAATGACTTGTCCAACGCCATTTTTGAAACTTTAATTTTTACCCCATTTTTGGGGGAAGGGGTATGTATGCCCAAAAAATCGACTTTAGGAAACTTTTTTTTTAACTTCCGGGAGACCCATATCCGATGTATTTTTTCCCGAGGAATCCATTTTCATTGTCAAAATTCCCAAAATCCAACGGGAAATGCGATTTTTCCTCAAAAAACCTATTTTTTTCCAACTTCCGCTAGGATTTCATCAAATTTGACCTTTGGAATCGATTCTACGGGAAAAATTACCCCTAGAAATCGTCTCTCCGATTTCATTTTTTAAAGATTTCCATTTTTAAAATTCCAGGTAACCAATTTCGCATTTGTTTTCAATTTATTCCATAAAATCGAAAGCTCGAAGTTTATAATCGACAATAATTTGGCACCTATGGTTCCAATAATTGCTTCATCCGTACAATTGCTCATAAGTGGAACGAAAAGTTTGAACTATGGGGTTTTGCCACATTGTTCCACTTTAGTTCGGTACTGCTATACTTATATATGCGTGTTAAACTAAATCACTTTATGCGGGTAGGGCCTGGTTGGCTTTTACCGAGAAATAATTGAAGTTACCTTGTTCATACGTAATCTTCATTGTACCAGGTAAATCTGAACAAACAGAATGTAGACATGTATATATAGAGCAGGTTGTGCCTAACATGGTGTATCCCGTATGCGGGTGAGTTTGCCTGAAGGTAGGCAACTTTTCGTACTTGTAGCCCCGGTGTATTTGGTTACATTGCGGAGCGAAACATAAAAAAACAAGACTTTGTTATTCGTTTTACGAATAACGTTTGATATTTCAACACATTTTGGGGCGAATGAGGTCAAATAATAGCGCCAATTGAATTTCTATGTATTTTTATAGTTTCGAGAACGAGATTTCATTTTTTCATCAATTTATTAACTTTTTAATATTAAATTTTAAATTTTATTATTAAATTTATTAAATTCTATTATTTCATCAATTTTCAGTAATTTTTCTACCAATACTGAACATTAATAAAAAAATAAATTATTATTCCACGAGTTTCCAAAATTTCACTTCGATTTGCGAAACGTGTTTTTGTACTTGTTGCATTTCCCACAGTAAATATTGTGTCGAATTTTTTTTTAATTTAATTTATGAGTCAATACATAAAATTCCTTTTATTCACGAATTCATAAAAGGGAGCGAGTAATTATTTTTGGACACGTTTATTCGCACAAAAAAAAAAGTAATTTCTCCTGATATTTGTTTATGAATAAAATACTACGGGGCAAAAGGGATTAAAAAATAGGTCGGCGAGTGGTCCGTCGTCCTTTTGCCTTCGCTTTTCATTAAAAATTCCATTTAGAAACTAATCCAGCGGAATTAGTCTACGTTCTGCACGGAATAGGAAATAAAAGATGGGAATTGGCTTAACGAACATTTAATAGATTCTCAAATACGTCATAATTTTATCATATTTTCTATGTAGTGTCACTTATGGGAGGAATTTTTAATGGAAATATCGAGCCGAGATTTTTTTTGTTCCCCAAACAATTTGAAGTCACTTTTTCTATATTTATTATATTATTTTTTATATTCTATATTTATTATTAATTATTCTATTCTATTCTAGTTTTTATATTTTCAAATTTATTTATATTTAAATATTTCTATATTTATTATTGAAATCTTTGAAATTTTAATAATTATATTTTCATAATAACATTTTATTATTTTTAAAATGGGTGTTATACACCCCATAGGAAATACGTAAACTATGAATTATATAATTTTGTTAGAAATAATCGACGGGGGAATCTCTACGCTCGATATAAAATCTCTGACAGTAATCTAAATGGGTATGTATTGTATAACTAAGGACACAGGGATAGGGCGTTCTTGTAAATCCTCCTTAATGGAACGTTGTTTAATTTTTGATGCGTATAATAGCCGTCAGTAATACGCGAATACCAAAGTATGTACGTACAGAGGCGTTGCACTATGAGAAATGTATGTTGTCTCGCAAAAAATGTTAATTCGCAAAGAAAAAATGAAAATGAAAATGTAAAATTTCAAAAAATTTGAAATGTTGTATTTTCAAATTATCCAACGATAAAAATTCTTCAGCCCCAATAAAAAAGATGGCCGATCTTGAATATTTTCCTAAATCACGGGTATCTCTCACTTGTACTTTTTAACACCACGCTCCAACAATAGGCAAGTATCTCTTGTGGCGCCGCCAGTTGGCGGAAAGTAACAACCCTAGGGTGACAAATGGCTTCCATGCCACGTGTTAACTCGTGTCTTAATGTCAACAGGGCTTACCGAAAATTCTTTAAATAATAAAAAACTGTCACGAAATCTCAATTGTTGCGTCGCGGGGCGTAATAGCGTTGAGAGAAAAAGTAATGGTGTACATTTTTATACTTTTCCCAATCGAACCACTTATTTTTCGATGATCGTCATCGATTATTTATTTCGCGTCACTCGCGTGAAAATCTTTTCACCAATTTTGCACCTTTTGAGACACTTTTGGGACGAAAAACGCTTAGATCTACCGGCTGGAACCCGTTTGTAATTACGCGAGTCATTTTATTTGAATTTCGTTGTATAATCGCTCGACAGGTGGCGGCACGCGCGCATTCCGCCGTCCGCCTCAAACTACGCGTGAATGCCACGGGGCGGCGCACCGATCGACTCGGAGTGATACTTGCCTAGCGCGTAAGAAAAATCTCCAATTTATGGTCGACAATTTTGAGCCCGCAATCTCCGACGTTATCCAACGAAAAAAAAAAAAAATTCTTTAGCCCCAATAAAAAGAGATAGCTAATCTTCAAAATGTGAAAAGTGGATTATACGTCTGACGAAGCACTGACGTCATTATTGCCGTCCCCATCCAGGCAGGGATCAAACAGTAAACAGGGAAGCCTTTGTAAGACGATGTCTCCGTTTATCTCGATCCGAGCGAGTCGGATCATTTTTTCGATTTAGACGAAAGTCTGTTTTCTGGGAAGAGAAAGCGCGAAGTAAGTTACCACCATTTAGAAGTTTCTCAAGGGAGGGAAAAGGCATAGCTATAAATTTTATTGGCCATAATTGATGTCCAGAAGGGACGAAAAGGGAAAAAAAGGCACACGACGGAGCAGGAAAGGTCGAGGAAAGAGGGAAAGGGAGCGAAAACATGGACCGCAAGCGTTACCGACCCCAGGAACTTTTTCTCCACGGGAGAAAGTGGGGGTGGAGAAATGCTACAGCGGCTGCGATATCTGTTGAATTACATACGGGGAAAAGAGAAAGAGAAAGAAAAATTGGACGAATATAGATAGGGAGGTACAAGGAACCGTCATTTTGCAGCTTTGTAGATAAATTTGTTAGATAAATATTTATCAACCAAAATTGTATGTGGTTCCATGAAAAGGGGAATTTTTTTCTTTTAAATTGTCGAAAAAAGCACAGTCGATGTCGGTGGTACAAAAAATATTCCAAAGCTCCCAGGGAACGTCGGCGCCGTATTATAAAATTTTGATATTTTAAATTGCTTCGTAGGAGAAATATCAAAATATCGCGTTTCTACATTTTTCATATTTTTTTTTATTTATAATATTTCATAGGATAATTCCGACAGAAGGCAATTACTTCCTTAGAAAAAGAAAAATTGATTGTTATCAAATTAACAAAAGCTTGAAATTGAACTCCATCTGGTTGGTTCCCATGGAAATCCAATAAAATTTCTTCTTTTTTTTTTATTAATTATCACACGAACGTTCTTATCTTTACCGAGACTGAGTAAATATAACTCATTTTTTTTGTTCAATGTTCCGGATATAAATACCTACTATTATTGTACATGTTACCTTCCTCTTTTTATGGAAACTACCCCATGTAATTCTTCACCAGGGTTTATATCGGTAATTATATCATCACAGATCACGGATATGGCATTATTCGTTACTGTGAGAAATTCAATTACAGGTAGTGTCCATTTTGGTAAAAATAGTAAAATAGCCCTTATGAAAAAAAAAAAAATGTAATTTTGAAATATAAGAAGATATTATATTCTATTGCATTATTCTATACGAACAATTTTGGGAGAATTCCAGGAAGATTTTCTACGATCCAACGAACAGTTCCATATTTTCACTTGCCCCTGTCCAAGCTTATCACGTTATAATTATTTAATTCGAGCAAACGTTACGATACCGTTAAAACCAAATGTTGCATTCGAATTAACGTAATTAATATTTGACGTTGTATATTAAATGTACGTACGTCGCACACAGACTCATATTTCGAAGCGGTTTTGTTACCGTTCACAATGACACGATTGTGGTCCACCGCACCAGAAAGTATTACCATAAATTACTTGGTATCGCTGATGACGCAAACTGCATATTTATGATCGAAATGTTTTGAAAAATGCCATTTCTGCGATATGTGTGTCAATTTCACGCGAAAGCGAAAAAAAAATGCTTGTAAAAATATCAAGAAACAGGTGCCTTCGTATTTCGAGGAAAGGTGATCAATACCTCATCCGTTTCAAGGTAACAAATTTTCAATGCAACAATTCCCAGTTAGTTTCCGGAAAAACCCAACTACGTTTGTGAATGCGGAAAATTGATTGTATCCTAATAAATCTGTGAAATTTACTAGTGTTAGAAAATTTTTTACAAATAAAAATCAGAGGAATGGCCGCTAAGAATCTTCGAATTTGAATTTCTCCAAAAATGTCGGTTCCTAAAAAAGATTTTTAGAACCTAATTATGGGTTGAGTTCTTTCGAAATCCTTTCAAAAATATTTTGTCCAAAGTTTCTTCCAGAAATTTTTAGAAACGATCTCCAGATGTTTAGAAAAATGTCAAAAGACTTAGAAATCGAGATAATCGATAATTCCTTACAAATAAAAATCAGAGGAATGGCCGCTAAGAATCTTCGAATTTGAATTTCTCCAAAAATGTCGGTTCTTAAAAAAATTTTTAGAACCTAGTTATGGGTTGAGTTCTTTCGAAATCCTTTCAAAAATATTTTGTCCAAAGTTTCTTCCAGAAATTTTTAGAAACGATCTCCAGATATTTAGAAAAATGTCAAAAGGTTTAGAAATCGAGATAATCAATAATTCCTTACAAATAAAAATCAGAGGAAATTAGCGCTAAGAATCTTCGAATTTGAATTTCTCCAAAAATGTTGGTTCCTAAAAAAGATTATTAGAACATAATTATGGGTTCGAATCATTCAAAATCTATTTTTCAAAAATATTTTGTCACCACGATTTCAACATTCTCGTTTCACAGTGTGACAAGAATTGATACAAGATCGTTTTCGTTTCCCCATCGGCCCGATATGATTCCAGAATCTCTCAGAAAATTCGAAATCAGGAAAGGAAGAATAAGGGGAGAAATTTCGTAGCGAAATTGTGGTAAATGTCTTTGAGTCTATATATATATATATATATATATATATATATATATATATATATTCCTTTCCCTATCACAAATCTTGTTGTGGCAGAGCCATAAGTCACGCAGTTACATTAATTATGATAAACTCGTTCAAAAAGTTGGTCCCTGATGGCAAGGGAATTAGAAGTTCGAAAAGCGAGAAGCATGTAACATATTACACGACGTAGGGCGGGTCGTGTGCACGTTGGAAGGAATAAAAGTGGAAAAGGGTACAATGAGAAACTAGGATAAAAGCACAGAGTCGGTGCAGAAAACAATGGTTTCGCTATAACACAAGCTCTCTTGCTCTTTGTCAAAATGCGAACAACGGTAATGCGGGTGTCGTGTTGAACATCAATCAAAATTTTATGTACGTGTTCTTCGGGTCCTCGATGCCAAGAAACATCAAAAACCATTATATGAAAGGGGGTTTTTATGGGGGAAAAAAAAACACCTTAACACCATTTCCACTGCGCTGATTAGACGTAAAAATGCAGAATTATTGGGTTGTCCCATAAGTTTCTTCCTCTGCGGCTCGAGGTCGTACGTAGCGTGGCGCGGAAGAAACTTATGGGACAACCCGATGTAAGAGAAAAAACAAAAATATGGAATTGTCATGAAAATAAATGTTCTTAATTGATATCGAATTTTTTGGAGACGCGCAATTGCTCTACTAAGCACCTCCCGTTTGTGAATTTTGAAAGAAAACAAAATTATAATCGAAAATAATTCGAAATTGAAATTCCAAACGGTGTTTATTGACAGAAATGGCGTTATACAAGATTTATTGGAACTGAAAATTTATCCTCAACTTCACGCTTGTCATCGATAGCTTGGTGACTCAGAAATGTATTTGTGTCAAAAAACGACGTTTTCGTAAAATTGCAGTTGCAACGACAAATCTATTAGTAGGATTTTTCTCCATAACGCACTGCGAAGGGGGTATAAGCAAATTGCTCATGCATTTCTACGGAACGGAAGGAAAATGCTGTTACAATTCGAAACGAAGTACACGCAACAAGTGTAGGGTATCTTTAGGTAGGACTGAGCTCTCTCTCTATGGGAGCGATACTTGCCTAGCGTATAAACAAAATTATCCGTCCGTTTCCATCAACGTCGAATGTTCATTGACGACAATTTCGATGAAATATTCAAAAGGTCAGTTATTTGAGTCGCCCCCCTTTTGAATTTTTCCACGAATATATGGCGCAGACGGTCTCAAGTATGCACAGGCAATTATCTTTTCACCATCTTTTATTTTACCCCCATTGGATTCGACCCACTTATCGTTAGAAGCGCGCGCGTATACTCCAGGTGATTACTCTACATTACACCGTGAGGGATGAAAATTCACTAACACGGTCATAAAAGTATCCCGTTTCAACAATAATCCTGCTTTTGATGCCATAAAAAAAAACAGTGCTGGCATATAACAGTATTAAATGCCTCTTCTTTTTTTTTATTAAAGGGAGCGATAAAGAACGTCACAAATAAACAGAATACGCTGTTTACTGAGCTTTCAAGCGGCGTCCGCGTGTTTATGGATCGAACGGATTTATTAATATTTCCGAAAGCTTCGCAAAGTATTAATACGTCGCGTTTGGTGTTCGAATTTTCATATAAATTTCGAGTGCTTACGTTCGAAATGGCTTTTAGGGTCATAACCGAGGAAATAACGTTATGACGTTTTGCGCTTTCGTGCATTTGAAAATGTGTCACGGCATGTTTCGAATCGCCATTGAAAGTCGAACTTTTTTGGCCGGCGCAGTTTGCAGTGCTCTTCGAAAATGACAGATGTAGCTGCTTTCAAAATTGAATGGAAAAATGAAAAAGAAAAAATGGAAAATTTCGAGACACAAATTGATACATAAAAAAAAAATAAATAAATATCATTCGAATAAATATTGCGTATAATTGGATACACAGGAATGGTACCAATGGGAGCTGAAAAGTTGACAGTCAAAATTATATTTTTTTTCTCCCTAGGGGCAAGGTTCGTGTATTATTTTATAATTTCTTCTTTTTTTTTTATGTAATAATTCAAAACAGAGCCAATTTCGTACGACTTCTCCAATAACTGTAGCGGAACACGCGTTCGGTGGATTCTCGTAGCTATAAATTGCCTCCATGTCATTATGTACCAATACCTGTACATTTTCCTGATACGATCTACGTGAACATAAGTTGTGTACCACATGCACAATAATGTTGACTTCTTTCCTCATTATGTGGAATGAAACATGCAAATATGCATCGATGTCCAGTGTTTGTCCATCGGGTTTAATTATCATATTTCCACTGGCATAAAATCTCGTCGGTTGATTATCCTTTTTAATATCACGCCGCGTATGGATTTCATTCGAGATGTATATTTTTTATAGCTTTTCATGCTTCTAATGGGGCATTTAACGAGAAAATATAGAAAATAGATTTTTGAAATTCCGCAAATTAATAATTTCATTTCAAAGCCACGAAGAATATTTGTAACGATCTTGGCCAATATCTTCCAACAATCTTTGGACCCAAATTTTCAAGGATTGAAAAAATAGTCTCTTGATGCAGGGGTTGAAAATTTAATAAAAATATTAGCCCTTCCAGGGACACACCGAATTTCAGTTTAAAACTTTACCACTTATTCTTGGAATGTTTAACTAACATTTTATGAAAAAAAGAAAAAAAAAACGATTTTTTGAAGCTGCTACATGTATTTTCCCCCTTAATGAGCTCGGTGCACCTATTTCAAGCATTGGAGAGTACTAAGTACCTCTATATATATTTTAAAAAAAAAGGGAAAGAACGGAACAATTGTTTGAAAAATTCTTGTCGCATAAATTTTTGGTGTATGATATATAATATTTTTTTATACAATATTTTATAATATTTTCGGTGTACAATATATAATTTTTCATGCATTTTTTTTGCAATTTCTTTGCTCGTACTGGAATTTCCCACTTTCAAGGGAACCGAGCAATTCTTATGCAATTGTTAGAACTCGAAGGCAGTAGAAACAGCCAAAATGGTAGGTGTCAGACCGATAAAAGTGATAAATAGTAAACACTTGTTCTTACACCTACAAAAATATGGGCGTGGAAGAAAAAAAAATGTATATATATATATATACATTCGTGTTCTTTCGTTTGAAATTCATTGTATAAGGGTGTAAAAAGCCTTAAAAGATATCATCTCGGAAGAGGGGAAAAATAGTGTTTATCTCAGCATCTTCTCTGCAGAGGATCCGTAACATCTTAGAAAAATGAGAAACGGCGAAGGGAGGGAAGCTGGGTCCATCATCTATTGGTCGGATATGCTGAGATAATCAAAAAAAAAAAAAGACTTCAAGGGAAGAAAGTATGCATGCTTCAAGTCTATTCTATCCGAAACACGTCTTTTCTATTTCTTTTCCTACAAAAGGTTTAGGCAGAAACAGAGGCACGTAGATATATGTTGCGCTATTATTTTAGGGAAAATATACATTCACGTGTTTATCTTGCGAGATAGCGTCTGAAAACGTGTCCGTGCTGTTCTTTGAACGAACACGAGCGAAGCTGACGTGGGTTCTGTGAAAAATTGTTACCGAAAATGCGGTTCGTTAAATAATATTATTGCTCGGAAATAAAGTACCTATTTACGAAAAGAAAGATTTTGTTTGAGAAAAATTGAAAAATATTTAAAAATTGAAAAATATAGAAATTTATGAAATAAGTGTCATGGGTATGGCAAAGAAAAAAAAAATTTACATTTAGAAAATGTGATTATAAATGTTGGGGATAATTGGAGACAAGGAAAGAGTACTCTCGGGGGCTGAAAATTTGGCAACTTTATGTTTAATGTCATTTAAAAATTAGAAAATAGAAAATAAAAAATAGAGAAAATAGAAAAATGGAAAATAAGTGTCACTGAAAAAAAATGTACATTTGGAAAATATAATTATAAACATTTGGGGCAATTGGAGATAAAGAAATAGTACTCTCGGGGGCTGAAAATTTGGCAACTTTATATTCAATGTCATTTAAAAAATAGAAAATAGAAAATAAAAAATAGAAAAATGGAAAATAAGTGTCACTGAAAAAAATGTACATTTGGAAAATATGATTATAAACATTGGGGGCAATTGGAGATACAGAAATAGTACTCTTGGGAGCTAAAAAGTTGGCAAGTTAATAGAGTATTTTATTTTTAACAGTACAATCGATATTAGACATTCAAAATCTAATTATTCAAATTATATTTTCCATTAGAGACCTGGTACCATTTTTTCCCCGATATTTTTTCCAATCGAAAGCATTTTGATTTCTGTAAAAATGGTAACGGGTACCTAACAAGTGATTGAACATCTCCGTATCCGCCAGTTCGACATGTTTCCCGATAGGAAATTTGCGGTAATCTATTGATACGCGAACAGAACTTGGAGACATTGATGTCTCTGAAATGGCAAACTGCCAAACTCCGAATTATTAATGATCCTTGAAAATTACATCGCTTCGGAATGTCATATTAGCGCGAAAATAATTGCCTCGAAATTTCGGGTATTTAACTTTCAATGGCAAATTGCTCCACGCCAAATGCGAGCAACAAAAAGTACTTTTAATTACAAGCGACATTTTCGGCATTTAAATAAGGACAGCCCCCGCATTGCCGCCACGTCGCGTTGTCCTTAATATCTTTTAAGAAGAATTTAAACAAGAGTGCCGTAGCTTCTTTCAATATCTTTGGGAGTGGTTATTGGGAATCCTTCCAAGATGGTGCACTTTAATCATCAGGATTATACTAAATATCGATTGACTTTAAATACATATTAGGTATAAGGGTGGATATAAGTTGATGCATATGTATGACAAACAGAGGAAATTTGGAAAATAACTGGAATTGAAAGTATGCGAGATCCCTAATTAATTATTACAGAAATTTCAAGAACGAAGATTTGGAATTTTCTAATTAGAAGTATTTTCGAAATTTTGAAAATAAATGAAATTGAAAATATACAAGGTCCCTAATTGTTACAGAAATTTCTAGAATAAGGATTTGGAATTTTTTAATTAGAGGTACTTTGGAAATTTCGAAAATAAATTGAATTGAAAATATGCAAGGTCCCTAATTAATTCAGAAATTTCAAAAATTAAGATTCGGAATTTTCTAATTAGAAGTACTTTGGGAAATTCGAAAATAAATGGAATTGAAAATATGCAAGATCCCTAATTGATTCAGAAATTTTAAGAATTAAGATTTGGAATTTTATAATTAGTATTATGGTAATTTGGAATGGAAAAATTAGTAGTTTAATAATTTGGAATTTTATAATTAGTATTATAGCAATTTGGAATGGAAAAATTAGTAGTTCGATAATTTGGAATTGTCTAATTAGAAGTACTTTGCTAATTTCGAAAATAAATGAAATTGAAAATATACAAGATCCCTAATTAATTATTACAGAAATTTCAAGAATTAAGATTTGGAATTTTATAATTAGTATTATAGTAATTTGGAATGAAAAAATTAAAAGGAAGGAAAATACATATTTCGAAAAAGTCCATAAATATTCCATAAAAATTTCATTTTAAAATATTTGTCAGCGCTAGCGGTATTCCGAATATTGTTAAAACTAAATTTTTCAGATACCTCCTATAAAATGTAGTTTTTTACGATTTCCACGCGTATGATTTCTCCCCCATGGTGCCGCATAACTCGCGTTTTCCAATATCGTGGAAGTTAGTATCGCGAGGTATTAATTTTTACGACAAATATGAATTTCCACCGATATCTGGGGTTTTTCTAGGGTTTCGCCGGGGATCCAACGACATCCTTCAAAGTCACCGATATCTCCTCACGTAATAAGCGATTATCAAGCGTTTTCAGGAACCGAAAAAGAATTTTGACAAAAGTTACTTTTGATCGTATCTCAAATTTAAAGTTTGCTAGTTTTTATCTTATCGATTTTGTTCCGATTCGGTCGTAAGTTGTGGAATTGGGGAATACCGAAGATAAAAGAAAAAATAGAAAATTACCGAAACTGAAATTTCGATTTCTCAGAAAAAGTCACTCGACTACTTCGACAATTATAATTATTGCAATACTAATTATTACAATTTCAGTAATATTTTCATTCAAGAAAAAAAAATAAAAAATAGAAAAATATGAAAAATGTGGTTACAAATATTGGGGACAATTGAAGACAAAGAAAATAGTACTCTTGGGAGCTGAAAAGTTGGCCAATTAATTTTTATTTTATTTTTAACACCAGAGCAGAGGTTTGAATATTTAAAAATAAAATCACTTTTTTTGAATATCCCAAAAATAGCTATTTTAAGAAAGTACCCACGTAGTCCAAAAACAACGGTAATATTTTTTTTTTAGACAGAGTCAATATTTGGACACCAACGGAATTAACTATTATCAAAAGTTATATTTTTTTGGTTGTAACGATACCGTTAGAGTGTGTGCTCAGCGTATCTGAAATTTTGAAATGTATCGCGAGGATTTTGGCTGGCTATAAATCGACTGAGATAATGAAAATTTCTTCAAATGCCTCCCAATTCTAAAAATACGATTAACAAAGCTTTCGTAACTAATCGTTCATCATCCCACATAAGTGCAAACAAATATACATATTTCGTTATTTCCTTACTGAACAAACACTCGAGATAATAAAACAGGTTGTAAAATCGCATTTACGTCATTCGCATTACGCAGATTTTTGGTTTATAAAGGAAACAACGTCGCGGGTTTTTTCATCCGAGAAGAGTCACCGAATCGCACCTTTTGTCGTTTTCTTTACCTCCAAGGTGCGACACGTAACGTTATTTTTTAATTATTATCTGGAAATTACTGCCTCAAAAAAAAAATACCGTTATTTCGAAAAATTCCATTCGAAAATATTTTCGAATATTAAAAAGCATTTTTGGTTTAATGCTTTTTCAAATTTTCTCGTATTTTATTTTTTATTTCAATCAAAAACAAGTTCATTCGGATGCGGTATATGCATATTCATCGAGTAAAGGAAACATCAAAAGTTTCAAGAAGTGCAGTTAACTTACCTACGCTTCGTTAAATAATTTGTAATTACCGTGCAAGCTGTTGAAACTCCGTATTATTATTAATTACGCTGTTTATTAATTATAAGTGATTCGTTCGGAAACCTTCGAAATTTTAGGGGATTTTTTGAAGAAAAAAAAAAAGATCTCAGTGATTTGGAACTTTCGTTGCATTTTCAAGTGGTGCATAATTTACCCAGTGTCTGCACTGAACAAAATAGTTGGATATTAAAATTATAGTAATTATATTAATTCAAATTATAGTATTAATTAAAATTAATTGAAATTATAGTAATTTTCATACAGTAATTATAATAATTAATAATTACAAGAATTACAATAATTATAATATTTCATACAGTAATTATAATAATTTTTAATTATAGTAATTTTAACTATTCCACTTGAAATATATTTCCAGTAATTTTAATTACATTCTTTGTTATTCCAATTACCTTTATAATTAAGTCAACTGGAAATTCAATAATTAACGCCATTAATTTTTTTCGGTGCATATGCTCACGAATTCTACTCGAACAAAATAAACAAAAATGAAAAATCCATAATGAAAAAGTGTCGATACCATTTTTTCGTTGAAAACCGTATTTTTTTCTTATTCAAAAAGTGCCGGTTAAAAGTATGAAAAATTTACAGACGTTATCGATAAGGAATCACAGAAGTCACGAACCTGCAAATTAACGGATAATTACTTTTGTTTCAGTTCAAAATGCCCCTGTCCGAGTTCAGAAAGAACAAATTGCTCTTCGTCTTCAACACCTTCTTCGGTGAGTAAAATATGGGAAAATAGTACATCCCTCCGTATTACGCGCTTCAATGATTCAATACTGATTTATGAAAATTGGCCCGATCGGGAATTGTTACTCCATAAGAAGGTCACTGGAGTTCTTAAATTTACTCGAATTCGCCAAAGCCGAGAAAATTATTATCGCATTGTCTGAACTTTGGCTCAAAATAAAATGCCACCCCTTGATCTCTACTTTCAAAATTTTTTACCAATGAAGAAAAAAAAATAATGAAAATTTTAAAGGCACTTGTCTGAAAATTTCCCTCCATAGGATAATTTAAAAAAATGGGAAAAATCGCGTATTTGAAAATAAAACAATATAAGCAATTATTATATATATATACAATAATTGCCTGGAATTATTTAGAAAGTATTAATTATTGGAAAATAATTATATGGAAAAAATATATTTATACATATAACTAATTATTACAAGATCGGGTTTTCCTCAGATGACGTCATACTGCACCTGCAGAAAGAGTCTTGGAATTCCCACTTTTTTCCCTAAAAAAATCTTTAAACGATAGACCTTGATCTTTTATCGTAACAAAAGGATGCTTTTTTAAACAAAAAAGATGGAAGAAAATAACTCAAATTGGGGAAGGTTGTCAAGCACGGCTTCATTTCACAAAATTTTAACTGAAAAAGTTCAAACGTGCCTATCCTTCACAGGCAGGTCGGGTAACAAGATCCAAATCTTATTTATTCGTGACTTTGTTAAAAAGAGAATTCTCTGAAGTAGGAAAAGTCCGGCAAGTCTCTCTATCTCTCTCTCTCTACTTTCCACGCTCCTTTTTTTTTCTAAGCTCTTAGAAAGTTCCTTTTTGGGCGAGAGGTGGTATATTATTACACGAAAAATGGCAATATAATATTTCTATAGTCTCTCGGTGTCACTCATTTGCATGAACCCTATCAACTTCCCAAAAATGTAACATAATAAAAAATGAAAATTTTGTGAAAGCTTTCCTTTTTTTTTAAAATTTGGATTCCAAAACTTATATTTAATTTGTCTTTCCATCCTTTTTTTCTTATTTTGGCTCCCAAAACTTATATTTAATTTTTCTGTCCATCCTTTTTTTCTTATTTTGGATTCCAAAACCTATATTTAATTTTTCTTTCCATCCTTTTTTTATTTTGGCTTCCAAAACTCATATTTCATCATTTTTGAACCCAATAAAAAATAAGACCAATGTTCGACAAAATAATTTTTACATAAAAATGCTGTAAATAAAAATCGAGCAACAGCAAAATCTTGCAATTGTCGCGGTGGCCCGATACGACAAACGCCGGGGTCGCGATTTTGCGCTAATCCATTTTCATAAATATTTCACCGGGTCGTGTAACAAAAAAAAATATTAAGACACCGGACGCTCATAAACCGGTGACCCAATCGCCTCGTAAATCAGTTTTGAAAATTGGATTTTCCCCAGACGCGATTTCTTTTCCATCCGACGGCAATTGCAGTTTGTCCAGGAGAGCCCCCCTTTGCTAAAACGTTACCGCAGCTAAAAGATAAACGTACTTTTGACAATATAACTCGCTGGGACATAAATTGCGAGCTATCTTCCCCCGGCAGTAATGGCGTAAGCTCCGAAATGAAGTAAAACCTTGTTTCATTGTAATGTGGTATCCACCTTGTTGACCTTCTAATACACGATTGTATGTGGTCAACTTGGGAATTATCTATCTTCCTACAGGAGCGACATGTAAGAAGGAAGCCGGGGGTAGTTTGGGAAATAAGTATAACCGCTCTGCGTTTTTAGCTGTAATCTTTCTCTCTTTTAGTGCCCTCGCTTCAGCCACAATTGTTGCGGCTCTCTTCCTTTTCACTCTTCCTTCGTTCTCTCGCTAATTTTTCAAGGAATGAAATACGACCGCAACTTGTCGTTTTATTTCCGCCCCCGAGTCTTTTTACGAAAGAATACCGGTATATTTCTTGGCGCAGGAAACAGAGAATCAACGTTACTACTTTTCTTCTTTCCCATTTATTTCCTTGGACTGCATAAAACACGTTTACTTTGCGCCATTTTGCGCCGAAAAGTGCCAAGGTAACCGAGTTCATTATATTTTTCAGGGTTTTTCGACCACTCCAGAGGCCGAAGAAATAGGCCTTTTTTGGGAATATTTTTTTTAGACATTTTTTTCGAATTTTTTTTTTCGGGACATCATTTTTGAGACACCAAGGAACCATTTAAGACCAACAAAAAATCGATTTTTCAAAAATCCTACAGTGGCCCAACCCCTTAATATCATTCTGCTGGACCCGGGTCGCTTTTCCGTCTCTTTTTGGGCCCCGTTCCTTCCCAAATCTTTCCAATTCTTTGAAAAATTATATATTTGAAGAAAAAAAAAATAGTTTGCTAAATAATAATAATATAACAATAACATTTGCAATAAAACAATTCGATTTTATGCCCTCTTCGGATTCTTATGACTGAATAGTGACCCAGCCTCGTCGTTCGTGCGAGCGCCCGGTATTCGAGGGTAAAAAGCAATCGCGTACCAAAGTAGGGGCGCCTCCAAATCGGTACATATTCAAAGACTATATAATACATAACCTGATACCAATGATAACTTTATTTGATGTTCAACGATAAGTTTAGGCCGAATGGTCTACGTGTATTTCTAAGGTCGACCTTTCCCCCCTAGTGACTTTTACAGATTACTTTTCCCACAGGTACCTAGTCCGTCCCTCGATCAATTTATTTATGGCCATTTTTACCGCATACGTCGAATATATTTCACCAACTGAGTCGAAAGAATATGTACCATTTCGTGGATCCCAAAAGCGCGCCGTCCAAGTAGCAACCCTCCACTCGATCAAGCCAAAATAGAGTACGGACTCGTACAAATACGTACCGGGATGGAAACTGTAAAAACCTTATCACGATTGTTTCTGTATTCAATCGCGTAGAAGTAGGACCGATGAATACAAAAAAAAAATGGCTGTAGCTATTTTTTTACATGATTCCATGATAGATTCCCTTCTGTTTCCTATGAAATTGGTATCATTTGGTCGTAACGGATATTAACCGGTTTTTTTAGACGTTAACGATACTCTCAAAAGTGTCGTACGATATCCAATAGCAAGTAATTACTTCGTATTGACATGATGGAAAATTTGAACTTGTCTAATGTTATCGGATTTCGCAACTTTATTTGGCCGAAGTTTTTCAAAATTCATATGGATTATAATGGAAAATTTGAACTTGTCTAATGTTATCGGATTTAACTACTTTGTTTGGCTGAACATTTTCAAAATGTACCACAAAACTGTGTTTAGTAAAAAAAAAAAAATTTCGTTTCTCATTATAATCATTTTTCATTTTTGGACGTTTTGTATAAATTAGAATTTGGGGGGAGGGGGGTGCTGCCTTTTGTAGAGGTATCACTTTTCATACATGAACTTGTCTCAATTTTTTTGCACCAGATTTACAAGTTTCTACAATTATTCAGTGGTTTTATAAAAATTATTTTTTTTTTTGTTAGTATTTATACCTTCCTGGAACTGCATAAAATGTGTTTACTGTGCACTATTTTTCAGCTAGTGAATGATCGTTTTTAACAAACGATCAAAATTTCCTCATCGCTTCTAATACGCTCCTAATGTCTAATTGCATCTTATTAGGGATACGAGCGATAACCTCGGTTGGAGTTTACGACAAATTAAAATCGAAGAATATGCTAACACAGCATGGACCCTGCTGTGAAGCCTTTCGCTCTTTGTGTCGGAATTGGGGCGCGAGATAGATTTATACTAGAATATCCATAAAACCAATACCACTAATTACATTTTTCTCCGCTCGCTTTAATTAATATTAACAATGTGTCTATAAGATATTCACCGTTAATGAAATTAACCATTGAGAGTCTACATCGTTTTTCGCACCCATAATGGTCAATATGGGGTCTTTGGGGTCCCACGATATTTTCGCCTATTCGAAGTGTAGCAAAAATTCTATAAAAATTCATTTGATTAATTTTGGGCGTCTACTAAAGAATTTATAGCTTGTTTCTTTTTTTTGGATAAGAAATTCATAAATTCGTAGCCAAGTCATTGACAAATCAGTGTTTCCTTTTCAAAGCACGAATGATCCCAATTTTAGAATTTTTTCCTAGAAACTGCATTAATCGTTCGATCAATTCCATATGATCCCAAAAAATCCCTAGGAAAACCCCTAGGAAAATTAGGCTCTTGAAATATTTCAATATTTCCAATTTCAAATATTTCCAATATTTCAATATTTATAATTTCAAGTATGTCAATATTTATCATTTCAAATACTTCAATATTTAAATTTTCCGAATTTCATTGTCGCTCAAATTACAGGACATTTTTGGGAGAAAACGGAAAAAGATGAATTCATTTCGATTCGCAGGAATTATTTTTATTTAAATTTTTTTTAACACGTTAAGCCTCCACCTCTTGCCGACCCTCTTCCCTTCCGCCACTTCTTTGGCTCGTTAAAAATCGAATTATTCAGGTGGTTTGTAACGTATTCTATTTATAAAACTTTGTATAAGAATACACACGAACGCCATAATGATAATAGGACCTTATGGTATTGACTTTAAGAGAATGGAGAGCTAGAACTATGTCGTAGCTTTTATAAATGTGTTTTCTATATTTTATAAAAGCCGTGTAGCAGCGAACCAACCACCACCCTCCCTTCGATATCTCCTTCTCCTTTCGTCTCTCTCTCTCTCTCTCTCTCACTCTCTTTTAACATTGTTAAGTTACCTTCTGCGGAGTAAAAAAACCTGGAGGTCACAAGCGTTTACAGGTACGCTTGATAAACTTCATTAGCCCCCTTATACTTTCTTCACTTTGACCATTAGCTAAACATATCCCATATGTGCCGTGTAAAGATTATTTTATCACGACGCGAACGTGGGAAAACCTTCATGGCGAATTTTGTTTCTGGCTTTGGCCAGAATTCATTTCACCGAAGCGTATTTTCTTTCCTTCCTGTGACTTAGCCCCCATTTCCCTAATTGCTTTATGCGTGTGTGTGTGTGTGTGTGTTTTTTATGGTTCGACTCTTCGCGAAGCATTCAATTTGCGATATTTACAAAGACCATTTGTTTATCTTTTACCTAATTGCAAACCAGCCATTGTTGCTTGAGGCGACCAACGCTGCCCCAGATTATTTTTATTTCATATAATAAAAAAAAAGGTTAAAAAGAATAATGAAATTAACCCTTAATGGTCAATATGGGGTCATTGGTGTCCTTTCATGTTTTCGTTTTCTTCAAACTGGAGCAAAAATTCTATAAAAATTCATGGCACTAGTTTTATGATGATAATAATAATAATAATAATGACATTGACAATGACAATGACAATGATAATGACCAATGACAATGACAATGACAATGACAATGATAATGATAATGATAATTTTAATGACAATGACAATGACAATGATAATGATAATTTTAATGACAATGACAATGATAATGATAATGATAATGATAATTTTAATGACAATGACAATGATAATGACAATGACAATGATAGTGACAATGACAATGACAATGATAGTGACAATGACATTGACAATGACAATGACAATGATAATGACCAATGACCAATGACAATGGACAATAACCAATGACCAATGACAATGACAATGACAATGACAATGATTATTATTATTATTATAACAACGTTTGAATGGACCTTTTCTGGTATTGAGCCATTAGATTTGGAGGCGGGAACTTCTTTGAAATTATTTAACTTCACATGTTACGTTCCGGTTCCGCGAATCGCGATTTTTCAGAAAAGAAGAAAGGTACCGCGAAGTTCGGGTGAGAATCAGGTCGGTCAAGGAAACTAATGGTACTCGATTCAAACGTCACCTTACGCGCGAATTGCTTTTACGGATCGACGGGGTTTAACTTTACACTCGAACGTATGGCTTGAGATTATTCACTTTCGTTCGAAATTGCAAATGTGTTTAAAAAAAAAATAAAGAGTAAAAAGAACGCTCTAATATGACAAATTGCGACGGAAGCTCGCGATGTGAGAAATTTCAGCTGTCAAAGTGTGTTGACGGTGCAAATACGTATAGTACGTTCCAGGTGGTATTCGCAAAATGCATTTGAATGCATGTGTCGCTTGAAAACGGTGCACGTGTGCCGAGATAATGCCGTTCCAGGGAGAGCAAAATATTCGGAAGGGCGTTAAAAAACTTTTATTGCGTGGATGTAACGAGATTGTGACAAATCGGTAAGACTTGCGTTTGTAACAAATAAAAAATGCAGGTCATTAACAAAAGTACGCGATTACGAGGATTATAAAATTTTTTTTTAGAAAAGAATTTTTCCGCATAATGCGATTTTGCGCAGTTCAGCGGCATCTCTTGCAACTGTAGGAAAATATTCTCTTGGAAAAGAAAAAAAAGCAACGCACAGAGAGAAATTTATAAAAATATGCTTGAACCCTTTGTTATTAAAGGCGAGAAAATTAAAAAAAAAAGCACTTTTATTTTCATTTTCCTGGTACGAGCAAATTACGTCCCTTCGATATTTTTAAACGTTGGATATTTTAGTTTTTCCATGCTCTTGAAAAAATCGTACGCAAAATAGATTTTTCCACGATCGGGAAAAAATTGTCCAAATTGCAAGATTAATGATTTGGAATAAAAAAAGAAATCGGCAAAGCTTCTTTTTTCAAACATTTATTTTCTCCGCTTGATTTCAGACGTCAATCACAGTGGAACTATTGACATTAAGGACTTCGATCTCGCCGTTCAAGTAAGTCTCAACCATAAAGAAAAGCCATAAGATTCCGTATCCGTTTATTTTTACGGACTCGTTAAAGAACAATAAATCCCGGCGAGCTATTGTTGTTATTCGAAGGTTTCTTTTAAGGATACGTAATTATCGCAGAGCCAATTGAAATTGTTGTCTGCTTTGATAGTTTATTTAGGTGATCTTTAAATACGTGATACTTTAATTACTTCGAAACACAATAATTAAGGAATTTCGATTTTTACGAAAAAAATTTACTATTTATTTTGTTCCAATTAAATCAATAAACCATTTTAGAGAATTTATGATGCGCGAATCTTTAACTATGCGACACTTTAATTACTTTGAAACACAACAATTAAAGAATTTACATTTTTATATTAAAATTAATTATTTATTTAATTCTAATTAAATCGTTAAACCCTTTCAGCGAATTTGTGATACGCGAGGATGGGGCGCTGGTCATCCGAGGCAACAACAAACTAAGGAAACTTTACAGAAAATATGGGATGGGCTGAAACAACGTGCCGACGAGGATCAAGATGGACAGGTTTGTTTTTATTTCATAATTGCTTAAATTTTCACCCAAAAGCTCAAACATTAGCCTTTTTATCTTTTCTCCCCTTTTTTATATAGTCCATTAAAGTTTTCGTTTTAATTTACATTATGAAAAGGCAAAAGGGTAACTCCGCCAGCTTTGTTTTTTACCCGCTCAGAAGCGAAAGCTCGCTACAAAGTTCATCCCAAAGTTTTAGATTATATGTAATTATAAAATTCGTCACCTGTCACTTTCCAGGAGGTGTTCTTCCACGTTACCTTGTTTTTTATTACTTTTGCATAATTTAGCATTTTTTTTTGCTATCATAATATTGTCCATTTATAAACGAAGCAAGCTCTAGTATTTTTTTCTTTTCTTGCATTATTTTGATAATATTGGATATCACAAATTACGAATCTCAGAAATTCTATAAGTTTCAATTTTTCTTATTTTAATATAAATAAATATGTAATTTCTTCAGTCTTTCGGTCTTAAATTTCTTTATTGATAAATTTGTTGTGTTGACGTTTCGACAACTAGTACGTTGTCATCTTCGGGAACTATATATAACACAAATTGATATTATTGAGTATTACATAATTTATATAATTATTTTTCTAACATATTTAGTATTATTTATATTTACCATTGATTCTATGTATAATGTTAATTTCATATTATACTTTTTGAGATTTAAATTAATATAATAATTCGAAAGTACAAATTAAATCGTTGTGTATACCTCTGAGTGAATGCATTTGTGAGAATATGTGTATTATAATAAAGATGATATGTTTTCATTTTAGGAATGTTTCTGTCTCTTATTTTAAATACTGTTATCGTTATTTTCAGTTATGTACAATAATATTATGAAATTTTATTTGAAATCTAATAAAGTATTATATCAGAGAAACTTTTTATATTTTATTTGTTGAAATTATTAAAATTAATTTTAACTTACAACATTTTTGAATATATTTTATCTATTTCTCTAAAATCTGTCATTATATTAACATTATTATTATTTTAATATGTCCATAATTTGCAATTTTTTTGATAAGGAGAAATTTAAAATCGATACTAAATTTTTTTTCCACCAAAATTTTGATAATGTTACATAAATTTACATAATATTGTTGGTTTCAATATTAGATCAGTCGCGACGAATGGTACTCGATGTGGGAAGAATACGCCAAGAATCCCGACCAAGCACCCGATTGGCAACAGACTTACATGAATTTCATTTTCGATTTGGAAGATTCTTCCGGTAAGAAAACACTTTTTTTAGTTAAACAATAAATTATGAATCTCGAAAGCAAGATCAAATTTTGCCCAATAACAAAAAAAAATTCATCCGAATTAGGATTTTTATTTATTCCAAATTTACAAGTCCAATTGTTACAATTAATTCCCGACAAGGCAAAAAAATTTATATGGCATAGGATTTTTATTTTCCAAGATCAATTTTTATCACAATTAATTTCTATTTACAAGAGCAATTTGCTCACAATCAATCCACGACTGGCTCGAAGTAGAAAGGGCCAGTAGTGGACGGACTTCCCAGTAATTCAGTGTTTTACCATAAATAATTTTCAGAATGATCTTTCTTGGAACACACGTCAGGGGACGGTTAAATTTTTTATGATAATATCGATTCTCCGTTAAAGAATATTTTTATTACAAAAAAAACACGGCTATGGATAAAAATACTGGAATAATAAATAGTTACGGTACATATCGCGTGAAAAATATGGCAAAACAACAAATATTTTATTTAATATATCCACTTTGACATTGAATGTCGAACTTGTGTCCAAATTTGTCCAGTGACGAATTCGGAGTGGATGTAGCAATAATTAAAAAAAAACGATATTTGTTGTAAAAACCCATAAAAATAATTTAATTTTCCTTTTGCCATAACGTTGACCCACCCCAAGTATTGTAAAATCCAAATTTGCAATATATCAACTGCCTTGAAAATTTCAAACAATCCTCCTCCGTATTTGCACGGAAATGTACACATTAATTTTGTATGTAAATAGGAAGTCAATTTCATGTTTGAAATATTGTTGAATAAAATGAAATACGTTTTCTTTATTTAACGGTAATTACCAGAGTAATGTACATACACAAACCCAGCAGTCTTCCTGTTCTGGGTAAATAAAAGTAATAACGTTACGTCCATTTAAATTTAAAAAAAAGGAAAAACATTACCGTTAATTTATGAGTCCATCATTTTTATGATTATCGTTAACGTACAGAATTCTGCACTTCTTTCCATCGAATTCATAATTTCCGATTGAAAGGATGGACAATGTTTATAAGCTTTTACCGTAAATCAACAATCTCCATGAATTTTTATTATCTTTTTTTTTTAGTGAAAGTGAATTACTTGTTATAGAAATTGCAGCAAAAACTATTTTGTACAAAACTTTCAGAATTTGTGGAAACCAATCGAATCGAAAATCAATTATTTATATTATTTCAACAAAATGGGAAAAATTTTGCAAAAGATTGGAAAAACTTGAAACAATTCATTATCAACAACTAAAGACCAATGAATTCATTGATTATTTTTTTAAAAAAAAGATTGTTCTTCATAAGCCCCCCCCCCCCCCCCCCCATACAATAATTGTTGCAATCTATGGTATAAAAATTCTTTTCTTGTTCTTCAATTATTTAATACAAATAGGTGATGGGTCAATTGACGAGACAGAGTTCAGTCACGTGTGTGTCAGTTACGGAGTTCAAGAGTCGGAAGCACGAGAAGCTTTCAAGAAACTGCAAGTTGTAAGTTACTATTTTTTTTTTTAATACATATTTTATTATTAATTGACATTTACCTACTCACAAATTTTCGTCCTCCAACATTAGCGTCCATTCGATTTAGCTTCAATTTGACAAAAGAATTGAAGAAAATAATAAAATTTCTAATAAAAAAAAAATCTACAGAATTTTGTAAAATCAGAAAAGTATAAAATTGTCAGAAATGACGAAAAATTATTAAAAAAATAATAAATACCAATATTTCTTTTTGAAGGGAACTGAAGTAACTCGTGACAAATTCGCCAAGTTATGGAAACAATACTTTTCTTCGGACGATCCAAGCGATTGCGGAAATTTCATATTCGGGAAATTGTCATACTAAGCCAATTCGAGAAAATAAGTACATATAATTGATAATAATTGTATCGAGAAAGAAGAAATGTTGATAGAAAGTTAAGAAACGACAAGAGCATGCTTATCTAATTTTACTGTGTTTACTAACCACGCATTAGACAAGAATTTCAACTAAACAAAAAAAAAATTGACAAATTACAGAAGAGAATTATGAAAACTGATTATATCCGTTTTTCAGAAATATTGAAAAAAATTATGTATATTTTATTCGTATCAAATTCTATTATATATAGTAAATTGTTCAAAGAAAACAAAAAAATGCAAGAAGTATTTTAATCGACAGAACCTGTTTAAACAAACAAAAAAAAGAAGGTTCTTATTATGCATTATTTTTTGCAGTTTCTGATTAAAGAGGCGATAGGAAATATCAAAAGAAAAATCTAGAAAAGTATAAGGGCTGTAAAACAATGGTTACAATGTTTATTCGTAAAAAGATTATTTTAAATAAAGATTAATAAGATATCATCCAATGAAGTAACTAATGAAGTATTTTATTTGTTTTCTTTTCTACTCCAGGTATTCCGTTTCGTCCCGAGTTAAAAAAAGTTTCTCAAAATTTGGCGTAGCAATAGTTTGGTCCCTTTCTCTTTTCCTTTCTTCTTTATTTTTATTTCGAAAATTTTGTATCCTTTCTCTTTTTTTCAAAAGGATAGAATTGCGCCAAGTTCTGTACTTTTTCAAGATGGGTCAAAATTTGGTAAATGTCGAATATCGACCGATTCAAGAAATAACGGAATTCGATACACGATTTTTTTTTTATAAACAATTCTCTTTTAAAATCAAATCACACATTTAACAATGTGGTATCGAACAATGCTCTCGCTTCAAAAAATTTGAAACCTAATTATAAATATTTCTTGACTCGCTACTAAATTCAAAAGGTGGAAGGTAATACATTATAATTTTTTTAATTAGAATTTTTTAAGTAATGTATAAATTTAATTTTTCATTTATTAATTTTTTGAAAAATGCAAAAATCAAGTGTTTCAAATTAATGAATTTTTCAAAAAAATGCTTAAATTAAATTTATCCAATTAAAAAATTTTTTGAAAAAGCAAAAATTAGGTGATTGACATTTATTATTTTTTTTAAAATGCATCAATTTAATCTTGTAAAATTATTAATTGATTAAAAGTGCAAAATTAAACCGTAAAAAGTTGCAATTTTTTTGAATAATGCATTAATTGAATTTTTTTAATTATTCATTGAACAAACAATTATTAATTAAGGCAATTATTTTCATGCATTTTCAACAAAATTATTAATTGAAATATTTTTCAATTAAATATTTCTAATTTAATTGTTAATTCAATCAATAATTCATTATTAGAACAATGCATTTTTTGCAACTCTGATTTCAACCGGCAGCAGGAATCCTACATTCTCCTCCTTAAATATCATAATTTATAAATAATCGAAAATTCTTTCTTTTTCATTGACACCCGTTGGTTTGAAATTTGCTTGATTTCGAATAAAATATGATTTTTTCTTTTCAAAGACCCGCTTTTCGCAAAGACTTGTTACGGAAAAGAGTGGAATTTTTTAACTCGGGTAAGGAGGCGAATAGGACTTACATTAAATTAACATACAATTAAACCGAGTCATATCATTTCTTTCCATATCGTAACTGTTAGAATTGAAATAATTGATCCTTTATGTAAGGTGAGTCGATCTAACTCTACATTTTACTACAGTTTGTCATGCTTCCATTGTCGATCACTGCCCATAAAGGAAAATAAAAAAAGAGATAAATACATTATTATTATAATCGAATACAAAAATGTATCGACGAATCGATAGAGTCTAATATGTAAATGCAAAAAGGCGGAGTATCGCAGAAAATTCTTTATCGAAAAACACAAAAGAAGGAAAAAACGCATATTATTGTATCTCTGTATCGTGTACATAAGTATTATATAAAATAAATGAAAGATATAAATGAAAGAGAAGAAGAGATAAGAAACACAGTCAATAATATTTGTTTAGAAAATCAGTGTACAGTTTCAATTGAAAGTGTTATCAAAAATACATCAATAAATAATTATAACTATAATGAAACCAACGGGGTGACAAAATATCAATGTTCGAGCAAGGAAAGTGTTTACCCAAAAAGTAGAAAATTAATATTATTGAGATTGTTGCAAAAATATACATTACAACTATGGAGATATATATATATACATATATATTACCAAGAGGAGACAAAGAAACTAGACTATATTGTAATAAGAAATCGTTGCACCTGTTCCACCTGTAATTGATTTTCTAGAGAGTTTCTCTAGTTTTGCTTCAATTTCGAATTTCTAAATTAATTCAATTACACGAGTTATATATATATATACGTTATTCTACGACACGAGTGTTTCCTTCTGTCCTTCTACAGGGTGATCCACGCAACGCGTGCGCCTTCATAACCCACAATTTGGAGGTTATAAAGGTTCGCGCGGACCACCCTGTATAATTCTCAATTAACGACACAGATTCATCACAATCAAGTTTCTTTTCACTTGCGAGGAAGCCTCGTATTTGTCTACGTATGTACGCTACCACCCTTTACATGTAATTGTAAGTTTCGATAGAATGCAATGTATTATTAGAACTAAAAGTGACCTACACCTGCAATTTTTTAAAGAACGACTTTATTCTAGGTTCAGCTCCGTTTATTCCGAATTTATTAGAATGTTTACATGTGTTATGTGTAGAAAAGAAAAAAAAAGCTATATTTTACTCCTGTCGGTATGGCGATCAACTAAAATAACGAAATAAAACTTTGTGTTATACATTAATATGTGTTCCGTGTGTCTTTTCATGCCCAATTCATTTTAGCTCTCGTGTTTCTTTCTCTAAATTCAGAAAAAGCGACGACCACGGCGATCGAGTTAACCCACCACGGAATGCCTGAGCGGAAAACCTATTGTTAGGGTCAATCGCGGCCAAATACCTTTGTCGCTTCAAACCACGCGCCAGTCATTGTTTTACCTTTTTCGAAAAAGACAAAAAAAAACACCCCGCCAATCAGCGTTACCAAGCGTAGGGTAATTTCTACAGTGCAGCAACTGCGGGAATTACCCTACGCCTGGCAACGCTATGCACCAATATAATCTGTCTTCTTTTCGCATTTTCAGTCATTTTTAATTTTTTTTTTCACTTTTTTATCGAAACTGTCTATAAAGTCTCTAAATAAATTAGTGTTCCTTGATACTTGTATAATCTAAAAAATATTTTTTTCTTCATTTTAATTTTTATATGTACCATATATGTTAGCGGTTTGTGTCTAGAATGAAGCATCGAACTTTATGGGTTCGTGTCCAAGTGCTTCGGTAGATATACGCAGAGTAAACTCGTGCTGGGAAGTTTAACGGTAAAGTCGATAGCTAGCACCATCTTATGTGAGAGCCAGAACTGTATGGTAACACTTTACATGGTGTAAAGGTGCACTTTTCTCTCATGTCACGCCAGTGCATCGAAACTGATTCCTTTTCGTACATATTTATTTTTTTAGAGTGAAACAAAAGAATGCAGGAAAATACCGTAAGTATGCGCACATTTGTCGTTTTTGTTTGACCTCCAATTATTTTTTATATCAACCGCTTTTCTTTAAGGAAACACAAAATCTAGCAGAACCGGAGAGACCTAATTAAAATAAGTGCGAGTCTGCCATGCGATTATATAACTATATATACATATATATATGTATATATATATGTATCTACCTCCCCGGTGTAAAACCTTTAACAAGTATATCTCCCATTCGGATTGTTATCGCGACTGATAAGGACGCATTCCGTCATAATATATGTATATGTCCATATTTTGCAGAGCCTAGCCCCAGCAATGAGTTGATAAATCGAAGCAGTCATTCTTCCTCCTAGTCTCTCTCGAAACTTTGTTCGATAAAACACCTAACGCTGAAAGACATTAATAAATCTTCCACCGGTTCGTGCTCACTCGGAAATCGGAATACACGAGTTTCCGCCATATTGAGTTTTCAAAAAACCTAGAAGAAAAAGAAAAACGGAAATTCCTTTTTTTTCAACGAGATAAAACCAAAAATAGTCTTCATGATTTCAATTAATACTTCGAAATTTTTGCAAAACCGCGTTTTGGTCATCTTCGATGAGAATTATCGCACGATTGTGTAAATTTTAATTGTACCTCGAGGGATTCGGGCTTCGCCGTGACACTGCAATTAAAATAAATATTTCAAATGTAGCCGTTTAATCGTGCGCCATTTTTTATATGGAACATCTCGCATATAAATGTTGAAAAAAAGAATAAGATAAATAAAAAAGAGTTTCAAATCTTTTGTCATCGATCGCAAATTAGTTTTCTCGTCGCCGGATATTATTTTGAGTAAAGTGAGATCGTTTTTGCACTTCCCAATATTTCAAGACGCTCGTTAATCACAATGTAAGTAAGATAAGGTTGCAAGCGTGTGTGTGTGTGTGTGTATGTGTTGCGTAGAAAGATTCCACGCGAAGTCGTTGTGGCAATTTCTCACTTTGCAATTATTCGTAATTCAAAATTGTCCAAACGAAATGCACGGAATCTTTTGGTTTTATTTTTCTGTCCCTGCGTTTCTTTCGTTGCTGGTACAATTGTGTGACTCGGAAAAGGGACTTTGAGGTAGAAGTTCGGGGTTTGGAGTCACGGCGTCCATTTTTTCTTTTTGGCGATATGTGGGCAATTCGCGGCCATAACTCTGCGAGGCAATGGGTGGTGATTCAAAAATGAAAATATCTCAAACTGTATATTTATTTTGAATTACTTTCAATGGTAAATAATGCGAGTGAGAATTTATGGTTCATTTTTGCAAAACTCACAATCAGATAATTTTTCAAAAACTGAAATCCCAAAAATTGTATGATTTTTTCAACACCTGAATATTCCATTTCGCAAATTTCACAGAAAATGTGGAAGGCACGTAAGCCTTTGAGATAAAGCAATATTGTGTCTGATAAAATCATCGCGTTTACAATTAAAAAATTTTAGAAGGTTCAAAAGTGGGACAATATACAATTATTTTTACTACAAAGATACTCAAATTAAAGCTAGGGTCTGAAACTGGGGCGTCTCAGACCCCAGTAAACCATCCGAGGGTTGATATATAACTAAAAATCGAAAATTGCAAAAAGAAACGCCTTGAATTCGAACCTACGCCATTTCCGATACTTTTTTTATAGCATATAAGTGGATTTTTTGTTCCTAAAAATTATAAATGTTTACTATAATTATTTTTAAAAAAATGGTAATTACGTAGGAAAGCATAGACCTCACCGATTTCCATGACTTTCAAATATGTTCTAGAAATGTACATTTTAACAACTTTTTACTACACATATAACCATAAATTATTGAATAACGTAACATTTTACTAATAATTTTAATAATTATTTTGAGCGTCCCCAGAATTTGTTAAACTTTGTTTAGGTCGGCATTCGAAGACTATGATGATTCAGAATTAGAGGATACCGAAGAAACCGAACAGCTTGCAATGACGTCACTGGGGAAGCTTATCTTCGTTGATATTCACTCAAGGCATTCAAAGTCTTTATCATCTTCGAGTGAATTATCTCTAGATTTTTCGGAATGTCTATCTTTAGCATTTGAAAATCTTTTCCATATGCCATACGATATCATCCAGTCCTATGGTACCACCGTCCAAACTCTGGATATCAGTCATAACAAGTTTTGCAGGCAAGATTACATCACTTTTACTTTTATATTTGTATTATTAGGTAATTGGAAGATTTTTCTTATCTTCGTCATCGCTCCCGTATCGTGGCATAAATAGGCTCAAACTAAAAAAAAGAAAATATCCAATTAGACTGGTATTGTTTATTTCAAGAATCTCGTAAATAAAATGGAGATTAAATTACGTAAAATGTAACTTCGTATTATACCGAACATAATTTTTTGGTCAGTCGAGTAAAGTTTTCCTCTTTCTCGAGACGTTAATTCGTTCCAAAGAAGTTTCATTCATTTCCGTACCCGCGGAGAAATAAAAGTGGTGCAAAAGTTAGCGAGAAACTTTGCAACATGGCTAAAATACGGAAATTGTACTTTGAAATTTAGTCAAAAAAGTTTTGCATACTCTCGTGCCAGTATTTCAGCCAAAAACGTACGTTGATTAAGCGACACTGCTTTTTGTGAATCATAAATTCTTGTGAAAAATTTCAGGAACTTGCAATTCCTATCAGAATTCGACAACTTGACGTCGCTAAACCTGGATTACAACAACATTGACGCATTTACCATACTCCCCTACATGCCGAAACTGCAACTACTCTGGATCAATCACAATAAAATCGATGATTTGTATCCGTTCATCAAAAATTTACATCAAAGCGTGCCAAATTTGCGATATCTGTGTCTCATGGGAAACAAAGCAGCTCCTAGTTACTTAAACGGCGGCACTTTCTATGACTACCTTCAGTACAGGTATTTGCGAAAATTAACATTAACAATCGGACACGCGAAAATTCAAATTTCAATATGAATATTAACCCTTAGAGGTCACCGGGGGTCAAAATGACCCCAAGCTCAAAAATGGTTTTTTTACGCATTGCCTCCTTGCTGATTTTTTTTCGCCATTTTGAAAATTCGAATAAAAATTTTTTGCCACGATATTCTCATTCTAAAAGGTTCAAACTAATATCCTGAATTTTTATGAGTCGTTCGGAACGATACTGACAACGCGGCAATCGTTTAAACATGGCTGGGGTCATCGCGACCCCGTGCGACCTCTAAGGGGGTTAACTTAAATATTAATATTAATATAAATACTAAATTTCAATATCAACATTTTGCCGTCCGCACGTCTGATCGGGATTCTGTCGTTTGGCGCCGGTATAAATTTTTATGTACGACACCAACGTGGTGCCACCGGCGCTTGCTCGATAGTTTTCTCATGGCACCAACGTGGTGCCACCGGACGGCATAGTGTTGAATAATTTTAGTGCCAAAGGTTTCTCCCTTTAAACAAAGAAATCACCAAAACATCGTGAAATCAAATTTTAAATGGATTTTGCCAATTAGTTGCACTGATCAATTGACTCCAAATGATGCAACCAATGCAACGGAAGAGGAATTTATCCGTGCGATCCTCCCACACCCAGCGAATTCACGATAATTATCGTAACTGCAAAAATAAAGCTGCAAATTTACTATATTTTGCGTTTGATTATTTATCAACAGAAATTGGCTTCAATCAATTTGTTTCACCTGAATTAGGTTACACTTTTTTTGTATGAATCTGAAAAATTGAGTTTCGCTCTTTGGTGCATTTTCTTTTATCCAAATTTCATGTATCTGAAGTTTGGATAAAAATGGATACGATCCTTTTTATCATTTTTTAGTTGTTCAAAATAAAATTTAAAAAAAAATAGGTAGCACGGATGAACACGAATATGATGCTTTGGGAAAAAGCTCGATAAAAAGCATAGAATCCGCATATACGCATTGGTGGTGGCATGGGAGGACAATTGTACAGTAAAATAAAACGTACAACTCCTGACGTTTGTGACTTTATGTAAAACACAATTGTACCTTTTCGATTACCGGTATTGGATTTCAATATTTTTCAACTTTATTTGTACTTAAAACTTGTGCCTCTGCTAAAAACCTACAAATAGAGAGGCTTTTTACATCCCAGTGATTTTATTTTAATTCAAAATTATCCGGAACGATTTTTTTTCTAGGAAGTCTATAAAAATTTGTCGTTAGATTGTTTCGTGAAAAATTGAAAGGGCATGGTCTGAAAAAAACGCCTTTTTTTCTCTGTAAAAACTATAATATCCAGCTTTTGCATTATTCAATGAATAGAAAATTTTATTGTTTTAAAAGGCAGCATTTTTTTTTATGACGACATATTTTTCTGGAAAAATCGAGAGCATATTAGTTATTTAAGCAAATTTTTTTTTATTGGTGTTCCTTTAATATGCAAATTCATTAAATTTTAGTTTGAACCCTATGGATCTTTAAAATTTTATTTGCCGACACGTCCTGTATTTTTTATTATCAAATTCCTGAAATATTTTACAACTCGAATCGATTTTAGTCAATTTATTTGATCGTTTCTTTTTTTCTAAATAATTGAAATCAAGAAGTATCATTTTTAAAATAATTCTAAAGAATTGAAATCGAATGTATAATTTTTAGAATTAATTGTATCAAAAAAGTTATAATTTATATTATTACATTTTAAGGCTGTTTGTAATCTCATGGTTTCCAAAATTACAACACTTGGACGATAGAGTGGTGACTCAGGAGCAACGGAACGAAGCCAAGAGATTATTCAAAAGGCCGCTTCTTGAACAACTGACCGACAATTCACAACTTCCCGGATGCATTAAACTTTTGCACAACAAATTAGTCAACATGATTGTAAAACCTTCATCGCCAACAGATAAATTCAACAAAAAGGTCAAACCATCGAATTTTGTGATTTGACACAACCAGTATTGACATACCTTCTTTTTCGAAAATATCAAAGTTAATGGTTTAATTGATACAAAGAGAAATAATTTTAACGTTGCGTTACCAAAACGATGGAAATATTTTAACTAATAGATAAAATTTGGTCAATCTTGGTTTCTTCGAATAACATAAATTAAAAGGTGGGGGATATAATTACTAATATATTTATTTTGAGCACAGTGTCAAAAGCGAATGTCAATTTATTTGTTTCAAAATTGACCCCCAAAATTGGTAGATTCGAAAAATATTTTTATCAATTTAGTTGCATCGAGACTTTGATTCCGATTTTTAGGTACCTACCTCAAATTTTCAAACCGAATGGTGCTGTCCCATGCAATGAATTTTGTTAACTAACATTGAGAAATCGAAAAATTGTGAACCCCAATTTACCCACCAAACCAAAAAAATCTGAAAAAATTCATGAACAATAGTAATATGAATATGCATTTCCTATTAAAATATGATTATAGTTCCGCGACTCCTTCAATTCGAAATGGGCATTTTTCGAAATTTGTTTACGTTTTTGATTTTTTACGACTTCAATTTTGGGTTAAAAAATCTGTAAAAATTCTGTAACATGTGTCTCTGTAACCAAAATGTCTCTGATTTATTTCAGAATTTTTCTCACGATAGCATGGGCCAAATTGGGCAAAAACAAGATTTCTGAATTTTGGCCATTACTGGCCCCCAGGTTGAGATACAGAGCTGAAATTTGGCACAAATTAATCTCTTTCGAAATGATATCGAATGACCCATTGTACATGCAATTTGGTTTAGGGGCACTTTTGACACCCTTATTCGGCTATACCCTTTGCAAAGTGAGGGAGTTTCAGCTTTAACTGAATGCAATGTACATTCGCGAAGGCTTATCCTACTCTATTGAAAGTTTGCAGAAACTTTGTAGATACTATTTGGTTCACGGTTCGGCTTTCTCTGTATAGTTCCAGCATTTTTGTTGCTCCTACAGGACTACTAAAACTTTGAAGGAAGATCTTCAACAGATGTCCCTAAAGTTAACTGCGAAAACTGTGTTCGAACTAAATATGTTCGCTTTGATACCATTTTTTTTTAATCCTATCGACTAAGACTAATACTTTACACAGTCATTTTTGAAACTCTTTTTTGTTTGTAACCATCCTTTGTAACCAATCTTGTTATGTATTGTGTTATATAATAAATAAAAAAAAATTACAATACAAAAGTTAAAAGTGCTTACGAATTTTTCCTCTCATCCTCAGGTGTCATTTTCCCGATCCATTTCTTTCCATGGCATCAAACTCATCTTTGGCAAATTCGCACAGTTTGTCAAGGGATTCTTCGACGAGACGCTTTTGAAGGCGTTGCCTTGTACCGTAAAAACTGCATCGCCCGTGTCACAAAAGAAACGCGATAACGTCGCTTTCTTGATTTCGCGATATTGCTCTGAAAAAAAAAAATAATGAAAATAAGAAATTATAATTAACCCTCGGGTACCCCACGTGGGTAAATTTAAGTCCACGCGTGTTCCAAATAATTTCTACAATTTTATTAACACTATGCCGTCCGGTGGCACCACGTTGGTGCCATTCGAGAACTATCGGGCAAGCGCCGGTGGCACCACGTTGGTGCCATTCGAGAACTATCGGGCAATCGCCGGTGGCACCACTTTGGTGCCATCTGAAAATTATCGGGCAAGCGCCGGTGGCACCAAGTTGGTGTCGTGCAGAATGATTTATAGCGAACGGACAGCAAAGTGTTAATTCTGAAAGTCCAATTTTCGTATAATTTTTATTATTAGAGTTTGAGCAATTTGTCTCATAGGAACGGACTGAAAATTACGGCGTGGATAAAAAGCAAAAAAGAAACTCTAAAGTTATTACTTCAACCCTTTGAATTAAAGTTCTGTATCAAACCAGTCTTGTTACCGCTTGTTACTGCATCCTGATGATGAGATGTAACATTATGAAATGTATACACGTGGGAAAAAGATTCATTCGGACCACCACCTGGTTCCCTTTACACGCGGAGAAAATGAGAAACAGTGGAAATAGCACCACATTGTAGCAAATTCTAGAATATGCGAAGCAACTTTTATTACGGTACGGGTAGAGCTTTCTCCTATATTATGGAAGATGCAACGGGCCCATAAAACGCTCCAATTCCAGTTTCTTGTTTTCTCCGTGTATCAATTCCTTGGAAGAAACTTTCACCGTTGCAAATAAAGCGCGGAATTTTCGAAAAGTTTTCTCCAGTTTCGAATTCTGGCTTTAGCGCCAAACTTGGGTTGCCATTTATGGGCCAAAAGTAGCCGTATCTGGGAACTTAGAAGTTTCCACCTTGCTCCTAAAATTTGGCAAATATTTGACTTACCGGGAGTGAATGAATGTTGGAAATTTGCATGATCGTAGAAATATTTATCGGCTACTCGGCTTCGATAAAACTGCTCGGTTACGAGGCAACGAGACGTCGGTCCCAAGATACCTCCATCCGTGGCAGGTGTTTCCAAAGCTGCACCGACGAGTAAATCGATGTCGTTTACGTCTTCGTAGGTACTTTGCAATTTCATGATGTTCTGAAGGGAATTATAAAAGTCGATGAAATATTATTATTTTCCTTTTATCGCGTGATCCAATACTTTTTATCAAAATTCTTCAAGCCACTTGCGTTTAATTTATTACGTCAGACATTTCAAAGATTTTCAGAATTGCTCCAGGAATTATTTTAAAATTCGATAAAGTGACATCTTCAAACAGTTATTTATTTCCATTGAATATTCTTCAATTCTTCGATATTAATTAATTTTTTTCGTATATATTTATTTTTTTTTTCAATATTTTTTCAAAATTCTTAACACTATGCCGTCCGGTGGCACCACGTTGGTGTTACCTCTAAACTATCGGGCAAGCGCCGGTGGCACCACGTTGGTGTCGTACATAATTTGTTCAATATACGTTACATTTCTTTTCTTTCAATATTTTTTTCAAAATTCTTAATACGTCGAAAACTCTTACCTCCCAAGGAATTTCTTTCCTGAAATCCGAAAATTCTTTCGCAACCTTCAGCCTACATATTCGTCGAAACGCATTGTATCCTGGAAGACCATGATCCCTGCCCCTTTGAATATCGATTGTCACTAAATCCATACCGTATTCATTTTTTGAACGAAATAAATATTCCGTCACCTAGAATACCAGTTCAAGCGGTAAACATATATTGATCTCTTAAGATTTCAATTTATTCAAGTAAGAAAATATACAACGAAACTCAACAGAAAGCGGCTTTTATCCAAACATAGAATCAAATCAATTTATTTTCCCGTTTCGTAGGAACCTTTTTTCGTTATGTCAAACGCACGTCCTTTACCAAGTATAACATACCTCTTTGTGAAAAAATGGGTCTGGCCGTTGCATACGTTGCATCGCTAATCCTCGTAATAAATCATCGAAATTGTTATCTTCTTCGATCATTCCCGGTCTGAAATAATTATCACTCAAGTTGAAGCTCTTTGACGAATGATTCGAAGAGTGCAGCCTAAAAAATTTGAAAAAGAGAAAATAATGTAATGAAAGAATATAAAGAAAAATAAAAAATTATTCATAACAATAAGAGATCATTATCATTATCATTATCATTATCATTGTCATTGTCATTGTCATTGTCATTATCATTGTCGTTGTCATTGTCATTATCATTGTCATTGTCCTTGTCATTGTCATTGTCATTGTCATTGTCATTGCCATTATCATTGTCATTATCATTGTCATTGTCATTGTCATTGTCATTTTCATTATCATTAAAATTATCACTTTCATTATCATTGTCATTCAAATTATCATTATCATTGTCATTGTCATTATCATTGTCATTATCATTGTCATTGTCATTGTCATTGTCATTGTCATTGTCATTGTCATTGTCATTGTCATTGTCATTGTCATTGTCATTGTCATTGTCATTGTCATTGTCATTGTCATTGTCATTGTCATTGTCATTGTCATTATCATTATCATTATCATTATCATTATCATTATCATTATCATTATTATTATCATTTGAACAGAACCGTTGTGGACAAATATGTGATTAATATTAAAATTCTACCATCTGCTGTTGTAAATTGTCTTTTCAACGATTTTTAATAAATAGAAACAAAATTGTTTTTTGTTTGTAAAAGAAATTAGTTTCAATTTGTCCTTTGCTTCACACGATTTGGACACTCCAGGATAAAATTGATCCCTTCGCTTCTCCGTGTAAATACATTTAATTTGAAATCCTTGAATAACGGGTTAGAAGAAATCACTCAAGTACCAGAATTATAATAAAAAGAAGAATTTCACGCAAGAATACATTCATCACAATTGGTTGAAAAAGATCAAAGAATAGGTAACGAGTACCCGATAAGAAGCACATTTAATCAGTAAGCAATTAGTGTCAAGGAGAGAAAACAACCGAAGGACCTTCGGTACAATGATTGTCCAGGAAATTACTAGAAAATTGATTGAATCGCGATAAATTCGAAAAATGTAATTTTGAAATTCGCGTTTTTGACCCTTCCTAGCGAATTAAAAGTTTCTTGATGGCACCGAGAACTATTAATTAGGGTGCGATAATTAATTACAGGCGGAAATCATGATTGAGGAAAAGATATCGAAGAAATAACAACAAGTATGCTCACATGATGCTTCCCTCGACCATGGAATGCAAATATCGGAAAACTCCTGAAGTAAAAGCAATAATCGTTCCTGGATTAATTCTTCCGTCATAATCATCGCCTGGTGCGAAACCGTTGTAGAGTAAACCATATTTTTTACTGTGTTTTCTCCCTGGGAAAAATTTCAAGCGAAATTCGAGGTATATTATATTGTTCCAGAAATTTTAAAAATCTTGTCACATGGAGGACTTTCATGCGACAAGGATCCAATTGGTCCCTGGAGAGCAATTGAGTTACAATTTCGCATGAAAACATGATTCTCCATGAGAAAGTATATTATAATCTAATTATCGTGATTAAAATTATTATTCCGTTGAATACCGATTACTAGAGGAAGCCATTCGTGATAGGTGATGTGTTGATATTCCGCGATGAGAATACGTCTGCTTTCCTGGAAAATACGTTCGTCGTTCCAATGTGGGTTCAACACGGATAAGTCATTTGCCAGACGATTGTGTTCCCGAACTAAAAGTGTCTGAAGCACCACTAGCTGTGGATTTTGATTGACTCGAACGTCACCTGTTGCAAACATAATTGGTATTAATTAATTAACGCTATGCCCTCCGGTGGCACATAAATTTTTATAAATTTTTGATTGAAAAATATCGTAAAATAAGAATTACAATTTTTTTTATTTGAATCTTCAAAAATTCAGGGTGTATTAAATCACCGATTTCCCTACCCCTGTAAAATTTGATTTTCTTACAAATTTTTAGTTTCTCAATCGTTAATTTAAAAATTTTTTATTTTCTAATTTAAAAATTTTAATTAATAATTCAGTTTTTTTAGGTGGTTTTGGTTCAGAAAAAATAATTCGAATGTGTTTTGTGTTTTTTTTAATTCTACAATTCGATCAAATTAATTTTTTTTCGAAAATCCATAAGTATATTTCTTACTTTTGCTTACCAGAATGATAACAAAAATCAGTCGGTGACGATACGTCGCAAAAGAGGCTTTTATTAAGCGCATTCGGCATCATGTGGCGTCCATGTCGTATATCTACTCTTAAACGACCGCCATTAAACAGTCTCAGCTTGTCGCAGTCTGTTTTATCGCTTCCATACATTTGTGATAGGTCCAAGTAACTCGTTGCTCCATTCAACTTGCAGAAAACAGCGTCGAAATGCTATTATTTTTCGTTTATCTCGCGATCCTACCTTATATTGCGATTTTTATCACCATAATTATGATATTATAAAAAAAGAAAAATAGCACCGAATTATCAAAGCATGCGTCCGAAAACAATCACACTTTTAATTTTACGCAATTTCAAATTTCAGAAAAGGAATTATTATTTCAATATTTCCAGACAAGTTTCTTTTTAAAGCACATTAATCTATAGAGGTCATTAGGGGTCAAAATGACCCCAAACAATTTTAGATCGTTGCGCAACTTTACATCGCATTGCCTCCTTCCTGATTTTTTTTCGCCATTTTGAAAATTTGATAAAAATTTTTTCGCACGATATTCTCATTCTGAAAGGTTCAAAGTAATATCCTGAATTTTTATGAGTCGTTCGGAATGACATTGGCAACGCGGCAATTGTTTGAACATGGATGGGGTCATTCTGACCCCGTGTAACCGGCGCGTTATGTTTAGAACGTGTGACCTCTAAGGGTTAATAAATATATTGAACCATTGCTCCACCTCAATTACATTTTTGCGCGGTATAATTGGCTCGGTATATGTAGTTGTCGCCGAATCTCTGGTATTCTCGGAATGCTCGAGATTAAATTTACGCCGCTTTGCCATTTTCAGTGAACAAATTAATAACCATTAAGTTATGTGCTTCCCAGATAATGAATGCGGAATGCAAAACGTCTGTTGAATAGCTCAGATTTTTTCGTTTAAACAACAACCGTAGATCTCATTTCACGTAGATTCGAATTTACTGGAATTTTCCTCTATTTCAATGAAAATAATGGAGGAATACAATGAACGAATGCAATATCGAAATTGGAACATACACGTTCCAAAAGATCAGATTATTTTAACCCTTAGAGGTCATTAGGGGTCAAAATGACCCCAATCAATTTTAGATTGTTGCGCAACTTTACATTGCATTGCCTCCTTCCTGATTTTTTTCGCCATTTTGAAAATTTGATAAAAATTTTTTCCCACGATATTCTCATTCCAAAAGGTTCAAAGTATGGGGTCATTCTGATCCCGTGTGACCGGCACGCTATTTTTAAAACGTGTGACCTCTAAGGGTTAATCACCAAATTTCTGGTCTTTTTTTTCATAATTGTAATTTACTAGATTTATAATTTAAAAAACAATTCATAAAAATTAAAATTTCAAAAAAAAACACAAGTTATAAATATAAATTGTCTAAAATTGATATTATAAAATTTAAAATTTGAAAAAAAAAATAATAACAATACAATAATAATTTATGTGTGTGTGTGTAAATCCTGTATTGACTTTCAAAGAAGACAAAGACAATTTAAACGAGCTGTCATTGAGAATATCTAAATAAACGTACAAAGCATTATAAAGAGAGAAACAGAGAAATAGAAAATGCGTTTCCACGCCACTGCTTTCAGTTCTTATGAATCCTTTTCCATTACCAACGGCGTATAATTGTTCGCTTGTGGAAAGAAGCGTACGCAAAAATAGAAATTAAATTATAAGGATTTGTTATAAAAACATACTTGATCCGCGGGACCGAAAGAACAGTCTTGCCTCGTTGCCGTCATGGATCGAACGAAATTCATGCAACGCAGCCCGTAACGCGAGTAAAAGATGTCCGTTGTTGGAATTTCTACAGGGAGACACGAATGGTGTTGCAAATATTTTGGTAGAGCTGCACGACCGTCAGTCGTGCAACATTCTATTCCACCTTCGACTACATTCAAAAGGAACATACAGAATTATTATAAATAAATATAAATTTCGTTCAAGATCGTGCAGGTTTTTCCAATTTTCTATTTTTACAATTACCTAAAATTGTTAGAAATCTTTTATGGGAATATAACAAATTTTTTCATAACAAATTTGAGATTTTCTAAAACAGGATAATTTTAATTTCATTTTAAAGGGAATTGTGTAGTAATAGTAATTATTACTAATAGCAATTAAATTTAGCCTCGTATATCATCAGAAATGCCGCGTTAAAACCAGCATCATTTACAGCGAAATCAAAACAAAGGGAAATTCAATTCGCGTTAATGCGAATTGAATACCCATTTATTGGGAAAGGCATCATGAAACAAAGATAAACTCTTTTTTTTCTCAGTTTATCCATACAATGGTGCTTCCCTAATTCTGCTCTCCCTAATTTTGTTGTTGCCCTCTAAAAAAGGAGAAGGTCATAATCCTCTACTTTTTTCTCTGATTCTTTGTTCTTTTTTCAGTTGTACATATGTCTATCCTTTTCTCTCCGAGTTCGAAGTTGATGCGCGCGTATTGGTGTGCCCTATCCGCCACAGCTCAACCACTTCCGCAAATAAGAAAGAAAAAAACATAATATGTTTACACTCTACACTGACCGGCCTAGGGGGGAAGGCATTTCGGCAAGTGTCCCCCCAAAACAGCCCCCCCCCCCCAAATTCGCAGAACTCATAAAATTAGGGGAGCTCCACTGTAGCATTTCTTAGAAAATTACAATACAAAAAAATATCTGGAATTCTTTCGAAAAAATACAAGAATATATTTTTCTTGACAGAAAAAAATCTTCTTCTATGTTTTTACTTTCATTAGAAGTATGTTATTAACGACCTGGACTCGTGCTAGCAATTTTTTAAAAAAATTTGTGCATAATTCTCAGCTACTACACGCATGTACTCTAAAAATGAATCCCTCTCAGAGTACGGTGGTAATTTTTGTCGGATAATTTCCCTCGTGTACTATTAGTGCGCAATTACAGTTACAGTTACTACGATTTCGAGCATCGATTAATTTCAAGTGCTTCTTTCGGATAAAATTGCAGTAACTACGCGCTACTATTCTTCTAACACGTATCACCGAGGCTGTGGAATACAAATTTTCGTGCTTTTTTTCCAAAGCATAATAGAACTTACCCGTCTGGTCGGTAAATTGTCGCGCAAAGTCATGGGCCAACATTTGACCCCATTGTACAATGGATAGAGTTAATCGTCGATCGCGTACATTTTTTCTTGGAAACAACGTAACACTCAATGTACGAGGGTTCGGCAGCTCCTGTCCAGTTCCACTTCTAGGAATTGCGTGTATCCCTAAAATTCGTTCATTTTTTTTTGGAAAATTTGTAAAGAATGACATTAACCCTTAGAGGTCATTAGGGGTCAAAATGACCCCGAGCAATTTTAGATTGTTTCGCAACTTTACATTGCACTGCCTCCTTCCTGATTTTTTTTCGCCATTTTGAAAATTTGATAAAAATTTTTTGCCATGATATTCTCACTCTAAAAGGTTCAAAGTAATATCCTGAATTTTTATGAGTCGTTCGGAATGATATTGGCAACGCGGCAATTGTTTAAACGTGGATGGGGTTATTCTGACCCCGTGTCACCGGCACCTTATTTTTAGAACGTGTGACCTCTAAGGGTTAAAGTTACACTATTGTAACGAATATTCTGGTACTATAACGCTACTATACCGTCGGCATAACGAGGAGGAAGTAACCTTGTAAAGGCGGTATTGCTTTGACCCCAAGTAGGATTGAAACTATTGTTACAAGAACCATCGTAATTCCGATACTTTGATGAGTTTCTGCAACGTTTTGTACGCGCAGTGCAGGTCTCATCATCCTGAACATGAAATCCATGATGCTTCAAAAATTCTACGAATGAGTTAGGCGTTATCTTGTATCTAAACAAAAATCATCTTTTCATCGGCTGGAAATGTTAGAAATTTTTAGGCTCAAAGTTAATGACCTTGGGACTTTTCTTTTTTCGGTGTGAACATCATAGGGTGACCCCCCCCCCCCCCACCCCAAATTCATGTCTTAGATGTAGGGTGCCTCAAGGTGACCGGAGGAATGTGCACAGTGGCGCGCTACTTATGCGCGTTCGCATCGTCGTGTCACAGGGTCTCGCAAAGTCGCCGAAAGTGGTGTACAGTGTTTCATTATCTATTTACCACCCCAGACCATAATTCCGGCACCGCAGCGTCATCGCGCGTCTAAAGCTCCACTCTCTGTGTATACTACCTAGCTCAAATGAGGTAAACCGTCTTCCCGGAGAAAATGCACCATACAGGCGGCATCGTCTTTATCCGCAGCTTTTATCGTATAAATAATGAACCGATCAAATCATCTCAGTGAAATCCTTCATTATCCGCTCGTTCTTCACGAATCGCGAACGCCATTCGTAGAAATGATAATAATTCACCGGATGCTTCGTTAAAGGTACGCCATTTTGGAATAAATATTACGTAATATTGGAACCCTCACCTTTTATGCGCCATCTTGGGGCGTAACAAAAACTTCGCTTTACCGATTATGAATTTTTAAGCAAACGGAACACAGTGCGTGCTTTCCGTTTGGCACAGAATTGCGCAAGGAGGGTAACAAACAATTTTTTTAGCATTTTTCGTAAATCGAATACGGTTAGTTACTATTTTTTGGTACCGACAGATTTTTTTATTTGTGTTTATTAACACTGCCGTTCGCGCGTCTGAGATCGGGATTCTTTCGTTTGGCGCCGGTATACATGTTTATGTACGACATCAACGTGGTGCCACCGGCGCTTGTCCGATAGTTTTGGCATGGCACCAACGTGGTGCCACCGGACGGCATAGTGTTAATAATTCGAAAGATTTACTCACCTTGTTTATGAAATTTGGATACTTGCCTTTGATACAACTGATGCCGAAGAAATTTTAATCCAAAAAGCATCCTTTCAGATTGTTGATTGATTTGAACGATAGAATCAGTCGCTTTATTGTTAAGGAAGTGCAACATGGAAGCCGTGTGTGGCTTTGGGTGTAATCCACCGGAAGCTAAAGATTTTGCTCGCAAGTGCATACCGTTTGCGTAATTACGACCATCATTTAAGTTTGTTTCGATTATATCAAAGATTACGGGAGTTGTTTCTGTAATGGAAGAAAAAGGGGGTGGAAGCGAAAAGAAAAAGAATGGGTTTCCATAATTTGTTTAAACGGTATATTATGAGCACGTTAGGTATAATATTTTCATAAGAAGAAATTCATTGAAAAAAAGAGGGAAACAAAAGGTTAAATGATGTTCGAAAATTCCCGGAACTTTCTTTTTCTTTCTCATCTTTCTTCTGATGATGAAACCAAGGAAAGAAGGGATCCAAGTCCATCTTTTTGTCTTCTAAGGAACATCATTCTTAGTATCTACTCCTACCTGCGAAGATATTTTGAAATCTTCAGAAATTACGTTCGTTGTAATTCCCGAAAAATCGCGATTCTTACCGAGTCAAGAAAGAGTACGATTACGTCATAGATTAAAATAATGTCATACCAAAAATATCGGTCAAGTTGTCTCCGGAATATTCGCATTGGGGACATCGTAGCTCCTTGGAGCTGCAGTTGCAATCCCAGTTTACGTAACGCTTGTTAAAATTCTGCGCCCCTGCTGGAATCTGTTTCCCAGCGATGTCCTAAAAATTTACGAGACTGTAGTAAAGGGGCACGCGACGCCATTTTTGTACACCGAAGCTATAGGAGACGCGCATCTTAAATCCTGAGATTTAGACTCCAGCGATCCGTTAGAAGAAAGCGTAGGGAAAAATCGGAACGATAAATTCCAGTAAGGGGAATCGTAAAAGACATTCGCGTAAGGATTTTTGATCTTGCCTCGTGTAATGTACAAGAAAGCAATACCGAGAGACACATAAGGACATGGTTTCATGGCACACGTAGGTACTGGAAAAAGGTACCGCTCACGTAGTAGTTCGATGGCGGCGAAAATAACAAATTTTATTATTTTTCTGGCGGTTCCAAGATTTTTTATGGGCCGTTGCGATAAAATTTAGAGACTAGGCTCCAATAATTAACCCTTTCGGTGCCGCGCCGATCAACATTTACTGGAGATATGATGCAGACCGTGGAGCAACTTTTTTTTTTTTAGTGTTCTGGATCAAGTGATTTTTTATGTAGTAACCTTTGAAAAAATAAAGTGAAAAACACTTTTTTTATAAATTTTAAATACCAATAAACCATGTACACTATTTATTTTTATCAATTTCTATTTTTATACCTACTAAAAAAATTTTTTCTTTTAGAGCATTTTTGGCGCTGCTAGACCTATGTAACCCCTTGATGTATGATTATACACAAGACGGCTAATAATATAATTGGGTTTTGCTACTCATCAGATTAATGCCGGATATATCCGACGCTCGTCTACACAGGTCATCGGATGGACCGAAAGGGTTGATTCGTCAAAATTTGTAAGAAAACAAAAATACTTACAGCGTTCAAGTAATCCAAATGGTGCATCATTTTCTGATTAAAATTGTTCCCGGCGGGTGTGACGTATCTTTTAGCCAGAGACTGCATGTAATAAGGGCATCGGTTGTCGTGATTGGCCAAGAACAAACTGCCGCAATGAACGCAACGATTCCAACAAACGCCATCGGGCTTGCGAGCACCTTCGGTATTTGGAGGAACCGCTTGCAAACTTTTTATTTGCGGCGTGTTTTCTGCAAGAGGACTCTGAGAATACGCCAAATTCTGGAGAATATTCAGCTGCTTAGCCCCAGCAATTTCCCTAGCGACTTCGTCAATAACCTCCTTGGCGTCCTCCACCGCAGTGTTTATAATTTTGTTATTAATTGCCGGCCTACCAATTGTATCACATTCGTCTCGAGCATCCTCTATAATCCTATTAATGTAATTAACCGCTTTGCGAACAGCCGCATTTAATAACTCATTCGGTATTTGGTAGTTTAATGGAGCCGAAAGTGGGCTTAGGGGATAAGTCGTTCCTGAACTTGGATCCACTAATCCAGGAGGTGCGGCATTCGTTGCACTTGGATCGGTTTCAATTCTCGGCACTTGTTCCAGAGGTTTCGCAGCCTTGTTTGAACTTTCCACAGTCTCTGGGGTAGGTTCTAGGGAATTTCCGGGACTTTTTGAAGCATCCGTCAATGGCACGTAGAAGTTTCCTATGCGCGTCAACCCATCGGGGGGTATTTGTGACCCAGCGTGAGCTATCGGTACGCCTCCATAGAAGTATGGACCTAAAGGTCCTTGATAAGCCACTGGAACAGGTGTCGATAAGCTGTTATTAAAAAAGGATTATTCGAAACGAAGCTTCAAAAAACATGTGTTTTTTTTCAACAATTGGTTGCACTAACGACGTAGAAAAGAACAATTCACGCATATGCGCATAGATTAGAGATAAAGGTAAAAAATGCATTACCTACAAAGTGCATTTTTAAAAACCTGCGCAATTACAAAAAAGAGATAGTGGAGTGCCGCATGCAATTGCAAAACTATTGGCCAATGCGTGAATAATTCACTACTTACAAAAGTGACACATATTGATCGTGCCTCCCGTTACAAATTGCAAAAGTAATGGGTATCGATTGAGTGCTTCTTTAGAAATTGCGGAAGTAATGGGTACCGACTGGGTGCTCCTTCACAAATTGCAGGTGCAATGAGGAATGTTCGAGTGCTCCATTACTATTTTTTTCAAGTGCGTAAATACACCACTTACCCTATGGGGTTACCAAATTTCAAGACATTGTTACTAAAAATTCCCCAATTATTATTAATAATTTCTACCATGCACTAATAATCCAATACTTGCTTCTCGCAATTAATAATTGATTATAGGCTTTCTTTTTATCGATCCATCGACTTGCTAAAAATATTAGTAACGAAAATTGAAACGATTCCTTTTGGAAAAAGAATTTTTCGAATAAATCCTTCAAAAATAATAACCCCCCAATTTCCAAAACTCACATTTTCTTTGAATAGGCTCTTCCGGTTCTGCATTGAGAGAAGTCATAAGATCGTTATCGACAACCGTTACAGGAGGTTCAGGTGCATCGGTAGGCTCGGGATTAACGCCACTATCGGGACCTTCTTCCGGTGCATCACTTGGATCTTGCATATCTGGTTCTAAAACCTCATCCACATTCACGCTTGACTCTTCAGTAGGATTTTCTGCGTTTTCTGGTACCATTTCATCCGAAGAAGTCGGGTCACGATTAAGGGTACTAATTTTTTCCAAAGTTGGTGGGACACACTCGCAATCTTGATCGGAATCGTCAACGTGTTTCTTCACTTTTTGACCCGATTCGAATACCTCGGCTTTTTCAAAATTTTGTTGGGAATTCGTCGATTTGTCCGCATTTACGGCACCATTCCTACTTTCAAGCTCGAATTCGTCTTCATTATTTTTCCAATTGGCATCAACTGCTTTTCCTTCTTTCTCGAAATTAGCGATATCCGACGCCATTTCGGTCCCACCGTTTCCATTAAAATGCCTTTTCGATTGACCAACGTTTGTCACATCCTTCTTCCTCACATTCGTTGACTCCGAAACGTTGTACGCGAAGTTCTGCGTGGTTGTATTATGCAATTCTTTCCTGACCTGCATCGTTTGGTGCTCCTCGCTTGCACCATTATTTACGTAACTTCTTTGATGCTTCGAAACTTCTTTTTGCGAATTAGCAGTGGAGTTCACAACATTTTCCTTGGCCTCCGAAATTTCCGATTTTTCGATAACCGATGTATCGCCGGCGATTGGCGACAGCGTTTCCTTCTTCATTTCGCGAAACTCATTTTCCTTCTTTCCACTAACTTCGGACGATTTTCTGGTCACCGATTCCACTCGATGCTGACTTTGCGCCTTCTCTATTTGATTTTTCGACGCTTCCGAGCCACGAAAATCATGAGCTAGAATAGGATCGCGACTCTTGGGTTCCGTTTCGTCCACATCCGCCCTAACGTTGTAATAATTTCGGTAGCGATTGGGGTAAAAATCGAACGAATAAGGATTTTTAAAATTCGCGTATCTTTGAAAGGAGGGAGGATGGTGGACATTCGAAGATTGATCTCCCCGATGTTCACCTTCGTGATCAAAATAGTGCCCATTTGCCCAATTTTTCCGCTTCACTCGCTCGTTCTCCTCCGCGGCATTGAACACCATTTTCCGGCGTTTAATTTGTCTTCTGTTTTTATTAAAATTCGACACTTTTTCGAATTCTTGTGGCGAAGGGGTATGATTCTCCTCTTTCTGGTCCCCCGTAACCTTTGGTATCAACGGATTCCTCCATTCCGAGGTTCGGTTTGCTTCGTAGGTGCTGCTCCTTTTCTTAGCGTGCTGCAATGCCGGTATGGCCTGATCCTTACCGTCCTCGATTATTGGCTCGAATTTGCTAAATTCCCTCGCGTCTTTGACCTTCTGGAAACTAGGCTCGTAGTTGTCGAAGGATTGGACAGAATCTATGTAAACGGAGTCGCCGATTATTTTTGGAGGTTCGTCGAATTCCGGGACGTCGTCCGGTCCGTAAATGGACTCCCAATAGGCAGCGTCCTTCGTGGGCGAATTAAGCATCATGGCGAATTGCGGATTTTTATCGAAATCGATGTAGCTTCCTTCGTCGTCGACCGTTAGTTCGCCAATTTTTGCCATTTCGTCCCATTCTTTGATTCGGCTGTTCAAGTCTTGGGGAAAATTCGGGTCGTAGGGGTTACCCAAAGCCCGTAAGAATAACAAAAGAAACACTATTGCATATTTTAACATTTTACGGATTATTAATTGGATTTAGATTTTTAATTATTAATTAATTTTAGAATATTAATATTCAATTCCCTTAATTTTTATCTTTTTAATATTTGATTATTATTTCAATTGTTTTCTTTCCTTTAAAGAATATTTTATTTATTATTTTTCATCCAATGCAACTTGAATTTTTGGTTGAATATCAGATTCCAGAAGAGACCAGAGGAACGAACTCACGTTAATCGCTAAGGTTCCGAACTAAACTCTCGATTAATTTCATGAATTTGCAAATACAGCGCAAACTGGTACCGGTCACATTGCGTCAGAGGAACATGTGTATGTTACATTCTCATTGTTTTCATAAAACAACAAATTTTTGCGTTGCGTAACGCGTTGCGTCAAGGGGTAAGGCAGAATTTGATGAGCCTTGTGTTTTCTTCTTCTTCCTTTCTTTCTTTTGATGTTTGAGTAATCGTTTACTTTAATTAATAACATTCGATGCAAATTGTGAATTTTCCAGCCTCAAGGAGAAAAAAAAAACAATTTTATTATATAAACAAAATTTGGAAATTGAAAATTTATAGTTTCGATAATTTTGTACTCACCTGTTATTTCAAATTTCTGCGATTTCAATTTATTTGAAAATAAATTATGCATTATAAATATATAATTTGACTCAAAATACGTGTAACACATTTTTCTTAAGTTTCAGTAATTTTTCAAATTGACCTTCTTATTTTAATTAATTAATTACTCTCGTAACAGTAAAAATTCAAAATGATTGAAATTGTTGATGAGAAAAAACAGACACATGTGATAGATGCAACGTAGCCTGTAATTCTGCGTAGCAAAAATGTACTTTTTTAGATCGATCCCATATCCATGAACAATGAGAACTTACATGACTCAATTGAAGAAACAATTTTTGAAATACGTGGTATTAAGTACAATTTCGCATTCATAAGTGAGTTACGCGGTATAATTTCAACTTCTTATACCCAATTTGCATTACAACTTAAACGTACCAAATGATTGCACTCGTGAATAATTTATGCAAGAAAATGGTACTCCATCCGCCATCGAAATAGTAGAAACTTTGTAATATGGACTTAAACGACCATGTCACAAGACTATTGTTGCATTTTTATGCAGGATCGTTGTTGCATAGTTTGTTTTTAAATGATGACTCGAACAAGTTGCAACGAATATGCAACGTTTGCATTTTCACGTTGCAAGATCATATCCAAAGTATCCGGCATTTGGCCGCAAGATCCCGATGATTTTAGTACTTTCGTATTTTGGTGCATCACCATGATCGTTCAAGTTGGTTTTCATTTTTCATTTTTATATTAAAAGATAGTTCTACTTTACTACCGGTTACTCAGTCTTAATTTACTCTGCGCGATTTTGTTAATAACAATAGAATGTCTCGCTCGAATTAACCAAAAACTATCAAAACTCGCGGAAATTTTGTTATTTGAAAATAAATATTAAAAATTATTAGGTGCGCAGCTAAGATCCCGCTGTTCGTCAATAGATAGCTCCAGCAGTGAGTGCTGGTGGATTTTGACATATCCAAAACGTTACAAACCAAGCTTAGACATATGGTAAAAAAACCGCTTTGACACATTAGTGATTTTGCTTTTGCGTCGTAAACTTTTGGTTGTGTGAAAATGTCAGATTTTGTGCCAAATAATCGTCATTTGCGGGAAGTGCTGATTTTCTTGTTTCTTGGAAAATAAATATTAGAGATTTTATTAGAAATTTCTAGTGGAAATGCATTGTCGTGAAAATACAATTTCTAGCTTTAGACAAAATTTTGGGGGAATAAAGAACCGAGGTACCTTTCATACCCGACGTGCAAATGCAATTGAAAGCGCCCGATTCGAAAAACCCAAATTTCCGGGTCCCATTAAAATAACTAACGAGTGACTTGATTATTCTTAAAGATGATTGGGATACTAACGATATCGTTCGAAATGTATTTGAACTGCGGAGAAACGACGGATTTGTTGTTCGACTTTCTAATATTGGAGGCATTCCTGATAATAGGTGCGAAAGAAATTTTCCTGAGGCTCCACCGCAAGGAGCTGTCGAGAAATATCGCTGCAGCTATCGAGGACTGGTCAAATGTTACCGACAAAGAAGAGTACGACATAATGTACCAACACGCCTACATCGCGAGATTGGTCCTACACGTGCAATTGATCAGTGGCTTGACCGCGGCGTTTATGGTGGTCGTCAAAGTCTTCTTCGACGAAGTTTTGACCCTGAACGTACCCAAGAACTATACGGACGAGGCGCTCCAAGAATACATACTTCCAATTTATTGTACGATCGGCGAAACTCATGGACTGACGTACCTGTCGATTTATTTGTGCCACGTTTGGTTGTGCATTTTAATAATTGTCAGTCAAACGGCCGCGGATAATTTGTTCTTCGCCACTGGAATGCACTTGTGCGCCCAGTTTACCATTTTGAAGAGGAATTTTTCACTTTTTGGAAGTAAATCGAACGACGTCCAATTCAACGAAAGCGAATTGGGAAAGTTGATAGCGAGGCATAAGAAACTGTTGAGTCTCGCGGAAAGTCTGGAAACTTCTTTGACCGAAATTGTACTTATTCAATTTTTCATGAGTATCTTGCTCATCTGTGTCATGGGTAAGAGATCACGTTGCGTTCGTATTATCCCCTTTGGACCTGAATTTTATTTTCAACGAGAACCAAGTTGTGGTGCTCGTTTTTGTTGAAATTTCGTTTCTGTCGACAAAAGGTAGCACCAAACTATACACCAGCATAGTAAATATATTTTGAATTCGCTGTACTATATTTTATTTAATTTACTGTATTTTTTAATTCGCTGCATTTTATTTACATTTTTAAATATATTTTTAACTGCAGTCCTTGGCCATGGAATTAGGACCACGTGCGATAATTTCACTTTTATGCCTATAACATATATGGAAAATTATCTTATATCATTTAAATTGATACTTAATACGTTGATAATGATGCATATACATATAATGATTTGTTACTATCGTGGTAACAATCAAATTGTGTGGGTGACGAGCGATTAAGGGCCGCACCAGCGTTTACATTAGGCTCAAGTGTCGATAGCGCGTGAGGTCAGATTTGGAGAATACAAGATTTGTTTGTATATACATCATGAAAATGTGGTAGGCATATGGGAAAATAATGAAGATATAAAGCATATGTATACGGAGCATATGCCGGAAGGATACAAGCTGTCATCAAAGCAAAGGGTGGAAATACCAGATATTAACAAGTGTTAACAATATTATTTACAGTGTGTAGCGTATTATGTTAGTAGTTAATAAAATATATCATTACAATTTCAACAAGCCTTTTAATTTTGTGGTGCTCCTAATTTGACGGTCAGGGACTGTACATCTCCACGCAAATAGTAGTAGAAAAATTCGAAGTATTGCCTATTAGCTTGGATTCAAAAATCTGTGAATTTTGGAATTACCGCGAAATTTGATTTTGTAAATTGCAAAGTTGCAAAATTTTTAAATGAATCAGTTTGTGGGAAACATTTGGGCACAACGGTCGAGAGAGGGACGAGTTTCCCAGTTTTTTTTTTTTTTTGGAAGGCATGTGCCAAGGGCCTGGTCATCGTCACTCTTCGAGACTCGACGAGGGATCCCAAGTGCAAGCAGGGGGACACTACCTCTTTTATGGCCCCGTCCGGACATTTTTTTCCTCGGATCGGAACCATCGGCATGGGCCACCCGCACGGGCAGCGGGTACGCGAGGAAAGACCGGGCAGAGGGATGGCAGACCGTTGCTAGGGTTGCTAGCGAGTACTTCGGAGAGATAAAGAGGGACAAAACGAACTCTACTGTATCAAATAAAGGACATTTACAATAAATGTGAAGCCAGTTATTTAGTTGACTACAAGTTGTAGTCTCGCTAATGGTAGGATTTGGGTTACGTTTACAAGTAGGTTAGTCCTTCATGTACATTCTCGTGTGAGAATTTTTGAAGAATCAAAAGCACTTTGAACTTTATGGGTTAATGTTGCTCTCGCGAGGAGGATAAAAGGAAAAAATGCCGTTTATCATCGCTATAAACTGAGGTTTCGCATCATAAAACCAAGTAATATACTGTATAGGTCGCACCGGAAAAATGGGAAAATATGTTCTCAAAGTGGCCTTACTTAACGCTAACTCTTTCACTTTAGCTACCATCTCTGCGGGAATCCAACAAGACAGATAAATAGATAGGTAGATAATTCTACTTTACAGATAAATAAACCAAGATAATTTTGTATGAAAGAGAACGAGAAAAAGAACACTCTCTTTTGCCCTAATCTTCGTCCCCTGATTTTCTCTCCCGAAATTATTCCCGGGAGCCTCCGGTAGATTGGACGGGGTTCTAGGGTTCTTCCTCCGAGGACTGCGGATCTTGCTCTTCCGACCCAGCGCCAAAAAACCTAATTGCAAAAAAGTTGAAAAGTATAATGCCTCCTTCAGCGTTAAAGCAAAAGAGAGTTACCGAATCAGTGACTTTGTATGTATTATCAGGGAGGGAAAACGCTCTTTTGGGTCACCGTTGCCCGCTAGTTAGTCGTGTCCCTCTCATACGCCTTCCCCATCAGGGAATTTCAGGCCATCCGTCCCTTTTCATACAAGAAATTTGAAATCAAATTTTCATAGTAAAAGCTAAGGGTAAAAATGGTAGAGGAAAGTCGGTTGATCTTTGATTCTGGAATTCAAGTTAATAGGCACTAGAAAAGGGACCCAACTATTTTACTGATACTTTCAAGTCAAAATTGGATCTCTGGTTTTGGCGTCGACTGACAAAATACGAGCCTTTTTTGTACCAGAAAAAAATATTGCAGTAAATAAAGTAAACATAATTAGAATATAATTGTATTTTCGTCTGTTTTTGTTGAACCAGGTTTTTGGTTAATTTTGTTGCTCGAAGGAGACGACGTGTTCGAGCAAATAAAGACGGTTATCGTGATATCTTACGCTTTGTTGCAATGTTACCTTTACGCGTACGTCGGCGATACCTTAAGAATCGAAAGCGAGGGACTCATGTACGCCACCTTTCAAGGATTGTGGTACAATTTTCCGCCGAGAATCGCTAAAAGCTTGATGTACGTTTCAATAAAGGCCAAAGTACCACTGGGACTTTCTGGTTGCAATTTCTTTTACCTTACAAGAGGAACTTTTGTTGATATCGTTAAAACTGCTGCATCGTACATTTCCGTTTTGAGAGTCATGCTTCAAAGTGAATGAATCAAATCGAGGACGTTTATGAAATAATAAAGCAACAAATTGTTTCTGTTACAACGGTATTTTCGTATAATGTTTTTTCTCATTACGAAATGCAATACTTTCCCATATTTTTTTTTTCACTGAAAAATTCATACTAATCATTATAGTTTCATTTTTCCTTTTTTTCGGGTTTCTTAAATTTAAAATCTAGCATTATGGCGGCAATATCTGGACCAGGAAAATTTATAGCATTACCGGTCACACGGGGTCGCAATGACCCCAGCCACGTTTAAACGCTTGCCGCGTTGCCGGTATCGTTCCGAACGACTCCTAAAAATTCAGGATATTAGTTTGAACCCTTTGGAATGAGAATATCATGGCAAACAATTTTTATCAAATTTTCAAAATGGCGGAAAAAAAAATCAACAAGGAGGCAATGCGTAAAAACCATTTTTTACTAAAAAAAAATCATAACTCTCGCAATTTCTAATATATTTTCATAAAATTTTAGGGTGATACTCTTGGGATATCACAGTGCATGGAAAAAAATAGCTCCATAGTGGGCGTTTCAAAAAAGGTATTTATTTTGACCTGCAGCTCGCGCACGGTCTTCTGAAAATCGACTGATGCCACGAAGGAACTGCTGCCGGGATTCGGCCGATCCTTGGTCTCATCTCGCAAAGGGAACCCCAAAGCACCATTAGAGCGATCGGGCGCCAATAACTAACATAGTAATTCTAGCTTAAACTTGCGCTTGGGGTCATTTCGACCCCGGGTGAGCTTTAAGGGTTAAACAATCGTCTTCGCGTTATTGAAGGGAACTTTTGGTACGCCGGAGAGATTATTCTTTTTCCAGCACAGTAATGCGTTTTCTCGTACGTGGTAAAACGCATAATAACGTTGCAAGATTTATATATAATTCTCGGATTTCCTCTTTTTCCCATCTGCATGGAAATGTGTGCGAGGTACAGGCAGGTAACGCCAGTGGGAGAAGACCATTAGTTAGACCATGACGTAGATGGAGGAATAATATCAAAATGATCTCAAGAAAATGGGATATTTCAACGGGGAACGGATAGAGGTACCTCTCTAGATAGCAATGGTTGGTGAGCTCTTGTAAATCTGCCAGTAGATTTGCCAATTCCAATCCCATAGGGTAAACAAGTAAATATTGTTCTTGCATGAATATTCCCTGGATCGCCGTCGTCCAATTCGGGGTTTGATGCGATGCGATAAAAGAAAATAGAAAAATGATAAAGAAAATAGAAAATTGGAAACAATCGAAAAATGGTAAAAAAAAAATAGAAAAAAAAAAGGTTGGAATTAATTTATTGTGCACTTTCGTCCACTTGTAGTTGATGTTTTTTTTTTTGCATGAAACGAAATTTCGAATGACTCGTTACTGGAAAAGTTTATCTTTGAATTGCAGTAATTGCTTAATTAACGTGCTTACCTGTCAGCATGTTTTTCACGGAATCGCATTGCGTATGCGTTACATTTCTTTCGTTTTATTACATTATCGCACGCATAAAGTGTTACGTCCGGTTACATTGCCCGATGTAGTAACCGAGTAACCCGTAGTGCTAATATAGTTGGGCGCGACTAATTGGATCTGGTAAAACGTAAACGTTTTCACACCTACCGGATCCTTTCACCGCTACGACACGAGATCTCATAAGATCCGTGAAAGTCATGCCGTATTTATTAATTTACGATCCCTGCGATGCAACGAATTTGAATTTACGATTGTTTCAAATAAAGAAAATAATAATAATAATGAATTCAATCTCCTGCAGCGCAAAAAATTAAGGCATCAATTATTCAAATTTCAAAATAAATTCGAAAAATATTTGTAATAATATATTTCATGGAAACAGAATATATTATACATATGTAAGATATTATTATAAATAAATAATAATAGAAAAGAAAAATTTTTAAACCGTTGCATGGCACCAGACACTGCCGAGTGCCGAAAATCTTTTGGGATGAAAACTTATGACACGCGGAGTAGCTGTACTTTGTAATTATCGTAATCACAAAGAGAACGGGGTACAAAGGGTACGAATCACAGCATTCCAGTTCATCCCGGATTCTGGAGCTGCATCTGTATCCTTTTCTGTATTTTTTAGCCTCTCTCTAAAGCTTTTGTTAACAAGCTGAAGTGTGGCGGAGGACAAAAGTGTCAATTTTTAGAAACAAAACGTGGAGATGATAAAGGCATAAAATGCAAGAAAAGATTTTCTTACATTTTCATCCTACTTCATGTGGTGTTAAACAAAAACGAAGGTAAAAGCTTTTCCTCATCGATTCGGATATTTCTTTTATTTTATGAAAAATATACCGATGGGAGTGAAAAGTTCCAACGTGGAAAAGCACTTTAACACACGTGGAGACTGCGAAGACGATCGACTGTTGTTAATTCCATGAAAGCGTTTGTCTCTTTAAGTGCCAGAAAGAGCTCTTTTTCTTAATTAATTCTTTTCGTACCTAACTTTCCATTTTACAGCCCGATTTCCACTAAAAAAAAGGTCACTCTTTTTTTTTCGAAGTCCACCATTTTGTTATTTTTCAACAAAATTGTTTAATCCTAGTTCCAGCCAGAACGACGAGCTTACAGAACAATAATCTTTTTGATTTTTTTCTTTCAGATGTCCTCAAGAGGCGAAATCACCGGGGCCAGCCACCTACTTTTTTTTTGAGACGCTCACTTCGGTGCTACAAAACTATAACAATAAATTAAAGAAGAAAAAAAAAATTTTTTTGCACACTCTTAGATACCATTAATGATATATTAAAAAATCAAACCGATTGAATTTTATATTCCCCTAAAAAAAAAAAATTTCCGAAGAATGCGTTAAAAAAGGTGCCAGTTACCAGACTAAGGCCTTAAGTAAACAATTTTATTGCAAATGGCTGTTTTTACATTTTTTTTTTTAGTCAGGTCCAAACTTGAATTTCAACTTTTTTTGAAATCCGCAAAAGGGAGGTGCATGGTAGAGCAATTATGCATTAATTCCCAAAAAAAAGTATATATTGTCACGTAGTATTTAATTTTATGTATATTTATATAATTTATGCAATTGTTATATAATTGGTACGTAATTTATCATTTCAAAATTATTAAATTTTTATAATTTACCAGGCGCTAATATTAATAATAATAATAATAGTAATCATAATAGGAAAATGTTATTTATGCAGAGTTTTTGGCAATAACAATTCGACTAAGATTTTTTTAATTAATTCTCACAGTAACGTTATTACTATTTTACTGAAGTACCGCGCGATTAAAATATTTTTCAAGGTTTATTTTATCGATAAGGTACTTTTTGCTTGGGATTAGTCGACGTATCGCTGAAAATAAACGCCTCGAAGGATTCATCCATTTTTCAAAAACCTCCTTTTCAAGGTAGAGACAATTGTAAAGGCTGCTTTGTCGCCTTGTAAAATGTATGAGACTCCTTCGGAATTTCAGAACAGGAGCGACCACCCCCGACAACAGTTGACAAACAACTTACATACTTTCATCAATAAAATAATAGATAGTTGATCCCCTTTCTATTTTCCTCGGGTGGGAGAGAATCCCTTTTCTATTTGATATTTATAATGTTCAAAAACTCCACCTATTTTTGCGAGACGATAAATTGAAAAGGAAGAACACCATAAAAAGGAAAATTAGGGAATAATAAATTTCTTTTTTTTTTCATTTTCATTTTTTTATATGACGTCATATACCAAACCTGCACAAAAAGGAGAGGGACGACAAAATTTAATCCTACAAATTTAATGAAAATGACGGTCGCGCGTATTCGTTGGGATTTAAAAGCAGCGTGACGTCAATTGATCTATAACAAAAAAATTAGACTAAACCTGGCTGACCTAAACTGTTTTCACAAAATCTTCAATCATAACATCCGCACAATTGGTGGGAGCTATAATAGAAAATTGTATTCAGCGATATCGCGCTCGTTGTTCTGAAATTCTATTAATTTCTCATAGAGACTGATTCCATTCTATTTTAATCCACAAATAATTCCTGGACCAGCTTCGCAATTGGAGACACACAGAAAAAAAAAATTGCACTCTTTTAATTGCCTTTCTTCCAAGAAAAAAAAAATTAATGTTTCAATGAATTGTGTTTTTTAAAATCCCAAAATAATATATATAATGTATATTAGTGATATAATGGTGGCAAGTGAATATTTCAATGGGATATTAACTGCTACTATTATTATGGGACGGGGATGGTAGAAGCCTATGAACATAAAATATTGGAAAAAAAGCTGTTTCTGTAGTAATTTTTTATTTTTCATAATATATTCTTCTAGTAATATTTTTTAAAAATATATTTTTTTAAGATATTCTACATATCCAGAAAATAAAATAGTAGAAAAATGGAATTTCATTGTCAGTAAAACGTTCCTGCAGAAGAATTGTCATTTTTCTCAAGAGTAACTATTGTAATCTTCAACTTTTGTATAAATTTCATCAAAACCATGGAAAAAACATAGCAGAGCTTGCTTCCACCGTAACTTTTTTCATGAAATTCAATGGATCATGAAACATAAAGCGACTGTATAAAAGTAAAACCCACGAAACACGTTTAAGACTGCAAAGTCAAAGTCTGGAAAAAGTTGTAATATCATCGTGAACCAGAAACCCTCAGAAGTCACTTTGAGGCAATTTTTTTTCTTTCCCACTGCATCAGATTCCATCTGAAATAATATTTCAATAATGTTTAAGTAAAATTAATAAATAATATTTCAATAATTTTCAAATAATCGTATTGTTACAGAATATTTATTTAAAATTATCGTCTCCTCCCTCTCTCTCTCTCTCTTTCTGCTTCTATTTCTTATTCCACATTTTTTTTTGGTAGAATTTTACAGTTGCATTATTTCACTAATGAAATTAAATTGCATTATAAAGTATAAAATAATAATTGAAGTATGAAAAAATTATGACGGAGAGGGTTAACAAAAATGAAGTTGGAATAAATTATTTATTGGTTTTACTACAAAAAGATTTTCCTGCACAACAGGAAAAATTGTTACTTTATCTTAAAATCTTTGTTTTTCATAATAAAGAAAGGTTATTTGTTAAATGTTATGACGTTGATCGAAGGATTAAGTCGAATTTCAATGCCATGTGTTCCAAATATCAATATTGCTAAAGATTTCATGGTAATCTTCAATATAAACCATAATTCACCAACTTCGGGGAAATTCGAACGAAATATCATATTCTGTGAAAAAAGTCATAAAATTACGTGCGTTTATTCTCGCGAAAAATAACACTTTCTTCATTTATTCGTGTTTATATTATCTCTATCGCGAATTTCTGGAAATCCGCGGAACTGTCGATGGAGTTACGATTTTCAAATACTTACTAATTTGTCGGAGTGTTTTTTTAAACAATTAACGCTAATTACACGTACTCAAAAATGCAAAACCAAAAAATATGGAATTATAATCGAAATGGATTTCCTTAATTAATGCCAAATTTTTTATAAACGCATAATTGCTCCACTGAGCGCTTCCCGTTTGTGGATTTCAAAAAAAAAAAAAATTAAATTAAATCTCGAAAATAATTTTGCGCCCCTCTGACCATTCCTAGCCGATATTAGTCCGAATAATTGCATCGTGTATAATAAAAAAAAAAGAAGCACTCGATTGGCGGCGTCTTAGAAGCAGCAGATAGTGGAAAATTAAATGGCCACGAGGCATATAGTAAACCCTAAGTTCGGTATATTACTGCAATAAAACATGTAGCGCGGTAAAATGTAAATTTGACACATTAAAGCGAGGGAAATTGTGGAACAGCCAAATGTAAATTTTCTTTAATTACCTCTATTTGTAATACATTTCGCTCGACTATTTACATTTTCCTACAGACAAAATCCACAGGTAACCCAGAATAGGAAATTTTATTGTTAAGGGACATAAAGGGAATAAGCATTTTCGCTTGTTGTCATGCAACAATTTAGGAATTTTCTTATCAAATATTATTTATCTTTTTTTTTTACGCATATTTTGCCACACTATTGGCCACATTTTGCAAAAATATGCTTTTGCTGTAATTACCTACAGGGACAAGTCCTGGCCTCGGTCATTGCGAAAATTGAGTCTGAAACAAATTGTGTTGATTTTGACACCTATTTTATTTTATTTACTAATTTAAATTTAATTTTGATAAATTAAAATTTTCATTTGGAATTTTTTACAAACCAATTTGAATTTTTGCAATGACCCAGACTGTCCCCCTTTCAACTTGAACAAATTAAAATTGTAATTTCTAATTTTTTGCAATGACCCAAGCGGTCCCCCTTTCAATTTTGATAAATGAAAATTTTCATTTCGAATTTTTTAGAAACCACTTTAAATTTTTGCAATGACCCAAGCGGTCCCCCTTTTAATTTTGATAAATTACTATTTCAGTTTCTCTAATTTTTTGCAAAACAATTTAAATTTTTGCAATGACCCAGGTTGCCCCGTTTTCCCCCTAGGTAATATAAAATGGCCCACACGATTGCCGATAGTAAAAAAAAAAACCACGGCATCCAATTGTTAAACAATTTTCTGGAATAACAATATCCAATAACGCAAAGCTTTCAATTATCCTTTCATTCGCTTTTATATTACCTCTCCTAGTGTTTTTCTATTGGAAGGTAAAAATCGTTTACATTTCACAGAGAACTTCTTTCGCGAGACGCTGTTTTATGAACAGTAAACAGTATTGTCTAGTTCCAACTCTCAGCGAGAATAATGCAATAAAGCTACATATTACTGCGCTCGTCATCGTGGCTCTCCCGCTCGCGGCCGTCCTATTTCGCTTATTCCGTCTAGGTAAATTCAATTCCATTCTTCTCGTTTCCGTTTTAAGGTTCTCAAGGATTTCCTCGTTGCTACCTCCAAGAATGCCGTCCCTAATGTACTTTTTTTCCCTCAATCACTGCCCCGCGAGTAATTCCTGCCTCCAATTCTTTCGTTGGGCGCCGGTATAAGTGTTTATGCACGACACCAACGTGGCGCCACCGGCGCTTGCCCGATAGTTTTCGCATGGCACCAACGTGGTGCCACCGGCGCGACGAAACTTTGATTTCGTCACACACGCGATTCCCGACGGAGCTGCAACACTCTCCCAGCTTTTCATTCGGGTGACATGCATCGCGATTGTATTTACGGTTAAGCTTCTTGATAATTAAAACGCATAAGCCCGTCATTCCGTATATTGCGATAATCCCGAACGGAAGAAGCCGTGGGTAGACCCAAGCCAACCAAGTGTATGAGCACCGAAACGTAATACCCGCGGTAAGAAGATCATGCTCCGCACAGAGACGGCAACCCAACGAAACTATTACCGCGCATCGCTACACTGTGGACAATTACTTCGATTGTTTGAGGAATTAGGGTAAAAACGTTCTCATTTATAATTAAGGGGTAAAAAATTGCAACTTTCTTGAAATTCCAATTTTTATCTTTAATTCTAATTTTTTGCGATTTTTTAAAAATGCAATTTCCTTGAAATTGCAATTTTTTCTTTGAGTGCAATTTTGTGCCATTATTTAAAATTGCAACTTTCTTGAAATTCCAATTTTTTTTCTTTAATTGTAATTTTTTGCGATTATTTAAAAATGCAACTTTCTTGAAATTGCAATTTTTCCTTTGAGTACAATTTTGTGCCATTCTTTGAAATTTCAGCTTTCTTGAAATTCCAATGTTTTCTCGAGGTGCAACTTTTTGCCATTTTTTCGAATTGCAACTTTCTTGAAATTGCAATTTTTTCTTTAAATGCACTTTTTTACAATCATTTAAAATTCCAAATTTCTTGAAATCCCAATTTTTCGACATTATTAAAAGTTGCAACTTTTCAAATCACGAATCTTAATATGAAAAAAAAATGTGATCAATGGTTTGCACCAGCGCTTGAATTTCCTGTCATATATTTTTTATCAAAGTAATTCGAAACCGGGTAACGAGACGTACATTTTAATGGAGATGAATAACTCGCCAAAGTCTTTTTCTATTTTTCATTTTCTATTTATCATTCCAGGATTATTCCGATATCTGCCAAAAGTATATCACAAAAATGTAAATCCAACAACTCTGACGTCGTCCTGATATTTCTTCTGTGAATATTTAAATAAATAACATTATTACACACGGAAAATTAATTAATTAATTAATTGCAAAAGAAATTAATTAATTATTTGTAAAAATTTATTACAAATATTGAAAATAAGGACAGTGGTTTTATTGAAGGCAAGTTTCATTGGTTTCTGGGAATATTTCTTCCAAATGTCACCAATTTCGTGTTTACAGGAGGGTTAACAATTATTTGAGTACGAGTAACCACAAATTTCAACACTTAACAAACTATATTGGTTTACTACACATTAAAAATAAAATAAAAAACCACATACGATAGCCCAGACGTGTAAGTCACGAAATTTGGCTGCCCTACAGAATACAGAGCTTACAATTAGAAATAATTACAGCTAAATTACAGCAAAATCAGTTAGAATTAGAAGTTGCTAACACATGTTTCACCAGAAATTGACTTTGTCCTACTTAGAATTAATACTGACATTAGATGGACCCCAGCGTCGATTCTGAATATGTTCAACAAAAAGGTATTAACAAATTTCGTACAAACAGGATACAAAGTTACGGATAAAGATAAAGATGGCACGTGTTTTCAAAACCAACTTATCTTTGTATGCAACTGTCCTTGCACGCACGCCGTTGATGCACAAAATCACACTACCATGAAAATTGGTATGGAAAAAAAGGGTGTCCCAAAAAAAAAATTCAAAAAGGGATTAACTTCCCATGAAAAAATGTTAAGAAAATATATTTTCCAATCCCTGATTTTCTTTTTTTTTGCTTTCTTTTGATCTCACCATTGTTGAAATTGTAATATTTAAAAATTGCAATATTTTCGTGAAAATAACAATATTTCCAAATTAACGATTTTTATATATTCCATATCATTTTGTTTAGCTTCATTTTGATTTCACCATAGTTCCCCATAAAAATAATATTTTTTAAAAAATTCCTGATTTTTAAATATTCAATATTCTCCTTTTTTTAGCTTCATTTTGATTTCACCTTATTTGCCCTCATATTTTCGCGCATACCAGACTCCATTAAAAAATTGTTGTAATTTTATCAGACGTTCGTATTATTAATAATAATTATTTTCTATTTTTTTTTTCTTTTTCGTTGGTGCACATAATATTCTATTTTAACAAAAACGAGTGCAAATATTCATTAAAAAAAAATGGAGCATTGAGTTAAGTTGGTCCAGTTGCTACAATTTCCATTCGCACTTATAAGAGACGGTTGTTAAAAAAAAATCTAACGTTTCTTTTCTGCGGTGAAAAATTTACTTCCGGAATCCAGCGTCGTCTTGCCACAGTGAAAGATTGATTGCCGGCAAGCTGTTGCACCAAACCAAAGAATTTCTGAAAAACAAATAAATTAAAACGTCAATCAGCAAATTTGTTACAGTTACAAATTTTACAGTAAACAAATTCTGAAAGTCAAGATAATTTGAACGTGCGCAAAAATGTTTTTACTCAAATTGGGACTCGTTCGAAATTGGTTTGATCCCAATTTTTATGAAAATTTCAAAATTCATAATTCCATTTTGTAAATTAATTTGAAGGACAAAGTGAAACGGGTACTTACTGCGGCGACAATTGCGCAAAAGCTCCCAATTGCATGCTCGAAATTTTGTCGCCGTTGTCACACATTAAACGTCCCATGGATGATTTACGAATTTCATTGAGTTGCTCTGTAACAAAATGTGACATTTGTCATCAACAATTTGGCGACGTAGAAATTCAGGAGACATCGCTAATTAATACCATTTAATTTCTCAAAAGGGTAGATTTCGAAAATAATCAGTTTTTCTTTTATTTACAAATTTTAGGTCGAGACCCACTGCCTCCAAAATTTTTCTTTAAAAAAAAACATTCATGAATTACATTAAAATATAAATAATTACGCCTGTAAAAAAAAAGTCTCTTATAAAAACATTCATTAAAAAAAAAATCCATAATAATACGCACCTATCGTAAAAGCCAATTCAGGGTCTCCAGTTTCGAACCAAAACCGATCGCCAACTCGCGTGCGATAAAATTGTTCCACGAGTATGCAAAGGAACGTTGGTCCCGCTAAAGTGCCGTTAACGTGAGCTTCCAAGGATCCTCCTACGGTTAAATCCACGTCGTCTACGCTCGCATAAAGCGACCGCAATAATTCAATCCCCTAAAAATCGTCAACAAAAATTGTGGAAAAATTGCAATAGTGTTAAAATACAAAATATTCGCGCCTTTATGCTCTCAATTATTTTTATACAAAAATTAGAGGAATGAACGTATGCCAACCTCCTCGCTGATCTCTTCTCCAAACTCTTCCCAATGAACGGCTTTCTTGAGTCCGCAATATTCCCTCAAATCGTTGTAAGACGCCAGACCATGGTCACGATTTCGCTGGACATCAATTGCACGTAAATCCTGACCAATGTGACTGTTGTTCCTGAACAAATACTTCTTGATCTGCAACGAAAAAAATCGTTAATTCATTTTCGATTATTTTCTCAAAGGGTTAAGGGAAGTTCAGTTTAGTCTTCCCTTAAAAAAATTTAGGAAAGTTTCTATAAAGAGAAAATTTTTACCTCAACATCGAAAAAGTCGTCGCTTTGTTCTTCAGGTTGAGTTGCCAAGCCTCGTACAAGATCATCAAAATTGTGTCCTTCTTCAATAACTGCTGGGCGGTCGAAATGGTCACTTAGTCTCAAAGAGTCGTATGACCACCTGTCCTCTTTCACAAGCCTGTTTCGATGAAAAATGAAACACTGAATTAATTACCTTCGTTTTAAATCAAATCTGACGAATGTTAAGTAGTTCCAGTTAATGGACAGTAAATTTCACTTGGTTGCCATTTATTTTTTTTTCTGGTACCATTTAAAACATGGCACGCACAGTCTTTTTGTCGATTATTGGTTTTCGGGTACCAATTATTTTGCAATTTTCCATGATTTTCTTTTTTTTATGATATATTTATTAAGAGTATTTTCAAAATCGGGTCATTATTTCTTCGACAATAGCTGTGTAGCTCAAAAGTGAAGATTTTCAAGCACTCTTGGAACTACTGAAAAATAAGTTTGTGGTAAAAAGCTCACTTGAGTTGCCCCGCGATGAGCGAATGGAAGTAACGGAATGCCGCAGTTGTATGTTCGTTCAAAACGCTTGGATTAACCGATGGGTTGTAGTCATTAACGTAACCGTCGGTGTCGTAAATCAACTTATACTTGTACATGGTCTCCGCACCTAAAGAAAATCAAAATTACATAAATATCAAATTTAAAAGCGCTATTTTGGACGACTCCAGTGTCAAGAGATTCGATCAGAAGCCGACAAAAGGTTTGATAATAATGTAATTTGTTAATTAAATTCGAAGCGAATTAATTAATTTCAAACAAAATTCTAAAAAAAATGTTTAAACAATTAATTCAAAGAAAATCAATTTCTTCGCGTCTTCAAAATGCAGCGTCAATTAATTTTACAAAATTCTATTAACTACCTTTAAAACACTTTTTTAAACGAAATTCTCAAAATTTGAAACAATTAATTTAAAAAAAAAATCAATTTCCTTGCGTTATCAAAATACAGCGTCAATTAATTTCAAGAAAATTATTTAATTTCAAACAATTATCTTTGCAATACTTGCAATTGCGTGTTTCATCAATCGACGGTGTACCTTAATTTTTTTTACACAAGAAGAGGGGGGGGGGGTGCAGTCGCACATTTATTGGACCTGAAATTGCACATATCGAATAAAATAATACCCAAGTACAAGGGAAGCCATTCGTAATAAGTGATATACTGATGCTCGGCGATGACGATCCTTCTGGTTTCCTGGAAGATGGTTTCATCCGACCAATGCGGGTTCAGCTCTTCGAGAACCGCGGCGATGCGATTGTGTTCTCGCAATTGTATCGTTTGCAAAATGGACAACTGCGGATTTTGATTGACACGGATGTCACCGGCCAGGTAACAAGGCTCTTCATCGTGGTCGTTTTCGCATTGTCGCCTTTTGTCGTCCACCGATGGCAGCCATTGGCGATTGTCTCGTACGTCGTATTTCAAACGACCACCTTTGTACATACGCAATTGCGATGCGACATCTGCAGTTTGCCCGTACACGTGCGATGCATCCAAGACGCTCGATGCAGAGTTGATCTGCAATTGATAATCGTGTGTTGTTGTTGTTATTATTATTATTATTATTATTATTATTATTATTATTGTTGTTGTTGTTGTTGTTATTGTTATTATTATTTGTATAATCATTGTCATTGTCATTGTCATTGTCATTGTCACTGTCACTGTCATTGCCATTCTTATTGTCATTCTCATTATCACTGTCATTGTCATTGTCATTGTAATTGTCACTGTAATTGTAATTTTAATTGTCACTGTCACTGCCATTCTGATTGTCATTGTCATTGTCATTATTATTGTTATTATTATCATTATTATTATTATTATCATTATCATTATCATTATCATTATTATTATTATTATTATTATTATTATTATTATTATTATTATTATTATTATTATTATTATTATTATTATTATTATTATTTTCGCATTGAAATAATAATTGTGGGGAGGCTCCCATCTGTGCGTTAAAGTTATTTTGGTTCTCGTAAAAGTTTCTGCAATTTTTTAATTTGACAGATTTCTTCCTCTAGCGACTGCAAACAATTTCGAACATATTCCAAGTTGGAAACTAAGTGCCTGGAATATAAATTGTTAAAAGCTACGTCCGCTTTCATAACTTTTGTGTCGCAAGAACGACGTCCTTCCTTGCAATTGCTTCGGGCAACCTTCCCTGATGTGCGTTTAAACAAAACAAAGAAGGGAATAACGAATTTGCATGTAAATGATTTATTTCGCCGACGTATCTCTCGCCCTCCCCCGTGATGCGTTTCATTTATAAATGATTTTCTCTTTGCGCAAGGAAAGGATGAAATAGATTCGATTATGCGTTCTCCATTTCACAGGACGGGGTCACTTTTGAGGAAATTAGAAAATTGACTAATTGAAATTTGATAAATACGGAGAAATCAAACCAACCAGAGAGAAACAACCCAAACCATGTATGGAGAAATCGAGTAAATTCAATTTAGGAAATAAATATTGAAATTTCATTGAACGAAAATTCAAATCAAGTAATTCAAAATTAGGGAAATATAGAGAAATTAGGTAAATTTAATTGGTTGGAAGTTAGGTAAATTTAATTGACCAACTATTTATGTAACAAATAAAATTCTTTTGGTAGAAAAAGTGAGAGAGACCTGATCAGCTGGTTCGTCCTGTGACGAGCAGTTCCTGTCGATGTCGCTAGTTGTTCGCACAAAATTGATACACGACACTCCTGTATGTTTATAATCGGGATCGTCTTTCGGAATCGGCAATAAGTAACATAAAGGGCTGTCCAATGCATCCCAAATTATTTGACCATCGTGGGTGCAGCAGGTAGTTTCATGGGGTTCTGTAATTTGTTGAAAAATATTTGTTTTAAACGGTTTTTGTTTTTCATTTTTCATAGAATCTTTCTCCTCAAAATACTATTATTATTATTGGATATACAACGGCGATGTTAATGAATCAATTGAATTGAAAAGAAAAAAAAAAGGAGCCACTCAACTAACTCTTGACGAGTTTATAAAGAAAACACCCGAAAGCTAAATAAATGTGCCGTTTATTTTGAAAGTGGCCTAAGTCCATTTTTAAAGAGTCATCATATATCGGCATAAATAATTAGTTTTCAGCAATTTAATTAGAAATGTTCGAGTTTTTCATTTTTTTTTTTGAAAAATGTATTTAGGCCACTTTCAAAATAAACGGCTCAAATAAATAAATGCTTTAAAACACCGTTTTTGGTGCATACTTTTTTTTTTACATCCCTCTACTTTCGAACATTCAACATTCGCACACACTTTTAGGAACCAATTGTGTGCGAAAGTCGAGGGCCCACCGTAGTATAGTGTTAAAAAAAAATAGTATAATAAATAAAATAGTCGAAAATAGTATAAAAATAGTGTCACAAACTCGATTGGCTGCTTCCATCTGCCAAAGCCGTATCGTGTACAACAATTTGACCCCATTGCATATTGACGAGTGTGAATTCCTTGTCTTTGATGTCACCAACAGGAAACAGCGACAAGCTTATTCTTCGTGCTTCCGGTAATTCTTCGCCGGTAATTGAGACTGTCGGTACATGAACACCTGAAAGAAAAAACCCAATTATTAAAAAAAAAACAAATTTTCCCCCGAAAAAAGGGAAATTTTCCCCATATTTCGTCAGATTCAATTTACGTTTATTGCATAAATCTCCTTTTTTGAAAATAATTTAAAAAAAAATAAAAATACGAGAAAATATCAAACAACCTGATATAAAACGACAGTGCAAAAACCCTAGCAAAAACAGGAAACACATTCGAGATTGCAAAGTCAAGTGTGGCGAAAGTTGCAATATCGTGAACCAGAAACCCTCGCGAGTCACGATGATGCAATATATTTTCTTTCCTAGTGCATTTAGATACAATCGAAGGCAAAAACAATTGATTCCTCTCTCTCTCTCTCTCTCGCTCTTGTTTCACATCCTTTTTTTTTTTGCACTAGTTATATTTCTCTGGTGCCATTTCACGTGAATGGCCTTACATTATTGAGGCATTACGCGGAGTTTTTCTCACCATCGGCATACTTTGCGGGCAAGAGACGGGCAAAACGGGTGGTTGTCGCTCCCCAGGTTGGATAATGCAGGTTGTTGCACGAACCATCGTAACTCCTGTATCTTGTTTTTGCGCATTTTCCGGTGTAGGAGTCCCCGCAGTTTTGGACGTTGACAGTCGCGTTTGCTGGTGGACCAAATACTCCAGGGAAACTGAAAAATTTCAATGGTTTTGTTTAATTTCTTGCGAAATTGCAAAAAAATTCGCGAACAGTTGAATTATAAAATAAACGTAAGATCTGGGTGACACTTTGAGGAAAAGCTATAGTTTTTAGAGTGCACCGGTGCTAGAAAAAAAAAAATTGCAATGGGTCCAATCTGTAATTGAAGTTTTCCACTAAAAATTTGAAGAATCGAGTTGGAATCAATATTTTGCAGGTTCTCGAAATTGTATTTGATTTTTCAGAGATTTTTAAAAAATATGTTATTTATTATAAGGATTTTATAATTTATATTTTGAAATCCTTATTAAAAAAATGTATATTTATTCAAAATAAAAATTTCTTTGTCCGATCGAACAATAAAAAATCCAAGTTAATTTAAAAAGGCAAGGGATTTAAAAAAGTACATCAAAAAAAAGAAGATTGAAATCAAGTATTTACAACTAGTAATAATATCAAACAGGTAAATCGCAATAAATTTCTGACCTAACTGCGACAGTCGTGGATCGAAAGAAACCGAATGTCGAAACTCCTGATCATAAACCAGATTGCATAACTATAAATTACCCTATAACCAATTCGATGGTTTATTTCGAAAAGCCCCGGATTCCAAGACCCGACCCTTCCAGGTGCAATATTTGATTAAATGTGTGGCGGCATATATACTAAAGTATTTTATTACCAACAAAATTTCCGCTTTCAGCTTATTCCAAATGAATTTTTAGAGGCGGCTAAAATTTTATTGTTATCTGACGCACATTAAATACGGTCTGGGAGTTTCGGAAATTACAAATAACACTAAATTATATTAACCCTCAATAGTCAACTTGGGGTCTTTCGTGCTTTGAAAAAAAAAATTATTGATTTTTGTACGAGCTTGCTACGAATTTATAAAAAAAGCTAATTAAAGAATGTCTTTTTTCAAAATAGTAGTAATTCAATATGGAAAAAAAAAATAATTGTATTTTCAACGATAGATGTATTATATATTATTCTAAGTTCGCGTATATTCGACACGAGTATTTTAATTCATTATCAATAAAATTCTGCGCATACTTACTAATCTGCCGGAATGTTTGGAATATTGTCCACAGTTTGCCAATACGGGGGAATGTAACCAATGTAACTACTCGTTTCTGCTGCTTCCAAGTCGAGTAATTGGTCCACATTTTTTACTGAAAGAATGTCAAAAAAAAGAAATAATTTACTTATTGTTAGTATAATATGCCGTGTAAAAATTCAAGCAATGTTCGGAGTGATACGTCGACTGAACAATTACACTTGTAATGCCGAGAAGTCGTCGAACACCAATTTTATTCGCTTCTATTTGAAACCCAAAAGAGCAAAGAGTGAGATTCGACAAATTTATTTAAATTATTCACCCCTCGCGCACCTTCCTCAAATCTTATAAATAATTCTACCTGTGAAGTATTAGGTTGTCCCAAAAGTTTCTTATGTTTCATTAATAAGAAATATTGTACTTACACAACGGGTGCAAATTGCGAATGGAATTATTGGGACAACCCAGTATTTCTTAACTAAAAAAATATTGAATATGTATAAAAATAAAAAATAAATTTACTAATTTATTAATATTAGTAAAGTAATATCAAAAAATAAAAAATATATTTAATTATCGTCACATCATTTTGAGAACAATTACATATTTAATTATTATTAGTATGTACAATTTTTTAAAAATTCTATCCTATCATTTTTATTCTGATTTGCTCTGAACGAGGTACCAGAAATTCGGGTGCCAATGTTATTATTTCTTACACGCTAGGCAAGTATCACTCCGACTCGATCGGTGCGCCGCCCTATGGCATTCCCGCGCAACTTTAGGCGGACAGCGGAATGCGCGCGTGCCGCGACCTGTCGAGCGATTTGTCACCCTAGAGTGGTTATTTTCCGCCAACTGGCGGCGCCACAAGAGATACTTGCCCAGCGTAAAGTACTTTTCTCTTTTTTTTCTCACCAGGCGACCTATAGCTATAATTTTACCCGCCATAAAAACAATTTTCAACTTTGTAAAATCACGCGGATGGAGCTACGCTGCTTATTAACATTGTTTTTTTTTTTCCCGCCCTTGTACGATACGTAAGACGGGACATTCACAACTTGCGTTACACGGCACCGGATTGGTTTTATTTCCTTCCTTTTTCAATAAACGAAACGAAAGTTATACTTTTACGCGAAGATAAAATCAGCATGAAGTAACAGGTGTGCGTTTACCGCTGCACAAAGGAATAATTATAAGCTCATAGAAAAATATGAAGAGAATGGATGCGAGTAATTGTTAATTGCTCCTTTTTATTTCACTAAATTTATTCAAGCTTGCATCGGCTTCGTTTTTAATTTAATCAATTTTATTTTTAAAAAGTACCGCAGTTGCGAGCAAATTCTTATTTTTATCCCGTTTTCCAATTGGGTAAAATTTACATGCGATTACAGTAGCGCTAATTCATTCCAATTTCAATGAATTAAAAAATAGTGATTGTAAAAAATTGAATTACAAAATATTCGCATTATAATAATTCAATTATTATCAATAATTTTTGAAAAATCTTATTGCAACCTGTGGGACCCAGATTCTAATAACAAAGTAAAAAATAATTTTCTAGGGTTTTACCAGATTTTTATAATAATTATATATTTCATCCCAATTGATGTAAAATATACAATCTTACCCCAATGGGGTAAAATCTACACGAATCATTTTATTTGAATTTCGTTGTATAATCGCTCGACGGGTCGTGGCACGCGCGCATTCCGCTGTCCACCTAAAGTTGCGCGTGAATGCCACAGGGCGGCGCACCGATCGACTCGGAGTGATGCTCGCCTAGCGTATATGGAACTAATAACGCAGGAATAAAAAAATAAACATCATTGAAATCATGCAACGGGGTTTGCATGAAAGGATTGTGAGAAACCGTTCCATGGAATGCTCCTTTCATGGGAAAATTGTCCGCTCTTGACAGCCCGAAGGATCTTTATCGATCTCAGCTTTATGCATAAACGCTTCTGTGCAAAACTTTGTTGGATCAAAAATCGTGTCCTCTGAAGGCTCGGGGTGTAATTCAACATTCAAGCCGGAACCGTAATTTAGTCTCGAGAGGTTCCGTAAATCACGAATTTCCAAATTACTTAATAAATGTTCGTCAAACCAGTTTACGTGCAATTACACACTTTTTTTTGTATCGAGCGAATATGACATTCACTTAAATAGAAATAGCAAGAGGCAAAAACGATTAGAAAAGGATCTGGAGGAGGTATAGGAAACACGTAAGAGCAGCACATGGTTATAGTTTCGTGAGTAAGGGAGGACCTTTCACTGCTTTCAAGAGAACGATAAATGTTATACGTAAACCTACGTTGTACCAAAGACAGATCTTATCATGCATGGAGTTGCATAAATAACAGTTCTAGACTAGCTCGTCGAGAAAAGATCGAGCTTATGGGATTCACTACTGCATGGGAAATAAAAAGTGATTTATATCGGATGCTAAAACCCATAAGTGGCTTACAATTTCATTTCATTCGAATAAAATTAGTCTAAACAATTGCGAAGAATTTATTGTCTCGAGAGTTTTCTTTTATTTTATTCAAATTTATTTGATTCGAGTAAAATTAGTCTAAACAATTGCGAAGAATTTATTGTCTCGAGAGTTTTCTTCTATTTTATTCAAATTTATTTGATTCGAATAAAATTAGTCTAAGCAATTGCGAACAATTTATGGTCTCGAGAGTTTTCTTTTATATTAAACAAATTTATTTGTTTCAAATACAATTAGTCTAAACAATTGCGAAGAATTTATTGTCTCGAGAGTTTTCTTTTATTTCATTCAAATTTATTTGATTCGAATAAAATTAATCTAAACAATTGCGAATAATTTATTGTTTCGAGAGGTATGCCCCCGATATGTTTAATCCAGATGCATTAGCGAAGCGGAGAAAAATGCAACGAGAAGTATTTAGTACAGTTGCAAGAGATTTTCCGAGAAAATGTACTGCATCCGACAATTAGTTGGCGGGAAAACTGGGATTACTCTAACGACTTCGTGTTGTTTATTCTATCGCAACGCACGATTGTAGAAGTGCTAATTGTTGCGATGATTCATTGCACTTTCAATGAATCAAAAGATTTTGGAGCGATTTCGAATTGGTCCAAAATCTGATGGGAATAAACTCGAAACTTGGATTTTATTTCTTGCAACACGTCGCATTGTTGCTAAAAATGTGACGCAATTCAAAGAACACAAATTTTTGGTTCACCTTAAATTCTGCTCAATGGCAAAATTTTCATAAACAATTTTGTTGCTATTACGCGGTGAAATTATTATTTTTTTTTATTAATTAAACTGTAATCGTAACGAAATTTCATTTCCAACCAAATGGACGAAAATAAAGTTACAATAAAGCTATGTTTTGTTTATAAGTTGGCGAAGTAGCTTGCCGAGTTAGGAGAGTGTTTCCAACAAACTTCTTTTACATTATCATCATCATATCGTGGTCTAGAGAAGACTGCATTTGCTTTGCACGTGCTGCAGGTAGATGCAACTTTGAATTACAAAGTTGCATGTACCGGGAATTCAAAATGTGGTGGTTTCCCTTTCCGTTTTACGTCGTTATTATTTCTCCATTCGTCCTTACCCGACATTAAAAATTTTTATAGCAATAATATGTGCGGTGATGGGAACCTAGGGTGTTAATAAAAAATAAAAACCCTAACAAAAAAATTAGTTTTCCACTTCGCCATCCTCAATTTCGCTCCTCCAAATTATTTGTTTACTTAAAAAAATTTTGCTGAACTATTTTTTTTCACGCTTTTGTATTTTTCTACGACTCCAATTTTGGGTCAAAAAATCTGTAAAAATTCTGTAATATGTGTCTCTGTAACCAAAACGTCTCTGATTTTTTTCAGAATTTTTCTCACGATAGCATGGGCCTAATTGGGCAAAAACAGGATTTTCGAATTTTGGCCATTACTTGCTCCCATGTTGAGATACGGAGCCGAAGTTTGGCACAAATTAATTCTTTTTCGAAAAACTATCGAATGGTGGTTAAATGAATTGAATAAATTGAAACGGGACACGTTGACTTGCTCCTCCAAATAATTTGTTTACCAAAAAATTGGATACCCTATTTTCCTACGCAATTGGGAGTAATAAAAAATGGTGACTTAATCTACGTTACATTTGACATAGAATGAAATTAAAGAAAGGCGTTAAGGAAGTTAAGGATTAAATAATTAATTTGAGCCATGTACTTGCACAGTTGAATGTGTAACGTAACGTATTAACTGGTTTATGTAAGAAATGTGTGTTAGGAAACACTGTTTTATCATTTTTCACTTGAGTGCACAGTTCTACCTTATACAAATGTCAACCGATTCAAATTTACAACTTTCCAGATATCAACTTATTCTTTTCAAATTTTATGGCTCTTGGATTTATATCTAATATGGTACCACTTTTGGCCCCTTAATTCCACCGACACACCATATAACTAACAAAAGTTCTCTCTAAAAAGTTAATAGTAATTAAAAAAATGGATCTGGTCCTCAAATTTTTAACAAAAAAACGAGAAAAATGGAAATAAAAAAAAAGAAGAAACGTACCTTTCCTTTTCGAAACTCGCGTTTTGCCCAAGTTAGAAAGTACCCCATGAAACAGCAGGCAAATGAGCAGGGCAGCATTCCATGAACGCATCGCTGCTCCCATAGTGGTCTGGCACACATGAAAAAGCAATAAACAACAAGAATAAAAAAAATGTGAACATTTACCTTGAAGTAATTACCAACTAACGTAAGACTAAGGGGTCCATGAAAGGGACCATTAATAACTTGACGTAATTTATTAGTTCCACCGACATTTCGAAAAAAACCAAAATTCAATTTTTCTCAGATTTCCAAATTTTTATTTTAAAAAAATTGACATGGAAAATTTTATATTTTATATTTTTAAATTGCAATTATTAATAATAATAATTCAGATTTCCGATTTCAGTGTGAAATTTCAAAATTTGTCACCCACGTCCTGGAATATTAAATATATGACACTTCACAGTCAATATAAATTTTGAAGAAAAATTCGAAACAATCTGGAGATTATTTGGTAACTGCATTTTGCATAATTGCAAAAAAAAAAGATCCAATACAAAAATCCAATTAGCAGCTAAGGAATTGACAGATAATTAAAAAGAGTTTAATTTGAATTAAAAAAAATGATAAGTAATTATAACAACAAATCAATCAAATCAATAACATATTCGTCGTTAAAAATACGATTAACACAGTTTTCGAATGAATACATACACTTTGCCGAACAGCAATGAAAATCGTTGTAAAATAAAAGAAAACAAAAAAACGTTTACGAACTTATCGCACAACAAAATGTAAATTTGGTACATTAAAGTAAAGGAAATTGCGGGACAGTAAAATGTAAATTTTCCTTAATTACTGCTATTTGCGATACACTGGTTTAATACCTTGCATTCTGTTATTAACATTTTTGCGCAAAGAGAACCCACGAGTAATCCAGGTCGTAAACAAGAAAAATAATGAAAATCCATTGAAGAGTGTTTTTTTTTTTAAATTTGCTGCTACGAACAATTTAAAATATGTTGTTCTTTTTCTTGAAAAATACTATCTTTGTAGTATTTGCAATTCTGTTACACACATTTTTACCATATATTCAGGTAAAAATATTTTCAACAAACATTTTTTACAGATTCGCTAGATAAAATATTATTTTTGCAATATTTTCCTATTTTTTACATGCGTTTTTCCATATATTTGGGTAAAAATATTTTTAACAACAATTTTTTTCATAAATTCTTTTAGTAAAATATTGTTTTTACGGTATTTGCAATTTTTCGCATACAATTTTCCATATACTCAGGTAAAAATATTTTCAAAAAAAATTTTTTTACAAATTCGCTTGCTGTAAATACCTTCTCACACGAATTCACATACGAATGGTCTCGGCTTACCTATTTTTCAGTAAAAATCTTCGACAAAAAAAATAAACTCTAGTGGCAAAACACGATGACACCAAATTTCTAACTCCAATCCGGAGTCGTCTGGCACTAATGTAGTGTCTCCAAATACAATAAAGTTACGTTTCCCCGTGTTTATCATTGAAAGTCTCCTTCCATTTCACATTTCAATTTTATCATTTCCATTTTCACGCTTCCAGGATCTAGATTTTACCCGAAACATCACGCATTTATAATGCAATTTTTGCTTTTAACGATTTCCCCACGAGTCTAGACCCGGATTTCCCGAGAAACGAAACTTGTTATCTGCCTGGTTATGAAAATAAAAAATTTATCTTATTATTAGGCTGGTGCATAATTAACGACGATGATTTCCATAGCGATCGTGCAAAAAAATCGTCGTTAATTACGCTTCGATCCGATACAAATTCAAATTAAAGGGAAATTATTTTTTCGAAAAAGCCGTAATTCTGCAAATAATTCATGCTTTGAAAAATAAAAAAGCCTTCTTTTATTCGGTGCCATTAAAGGGTGCAAAGCAAAGGGACGAACAATTAATAAATATCGCAAAATATATATAATAATAAATATACAGTTTATATTAATAAAAAATATACATTCAAATAAGAGCTACGGTAGCTCAGCGGTAAAGTCCGTGGGCCTCCACTCGGGAGACCCGGATTCGATTCTCGGTACCTGCAATGTTCGATGCAACATATTTGTAACACAATATGTATTGAACATATAACACCTTGCCGGCCGCTGTCATGTCGCGTGGACTTTCCTAGCTACAACCGTTCACGCCGCGCCGATTACTATACGTGCAATAGCGTATACCATTACGACCCACGCGGCGTGAATGGGGGGAGTCATGTAAATTTGGCCGCGGCCGTCATTGTTAAATAAATTCGAATGATTTTCCACTGAAAATGAAATGACTAATAAATCCGGCTGAAACCATTCGTGCTGTGATTCCATAAAAGTAAGGATACCGTGTCTGTCCGTAACCATCTTGACGGGAAATAAATTATAGTAGAGGAAAAACATGTATGTATATTTAATCGGAATCAACACGGACACGAAGGTCTCGCTTTATCCCGCAGCTAATTGTAAGAACCGAAGTAATCCGGCCACTTTGGCCGGGAAATGTAACTACTTCCATGGAAAAAAGAAATAATAATAAGAAAAGATAAATGTACATTGTCGACACATTAGAGTAGTGAGTGCAGTCCTAATAAAATCGCTAGCGTGCCAATGCAAGAGCTAGAAGACATCGCAGGTGCAGCGAATATTGCACTACTGCCCTTATTTTCGCTACACATGTGATTCCCATGTGTTGCACGCGTATATTAAAATTAATATAAATAATTAAAACCTTGGATTTGATTAACGCCTGAAAGGGCTCTTTCGGAGACCCCACTACTTTTGATTTTTCTGTGCCGTTTTGATTCGATTGGAAAAAAAAAGGAAAATACTTTAGTTGAAAAAGTAATAATAATAATAATAAATTTTGAAAAAATGTTACAATTCTAAAACTTTGAAAAATCAAATTTAAAAGAAAAAAAATTGAAAAACCAAATTTAAAAGAAAAAAAATTCAAAAACACAAATTTTAAAAAATTCGAAATTTAAAAAACAAAAGCTGTCTTTTGGCACCTCCGTTAAAAATAGTGTTCCAAAATTAGTTTACAACTAATTGCGATTTCGAATTTTTTCCAAAATCTGACACGAATAAATTCGAATTAAATATTCCAAATTTGAAGATAAAAAAAATTAATGTAAAATCTATTTCAAGTGGGAAATCGGTATAAAGTAGAAATTTTTCAAAATTACCTTTTCTGGCCCGGGTTTTCTGAAAAATCACCCCTAAAGGACACAAAAGTAATCCGTTTGAGCGTGAAAAGTCTGTGAAAGCGGATCTTTTCGCGAAACTCTATGTGTTATCGCAACCCTCGCACGTCGGGTGCCGTTGCCACAAAACCTGATTGTCCTCTATCGCCTGGATTTTTATTGCCCTGATATAAACAAATGATTATTTATCGGAATAACGCGATAAATGACGTCACTGGTAGCATATGTGCACAAACTCCCCGCGGATGGTGCAATTTCGTCGGGAAAAGCGTTGATTATTGCTAAGATTAACCCTTTCCACTCCGGAACTCGATTGTTACGTCGGAAATGGAATACCAAGGGTTAACATGTTTTTTTTTTTAATGATTTTGTTTTTTGACAACCGAACGCCCCCGCAAAATTCTTATTAGCGAAAATTTTTGTTTATGTCCATCTTGTAATTATTTATTCATTATATATTTTTTTTATTAATATAATTTGTTATTAATATTTTTATTTTATTATTTAATATAATTATTATTATTAGCTTTGAACTCACGATGTTTCTCTTACGGTGGAGTTTCAGGTACAAAAAAAAAAACTAGAAAAATTGCATTTGTTCAACCGAGTCCTATTTATTGTTCCAAAGATTACGGAAATATAATGGGCATTTTTGAAGAACTTATTTGCCAATTTTAATTCATAGAATGAAACCTTATCAAATTCTTGGAAACTTTTAAGGAAAGAAGACAAATTTGTAACTGGAATGGTGAATTTACATTCAATTGCATAATTTTCCATACACAAATTGTGCGGTACTCGATTATTAATAAACCGGCATTTTTTTATAAATATGTATAATTATATAAGTTTATTATATTTTATTTTTTGTAATTTTATAATTATAATTATAATTTTACAAAATGACTAAGTTGCCGAAAAATTGCACTTTTTGAAAGCGAAATTTTTTCAAAGCAAAAAACCCAATCTAGGTTTGCATCAATTTCCCTGAAATTAATTACCAAAAAAAAAGCATGAAATCATAATAACAATTAATAACTCATATATCGTCAATTGTTGCCTATATATGTAATTTTGTCTTTGTTTCCGGATGTTTATGCCCTTGCGTTATCGCGATTGCAGTGACATTTTGTTTCGACGTTATCTGCAAATAAATCATTTTTTTAAATAGACAATTTATTTTTACACATGTTTGGCGTAGACAGCTACTCACCCTAAAAAAAAAATCCGGCAAAAAAACGACCAATTGGACATGCAATTCTAATTTTGCGCTAAAGTGACACAAACAATAGCGAAAAATATGCATATATCAGCAATTTAAATATACTGATAGTACTGGACGACTCAAATTAGTAAGATTAGCACACGTGGCCTATCGAATAACATCCAAAAAAAAAAAATAACAAATTTTTTACATGGCCGCGATTTTATTTACTTAAAGAAAAAACAAAACTGCAATTTCATGAGTTAATTCGGGGGCGAGAAAAAAAAATTCTCTTTTTTTTATCCGACTCAACTCGGGTGAGTGCGCTAAAGTGTAGATTGACAAAATTTTCCGTCATAATTTTCGAACCATATTTTTTTTTTTGTGAAAATTTTCGGGTGGAAAATAAAAAAATTTCGAAATTTACGATTTTTTCAATAACTAAAAATTGAATAAATTCCAAATGGAAGATTTTTGAATTTTCGGGTGGAAAATAAGGAAATTTCGAAATGTACGATTTTGAATAATAACAAAATGCAATAATCATTTTCCAAGCAACCCATAAAAAATATCTATCACGAACTTATAAAACTTTCACAATGTTTTGATTTCCTCAACAATGTAAAAGCATGAAACGAATGATTTATACCTTTTCATGAAAACGGAAAGGAACACGTGTCGTGTCTTATCCATTGAAATATATATGCGTTGGAAAAATGTATAATAACTACATTAACGAGCAACTTACATAGCTCATCATTTCCATTTTTGCGTGAAAGTTTATGCAGAAATGCATAAACTGAAGCGTTAACGTTAATAAACACCCGGGTGAAGGAGCTATTACATATTAACAATTGTTTCGTGTCTCACGATTCTGGGATTTAACTCAATCGAGTAATTATCGAGGTATATCGCTCGAACAACTTTTTTTATTATTTTTGTTTTAATGTGTTATTATAATAACTTATTTATTTATTTATTCATCCTGGGTTATTTCGACCATCGCGTATGCGTTCGTTATTTTTTTATTGCAATTTTTATACGAAGAAAGTCAATAAAAAAAAAATTATTAGATTTCGATTTTTATTTTTATGAAGATTTTTAGTTTTCTTAAAATACAAAATTTTTCGAAATCGGCAAAATTTGGTACCGCTAATTCCATTTTCAAAACAAACAAATGAAATTTGTCACCTATTGTAATCAACACAGAACCGATTTTTTGAAATTACAATTATTCTCAAATTACAATATTGATGTTTAATTAGAATTTATGATTTCAATATTAATTTGAATAATCATTCAAATGACGAAATAATAAATTATTGAATTATTTCTTAACGGATAGATTTTGTAAATAAAATGTGAAATTGCTCTGTAATGGATGTAAAATTTACTCAATTTAAAAAGAAAGTGGAAAGTAAATTTTATTGAACCGTGGAGAGGTTTTCAAGCTTTAATTTGGGTGTAATTTTGAACACTAGGTAAAAAGTTGGAAATTCGAAATTCTACAGATTAGAAAATTACTTCTACACTCCCAAGATTCGTTGCACACAATCAACACCTTTTATTTTTCCATCGCCGCTTTGCAATAAAACCAACACCTCGTTGTAGAAATATATTTTTTATGTATATTTATATATTTTTTATATATATATTTATATATTTTTTATATATATATTTAAATATTTTTTACATACATTTACATATTTTTTATATACATTTATATATTTTTTATATATATTAATATATTTTAGATATTTTAGACGCCATTTCTGGAACAATAATTATTCCTTCGTATCCATTATTACCATTTTTCGAATTTATACACAAAATGTTGCTTCGTCTTCTTTGGAAACAATATGTATTAATTCGTATTGTATTAATTTTTTCACTTTTACTTTCTTATTTTTTAAATTCCAATTTGATTCTTTGAATTCGATTAAAAAATTGGAAGAAAAATAAATTTCCTCAAAAAAAGAAAAAACAATAACGAATCGTTTCCGTTTCAAAAGTATTCGGTACTTACGTTATTAGAGGGGGTCAGTAAATAATCCAAGTAATTGTTGGTCGTAGAACTGATCAACGGGACTGTTTGCTCCAAGTATATAAATGACAAGAGAAAGTACCATGGGCAGGGGTTAGTCCAATGCTAGATTCTAAAAAAGCTTTATCCTTATATTTGCCGTACCGATCCCGTGTTATTTGCCAATAATCGAGTGTCAAAAATTTCCTCCTTGCGCCTCTCGGAGATGTCAGAGGGATTTCAGACTCGCAGGAAAAATCGTCGGCGAGGCTCACGAAGCGTCTTTACTTGGGATACGACACTTGAAGGGTATAAACCAACCTTGCAATGAGAGAAATAATGGATCCAGAAAATTGCAATTTTCCAACAAATTTTCTTTCATTTGACATTTAATAGTTTTTTTTAATCACTCAGGAGCCTATTTCTGGATCGAACATTTCGCAAAAAAAATTCAGTATCATTTCTTTGCATTATTATTATTATTATTATTATTATCATCATTACTATTATCATTATCATTATCATTGTCATTGTCATTGTCATTGTCATTGTCATTGTCATATTATTATCATTACTATTATTATTATCATTATCATTGTCATTGTCATTGTCATTATCACTGTCATTGTCATTGTCATTATCATTATCACTGTCATTGTCATTGTCATTGTCATTGTCATTATCATTGTCATTGTCATTGTTACTGTCATTGTCATTATCACTGTCATTGTCATTGTCATTATCATTATCACTGTCATTGTCATTGTCATTATCATTATCATTATCATTATCATTATCACTGTCATTGTAATTGTCATTGTCATTGTCATTGTCATTGTGTCATTGTGTCATTGTGTCATTGTCATTGTCATTGTCATTATTATTATTATTGTTATTATTATTATTATTAGTAGTAGTAGTAGTAGTAGTATTGCAAGTGAGAGAAAATAAGGCAGAGAAGCTGTAAACTTCATATTGATGAAAAAAATACCGTGAAATCATAGTAACAACTGGTGATTGAAATTTTTTTTGAACGAATTCCAGAACCGATGGCAATCGCCTGCAGGCGCTCAACTAATTATTGCAACCAGACAAATTAACTGTAACACTTATAGCGAGGCACTTGATTCTACGCTAGATTTTTTAGAAGAGTGCCAATGAAGTTTCTAGAGTCCTGGGTCTGACCAATAAAATGTTGTTGCATTTGACGCCGGAGGCAAGCGATAATAATTGATACCGATTTGTCACATTCCATTATCGACAATTAATTGTCCTGCAAAAGTGCATGGGATCCTTTGAAATTCGTATGCGAGAAATTGCAATTTTATGTAACCGCAGTATTTTCGAAATTTTTGAAATTTTCTGAAATTCATGTAATCAATATTTTAAAAATTGACATCAAAATTGACAAATTGACAATTGGCAGTGATTGACGTCAGATTTTATTGCACGTTTGACTCTTCTCATATCCGGTAATCCGAATCGTGCACTTTGAAGAAAATATTGCACCGTTCAATTCACGGCCAGACCGTTCTTTTCAAACAAATAACAGTCTGTGCCTGCTTTTGACTTTATAAAGTTTGCCGAGATCAGTAGCAGGAAGAAAAACATGTTTTCTTAACTTTGCCCGCCGCTCGAAGACAAAGAACGAAGTTTTCGCAAATTGACCTACACTTGGCAGCAATAAATTAAAAAATATCGTACATTTTGCAAATCAAGTAAAATATCTATATAATTAATATATTTTCTTTAAACAATGACATCATTTCACGCCAGAGCTTAACTTTTTCGTAGTGACTTATTAATAAATCCTTAAACATTGGCAGTTTCTATTTTCGGTTGAAATGTGACAATTTTCATATTAAATATTAAAAAATATTATTATTATTATTTATTATTATATTGATTTTAAGTATTTGTGAACTATTTTTTTCCATATATTCTTATACATTTTATGTGATCAAAAAAAAAATACGATTATTCTGAAGATTACAAATTATCAAAATTTCATTAAACAATTTTATTAAAAAAGTAGTTCCCGGTAGACTCAGTTTATTTTACGGAAATTGACATTTCACGTTACTTTTCCTTAGCGTCGTAACTTGCTACCTTATTAATTGTAAAATACGTAATTGGCCGGTATTGCGTAATGCAATAAATTTATCCTTAGGGTTTTTTTTACCATACCGATAATTTATCACTTTATGGAATATAAATCCCTTATGTATTATATATATAAGTTGAATTTTCTGGTAAATTCTCTTCCGGAGACATTGCCAACAAAATGTGATCATTTGTTGCTGCTTAATTTAGCAAATCATTAATAATAATAATAATAATAATAATAATAATAATAATAATAATAATAATAATAATAATAACAACAATCAATATTATACAGCAATCGATTAATAATTAATAATGAAATAATAATTAATAATTATTTGATTATCCATATTTCATCACTCATTGATAAAACAAATATTCAAACAAAACAAATAAATAATTGAATTTTGTAATCTTATTACAATTGTAATAATATTTGTAATAATATTGGCTCATTATGGGTATTAATGATTCACTTACTGGAATGATCTCATTGGATTGATCCGATATAAAATTAATTAATCCTTTCAATAAATTAATCTTATCTGATAAAAAAATATTACTCTTGCAAATCAATTGCATAAGACCGATTGTCATTAATTATTAATTATCCACCGCCAAAGTATCAAACCAAAGAAAATCCGCGCTGCAATAACGACATTAATTTATTAATTATTAATTAACTATCTGTGCTGCAGTAACGACATTCATTTATTAATTATTAATCAATTATCTGCGCTGCAAGATGAAAATCGTGATTTTTACAGAAGAAAAAAAAGAGAAAGAAATTCCTAGATCGACATTGCGACCTAGACACGAATAAAAATTCGCTTCTTTTTTTGGATCAATCCCATTCCACGCATTTCCCAGATACTTGGTCGTGAATATTTCTTATGAACGGTAATTCGATTTACGTTAATACACACCGGTACTTGTAATGCAGCGAAATTGCGGGTTATTATGCAAAATGATTTTCACGCTAGGCTGGTCCACTTAAGAAACCCCCGTGCCAACGAATGGAAAACGAAGGAATCGGTTGATAATAATTCTCATCGAAAGCAAATTTAATTGGTTTCGTGGATTACCTATTAAAAATATATTAATTCCGCAATCGGATACATTTTCACAATTTTTTGTGGCCATTTCCATTGTTCTCAAGAATTCTTCTTTCCCAATAAAACTTCACATTCGCGCTAAATAGTTTGGGTTCAATAATTTAGAAATAAAATTAACGTATTTGTAACAAATAATCATTTTCAAATGGAATAATAACAAAAAATATGGTGATTTAAGGAAATTGTGAAACCGGGTACCTTTTCCAGTTTTATTAATATTTTTAATTTCGGGAATAAAATTAATAGATTTTTTTTCCTCATAAATTTCTATGTAAACATTTAAAAAAAAATTGCTTGTTTAATCATTTTCCAATGGAAAAACTAAAAGTATCGTAATTTGAAAAAATTGTGAAACCGGGTACCTTTTCCCAATTTTTTTGTGGCAAGTTCCATTATTCTCAAGAATTCTTCATTCCAGTGAAACTTCACATTGACGCTAAATAGTTTAGATTGACGTTACATTGAAATCTATGAAATTCCCGGCTGGAAAGCAAAAAGTTGTAACAATAACCCGGCGATTTCGTTATTCATTCAGGTGGACGATGACCTTCCAAGGTATTACTCATTCTTCAGGACCATTCTTTCCCGTGACGTCTTCTTAGAGGGAACTTTGTTGTAAAATGAAAGTGCCTTTGATGTTTTCCCCAGTTTGAGGATACAAATTGAGCATAATTAATAAATTAACAATTTATTACGTAACAAAATTGAGTACGTGGGTTTTCCCTTCGTTCATGGGATTTTAGTGAAACCTGATTTTTCCCCAAAGAGTCGGTATGGTGTGTGGCGCCGGCCGGTGTAAATCTTTATGTACGACACCAACGTGGGTGCCACCGGCGCTTACCCGGTAGTCTTCGCATGGCACCAACGTGGTGTCACCGGCGCTTGCACGGTAGTCTTCGCATGGCACCAACGTGGTGCCACCGGCGCTTCCCCGATAGTTTTTCAAACTCGGTAATAATTTTAACCAGGCGACGCGCTGCTAATGTCAAATGTGATATTCTGTACAAATGCGACCCACGTGGCGTGAATAGAGAGAGTCCTCCTTTAAAATTTGTACAAGAATTTCATGTCGGATCCGGGATTCGAACCCGAGTCGCTCACAGCATAGGTCCCAGTTGGCCTGCGCCTTAACCACCGCGACTACCGAAGTTCCGTTATAAATTCTATAAAAAAAGTATACAAACAGAAGAAAAAAATTTATCACTGGATTCTATGTCAGACGAAGTGATAAAAATTATTATTATTATTATTATGCAAGAAACGTAAGAAAATTCAGGAAAACAATTTTGTTTGCATAATTTTTCTTGTTTTTTCTTTTAGGAAATATGAATTTTTACGATAAATAAATGGAAATAATCCCGATGTCGATGCATATTTTCAGATAAGATAAATCAAATTGTTACACGAATAACATGGCATTTTGAAGAATTGCAACGTGCCTTTTATTTATTATCGCCAAAAAAGAAAAAAAAAGTGAGAACCGGACGTTGTCAATTTGGATGCATTTTCTCTGTGTAATTTTTTATTGTCGGTACCTACCGTGCAGTCGGTACTTGCGACACAAATTTGGCTTTTCTTTTTTCAATAATTCGATAAACAACGGCGATACACAGATAGTCTCACTCTCGTATCAATTTGTTTATTCCTTAACATCTTCATAAATAAAATTCGCAGCCGGATGTTTTTCCTCTGAATTATATATTTTTTGAAATGTAATAAAACACATTTTTTAATGCATTTTTTAATCACTAAAATTCAATAAACTATATGCATATAATATCGCCCGATCTTTATATAAACATTCCGTTAGTCTTTATTTAACTTATTAGCATTTTTAATTTCGGTAATAAAATTAATAGATTTTTGAAACATCCTTCGAGCGCACAATCGCATAATTTCCAAAAATCGAAGATAATCAACGAATTTTTACATTTCAAGAAATTTGAAATTTGTCTTGAATATTTAAATTATTTGTACTTAATAATATTTAAATTATTTATAATAGGGAAATATTTTTAAAAATGTGCAATAAGAATTTTACAATTTTCCTGTTTTTCCTTTATTTAGCTCATATGTGGTACTACAACCAAGCTCTCTAATAATAGATAACAATCTTAATAATAAATTAACTCATTGGCTTGGTCGTAAAAAAAAAAATAGATGAAACACACGGATTGATTATTGTGTTTTTCCAGTTTTGTCATGTTAAAAATATGTCACTTAGCCGGTCTTAAGTCTTAAGTAGCCTTATACTTACTTACTTATAAGCTAATCAGTCACACTTCCACGTACTTAATATGTATTCGTTACTTCATTACAAAGCTTTAATGGAAAGTATTATATATACAATTGAGATTTTTTTTTGCTAGTCCTACTCATTACACTTCACTCTTTCAATTTGTTTCTAGAACTTAAATGCGCAATAAAATATCGATTTTCGTTTTAAATCCACCGCTTTTGCATTTTCCATTCCAACAAGATTTACTTTCATGGCGCAACTTTTTCCGAAATAATTCGAATAATTAATCAAAACAAAATTTTTGAAGCATAAAAATTTTAAAATCGAGTCAAATGAAGAAAATTCTCATTAAAAAAATGTCTCGCCATCTCTGGTTCCAAAGTGTACACTCTTGTACATTTTCGTGAAAATTTCGAATCTTGTAAAATTTTGTCTTTCATCAAAATTCGAGAAATTTAATTACAAGAAAATTCATTATTTTTTTTTGGTGGAAATACGGCACAATAAAACTTGACTTTCTTGAAAAATTGAAGAATAATGTTATTGCATTCATCAACGAGTCTTAAAATTCCAATATAATTTTAACGGAATTAGAAAAACATATTTTTCCCCTTGTGAGACATTTCAAACGATCGTAAGAGCAAAAAAAAATTTTGATTGGAAGGCAAAGTCAAACTTTCTAAAAATATTAATTTATTCAGATCCAAATTTTAAAACAATTTATAATTTTGTTCAATGCTCAGAAGTTCATTCATGGACTTCGTTTCGAGAACGATAAATGCGATTTCTCACATTCAACAAAATTATATAAACGGAATGTACACCTTCTCTTCCTTTTACAAACATTCCATTCGCGATCCTCCCTCCAATTCCATTTTCGGATTGGCTTGAATTTCTTTTCCTCAATTTTTATATTATATCTCTATTCTAAAAAAAAGGAACAAAATGTTTCATATTTTTGGTTTCCATGTCTTTTTAAATTAAAAAAAAATTTTTTTTTCATTTCGGAATTGAGCATTCAAGTATTTTCCTTCTTTCACAAAAAAAACGCTTGAAATCGAGATTTAAAAAAGTTCCGAGAAATTTCGCATTTTTCTCACTTCCTTTTTTTCTAAAAATAAGATTTCGATTTTATAAAAATTGAAAATTGATGCATTTGAATTTCGCGGAAGTAAAAGCACTTTCGCGAATTTTTCCTCTTTGCTCCGATTCTAAATTCTCATTCTCATTTCCTCAAAAACCTTCCGTCTAAAAATTTGTACCGCACTTTCTTCAAGTGTTCAAAAATCCACGCATACTCTTGAAAAAAAAAACAACCAACAAATACATTTTCAACCATTCATTCACACTATTATCAACTTCCGAAACTCGATTCCCTAACAAATTGAATCAAGTCTCCGTTGATCCATAATCGACTAGTCACGAATCTTCAGCGTCTCTATTTCTCATTTTTTCTTTCCCCCATTCCACTCAAACTCGTATTTGAAAAATGACTTGCTTCCGATACCTTCTGCCTCGTTTCCCGCAGATTTCTGTGTTTTTTCATTTTCCGCAGCCTCCTCGCAATTCGATCGAACTGCCCGAGGCTCGCAGAAAATTCTTTTAATTAACCCGATCCTCTTCTCTGAAACGGATCCGCTCGAAATTTCACGGGTTTTCGACCCTGGTAAGAAGTGACCAGCCAATTATTAGAATACTCAACGATAAGCCTTTGCTTTTTCCGCCCAAGCGAATAAGTCTACGCTCGGTATCGCTTCGAAATCGTTGCAGGACCTCAACTCATTTCTGAAATCGAAAAAAAACAATATATTAGCTTCGTTATTTCAAACGTGGAAAAATCCTACTTTTAACACGTTCCTGCCCGCGTGGGTCGTATACGACCCACGCTGCACTTTCCGTCCAGGCCACAACCTTTTTTTTATCTTTAAAGTGTGGCTCGTATAAGCCCCACGCAGCCTGAATGGGAAATCTTCAAAAATTGCCGTGGCACGGAACGCGTTAAATACAAAAATCGTACAAAAATATAAAAATTATCTAACAATTTATATTTATCGGGGTTATTATTCCTCCCGTTACGAGTAAAAACGATGGTTTGAAGAAACTCACCCGAACTGAGGCTTTTGGAAGACATTTGCTTGCATGCGTTCAATATTGTCCGAATTATCACAGAATACTCTTGCTAAAGTAACGTTACGGATTTCCCCGAGTTGTTCTGGAATCAAACAGAAAAAAAAAGTTAATGCAAAAGTCGAGGAAGCAATAAAAATATTGTATTAGGTTGTCCCATAAGTTTCTTCCTTTCAGTCTCGCGGTCACACATAGCGTGGCGCGGAAAGAACTTATGGGACATCCTAATATTTTGGAAAAAAAACAAAAAAAAACCAAAAAAGCCTGGGTTTACGCAATTATTTCCTACCTGGTGTGAACGGGTACGGCTGAAGAATCGAATCGTAGAAGAATCTGTCGGTTCTACGGCTTCTGGAAAATTGATCGGCGAGAAGACATCTGAATGTTGGTCCTAACATTCCATCTTCCGTGTGTCTCTCAGCCATTCCACCGACAAGAAGATCGATATCGTTCGGATGAGTGTAAATGGTACGCAACTTTCTCACCATCTGAATACATTTTTGTCCACGTGTAAATTACATTATACGTCATATTTGCGCGACGATTCGTTAAACGTCCAAAGCGGAGCGCGAAAAATGCAGCAATAAATTGATCTCGACATGGATTTCTATAGTTTCAACGATATACGTACTTCCAACGGAATGTAGTCTAAGAAGTCATCGAATGTTTTAGCAGTTTCGAGTCCACACTGTGTTCGATAATAATTGTAGCCCGGAATTCCATGATCGCGTCCTCGCTGGATGTCGAGACTAATTTTATCAAGCCCTACCTCGCCGTTGGTCTTGTACAATTTGTTTGATACCTGAATAATAAAATTTTCGAAATTGTTAGATTCTATACTCGACCCCTTTTTTTTCCACCATTTTGAAAATTGGATAAAAATTTTTTGCTATGATACTCTCATTCTAAGAAGTTCAAACCAATATCCTGAATTTTTATGAGCCGCTCGGAATGATATTGGCAACGTGGCAATTGTTTAAACATGGCTGGGGTCATTCTGACCCCATTGTGACCTATACGTTGTTTTTAAAACGTGTGACCTCGAAGGGTTAAATTCAATTTCGACACATACAATAATAAAAGACGGAAACTTACATCGGCCACGAAATTAAAGTCCATTTTTTGAGATCCTTGCGTCGCTAATCCTCGAATGAGACCGTCAAAATTGTCGTCGGCTTCAATAGCACGGGGTTTGTAGAAATAATCAGAAAGTTGTAAGCTGTTGTTGATTTGACGAGTTTTATCGGGAACACTGGAAATACGCGTATAAAAAAAAATATATAAGAAAAAAGTAGAAAGAATAATGATTAATATTTTATAAAATTCGACGACATGGTTTTTGAGTAATTTTTCTTTTCTAAAAGAATTTCAATGCTTATCCCACGTACCTCAAATTTCCCTGTTTCAAAGAAGCAACAAATTGAAGAGCAGCGGTAGCCGCTTCGTTGCTGACAGAAGGATCCTCGTAAGCGTTATAGTTGAGGCTGTAACCGGTACCGCTGAACAATCTCGCGGAACGCATGAATTTCTTTCCCAACACAATTGGCAGCCATTCCTTGTAGGCGATATGCTGAATTTCAGCGATTACAATTCGCCTCGCTTCTTGGTACAACAATTCGTCCGACCAGTGTGGATTTATTAGCGATAATTTTTCGGCAATGCGATTATGTTCACGGTGCCAAATCGTGTGCATCACAGCCAGCTGGGGCTCAACGTTCACTCTGTGATCACCTGAAATTTATACATTTGCATTTTAGTGAAATTTTGCATCGAATGGTAATTTATACACGACACCAGCGTGGTGTCACCGGCGCTTGCCCGATAGTTTTCGCATGGCACCAACGCGGTGCCACCGGCGCTTGTCCGATAGTTTTCACATGGCACCAGCGTGGTGCCACCGGCGCTTGTCCGATAGTGTTCGCATGGCACCAACGTGGTGCCACCGGACGGCACGGCGTTAATAAATTTGTTGAATAATATTTCTTGTTTTATTCGAAGAAATATTATTGCAAAAAAGATTTGCGGGACTTACCGGACGAATAACAAATATCGTTGCGGCAGGTTGTAGATAATTCGTCGGTGGCTGTAGGCAAAAATTGACGGTTGTTGCGTTCTTCGAATCGCAGCTTGCCTTTTTCGAAAGTTCGTAGCTCACGAGATTTCCTTAACGTTGAACCATAAATCGTTGAACCGTCGAGGAAATGACTCACTTGGTTCATCTGCGGAAAAGTTTCTTGTTTAATTTTTTTATTCTAACATTATTGCCAATCGCAAAAATTATCTTTAACTATTTTTTTTTATAAAATCTCTTTATTATAAAAAACCAAAAAAAAAAAAGAAATTTAATAAAATTTCATATATAAATAATATGAAATAATTATCCAATGAAACACTGAATCTTCCGTTTTACGAAATTTTCACGGTAAAGGCAGAGTTAAAATCTTACCTGTTCAATTGGTCCCAAAGTACATTCCTGTCTTAGAACCGGCAACGAACGTACATAATTCATGCACCTGACCAAATGTTTCCCATAAACAGGATCGTGGTCGGGAACTGTTATGGGGTCGCAATCAGGGTGAACGTAACGTGGAGAGAGCATAAATCCATCGGCGTTGCAGCAGGATATCGGCTTTCCCATACTAACTGCAATTCATTTTAATCTTCATTAGTTGGAAATTCTTTTTCGAGGGAAAAATAAAATTTCCTCTAAATTGTAAGTGACTGTAAATGATGTTGAGATATTTATTTGAAATTACTCACACATTCTTCGGACTGGAGTATGCGAGATGTCGTGCGATATAAATTGACCCCATTGCATCACGGCAAGTGTATTTGAAAGATCGGTTTGTTCACTTGGAGTCGACAAACTCGCACTAACGACCCTTGCACTTGGCAATGATTTGCCTCCTTGTTCGGCACGTCGTGGCTCTTGAATGCCTGTGTTACAATTGAGGATTAGATTTCACAGAAATTACATTCGTATTGGAACAAATCGGAGTAATACTTTCATTCCATTCAAAATTCATCATTTTACCAAAAAAATTTCTCGAAAAGAATATTTTTTTTTAAATTGAAAATGCAATTTATTCTATAAATTCGAAATGGTCAATCTTGCTTTTTCTTTTTTTCAATGACAGAAAATTCATAAATTACTCCGATTTGAAATTTTTAATAAATGACAATACAGCGCGAGAGGTTAATAAAATAAAAAAGGATATGCATGAAGAAAATGTCGAAAGACTAGAAATTATGAATAAGGATCCCGGCCGATTCTGCACCTAAAATTCTGCTTCCTAAACAGCGACTCTGCTGGATGTTTGTATTTTTCAGAAAACAATCAGCCTTCCGTTTGTTTAAATTTTGCCAGAGATTTATTTTGCGCGAAATTAATTTAAATAAAATTTAAATAATTCAAATAAAGTTTGTGTGAAATGGTACCGATGTAATTGACCCCTTGGGATTTCAAAAAAGTGTTTCCGAAAATTTTTTTTTTCCAGCTGATTGGTTTCTGAAATGATCGTTCGACCTCCAAGATCGAATGCGAAGTGGTATAAAAAAAAGACTCTCGCGCTGTAATAATCAGAAAAAATTATGCTTATGAATAATAAGACTGCGAGATGACGATAAATATAAAATTTATGGAATGTCGCGCCACGTGACAGAACGGGTAGGTTTCTTCTGTATTTGTATTTAAAAAAAACCAAAAGCGTTATTTTAAAAATAATCAAAGCCAAGAAATTTGAGAAATTCTACAGAAGGAACCCAATTTTTTTCGCCTAATGAAAAATGTTTTTTTATGAACCATTTTCGGGCGAATAAAGGAAGAAATACCAAAGTAAGGCCTTTCACAAAAACGAAACAAAAATTCGCCAAATGAATCGTTTGTATAATATTTAAATAAATATTTTCCAAGAGTGAAATCACATTTTTTTCGAATTAGTAAAATGAGAAAGAAGACAATTTGGAAATTCTCCAATAGGACTTCCCTTCGCCCGAAAATTCACTATTTTGAGATTCCCTAATTGAGATCCGCGGAATAAAATAAAAAAATATTTCGAGACGATTGTTATAAACTGACTTAACTACAAATAGGATAAAATTTCTTATAGTACTAAAAATAGTATATAATTATACAATAGTAGGTATATCCGAATTATTTTACATACACTTGGTTCTATTTGCTGGATAGAATCTCCCAACTGGGTTCACCCTACGGTAGGCAGTATATTTATTTTTCACTGCTACACACAGGCATTTTATGCCCTATTATGCCTTTTATCGCACAATAACAACTGTAATGTAAATCACAGAATATAATTTGTTAAGCCAATCGACGAACGTTTCTTTTTCTTTTCTTTTCCACTTTAACGAACAAAAAAAAAGAAATTTCTTTTATTTCTTTTGAAAATCATTTGCACGAGGGATTACTCTGGATAACGTTTATGCAGGTGTCGATAGGTTGAATTTTACACAATTTAAGAAAATATAAATATCAGTGATTTTTAAACAATTTTTTATCCATCAAAATTAATGATCTATTTTTTGGAGTAAAACTCGTTGTTAAACTCTATAATTTCAAATATTTAAAAAGAAGCAAGTTTTGGATTAAATATTTTTTAATTTCAAGATAAAGGGAATAAAATATGGAAAAAAATTTGTTCAGAAATGTGTTTATGGAAAAAAATGACCTTCTTGCTTCTGAAAAACTGAATTCTCATGAAATGTTCAATAAAATTCTACTCAAACAGTGGATCCTTTTTTAAAATTTAATAATCCATCAAGTTTGCTGTAAGAAGAAATTATAATGATTAGAGCTCCTTTTCTACAAATGTAGAAAATCAAAGAAAAACTTGAAAGGATCGTTTTGAATTTTGGGATGTAATAGACAGAAGTGTTTCTGTGAAGAAGAAATTATTTTACAAGACCAACAATTTAAAAAAAAATCAAGCTATTTCGTTAATCGAACATTATCTTTATTAACGAGCCAATTTTAAAATTACGAAGAAAATTTCTATTTTCTGAAAATATATAATCTTGTAATTCTAATAGAATTTTACTGCTCTTGTAAAACAAAACAAAAATACGAAAATGAAAATAAAGTAAATATTTTGGAAGTGAACGTAGAAAATTTCGATCGTAATAAAATAATTTTTGATCACTTCAAAAACACTTCATCGAATGAAGTTATTGTAAAAGAAGGGACGTGTTTCAATTCATGGACGTAAAACAAGAATGTCAATGAACAACAAAATCTGCATTGAGGAATAAGATAAGGAAACGTTGGAGCATTTAAGAGGCTGCAAATAATTGTAGCATTATTATTCCACACAATAAAATTTGTCAAATCCTTCGAAAAAACATCTCGCGGCTAATTTCGAATTTTCTATTAACTCCGATTACTAATTCCTTGAATCGCGATTTTAAAATTAAAAAACTATTAAAAAATTACTAGCAAAGGTAGAACCCGAGACAATTTAGCTACCGAACAAGTCTCCAAAAAAAAACCAAAAAAAAACCAAAAAAAATTGTTTGGCAATATTAAATTCGATCCTTAACTTGACAATCTTTTTTTTCAAAAGTGGTTTCTTCCGCGGATTTTTAACTTAACGCCATATTTCCTGTTCAAAATATATAAAATGTCCAAAATTACGTTTTCGTCAAGTTAAAGATCAAATAAATCCTATGATAACGCGAAAACTGGTAGATTGAAAATCGATGAACGCTGGAATTCTTTTATTTTGACTAAAATATCAGCAGGCCTGTGTCCGACTGTGTACCAGGGCAAAGATCCATGGTCGGTCATCATCATCATCATCGTCACCACCAGGACTATCGAGCTAAATTCAAAAGGTTACTGATTCTCCCACCCAGGCATGCTGTTGTGTCAGTGAATATAAAAGAATGTACGAAGTATGATGGCGACGTTGAGTTTTGATTCGCGTGATAGCTTCCCTTTGATTTATTTTGCGAGGATTCCCATTATGTATATTTGGTATTTAGAATTATTTCGAGTCCGTCGAAAACAAATGCAGGACGAGCTTACCGTCCGAATATTGCGGAAACAGAACCCTCGAATATGCGGTCATGGCACTGCCCCATTTCGGATTCTCCAGATTGTTACACGTACCATCGATGCTTCGATACTTCGATTTTTTATTACATTTTATATTGTCCGCCTTCTGGCATACTTGGCCCAGTTGCGTGCCGTCCAACTTCAATGTCGACACGAATCGTGCGCAATCCTCGTCATTCAAACCGAATCTGAAAGCATTGTTCCTTTATAAAATCTCGTAATTTCTTGAAAGATTTATATAATCGATATTAATATTATTAATATTAATTAGAAACGGAGTACCAAGAATAGGTAACCCAAATTCGTTTATAAGCCGCATAGATTCCAATTATTTTTGCTAAAAATTGACGAGTCGAAGAAGAACAGAAGGGATCTTACCTTTGGCATTGACTGTTCGACAGGTACGCAGATGCTTTAATAGCAATTTGTGCATCGATACTCTTCTCGAGTGCATCATCGCTGGAGTAGGAATTAATATATTCATTGTGTGCCGGAGTTCCTGCTACCAGCCCGATCCCAGCACTATTGATATTTCCCTCCAGGCGGTTGATCCGGGAAAATATCGTTTTCCCAAAATTTATCGATGCGTTCAATGTTTTTTCATCGACTTTTGGTAACCTTATATTGTTAAAGTCTCTGGTGTCGATGATAATTTCATGTCGATTGTCAATCGGAGGTAACTCTGAAAACAATATTTTTCCAATTATTATTGGCCTTGCTACCCCAATTAAATGAAAATTGTGATTTCATAAAATATTTATTATTCAACATTTAAAATAATATAAGTAATAAGGGAATAATAAAAAGCACAGAAGTTTACAAAATTCCTCAAATTTCCAGTTTTTGAATTTCGATAAAAATTCTTTTCCTCTTTTTTTAGAAAATTAATTTGCAGTAGAATTGGCATAAAAAAAATAGGAATATTTCATATGAACGTTAAAAATTATTCATTACTGAGTCGACTCCAATGTCAAGCTGAACTTCGCTCTCATTCTTCGGTACACTAATTTAATTATTCCTGCGCATATGTATGTGTATTAACATGATGTTGACATTCGACGAATTTAAATGATACACTATTTATAAATTATCTTAATGAATCATCAACAAATTTTGCAAGAATTCAAAAAAATACGTATGTCGCATAACGGTATGGCATTTTTCCGCCACATACACGGTCGAATTCCACGGTGTAACTTATCGGAAGCTATCTCGTTACAACCCGAAAGGCAAATATCTTGCAAAAAAAAAAGCAAATAAAGTGAACATAATGTCCATGGAATATCCATGACAAAGTAATTTACAATTACTGATGATGCATATACATATCAGTCTATATGCCTGTCTGCTCGTCAACAAGACGAACCTAAAAATAGCAAAGTAAATGGTAATAAATAACGCGAGAACGTGTCAAGAGTGCGATTATTCAAATTAAGATACGTATATCAGATTCTCTAGTTATTCGATTCGGTTTCTCGGGTAGATAAAAGTTATATTATGGCCCAATAAATTTATTTTAATTTATTAGGCACGATAATTACATTTTCCGCCAGTAGAGGTCACGATTTAAATCCTTTTCTGAAGATAACTAATTGAACTTAATTAAAGGGTCGCGTACAAGTGAATCGATTGACTTTCAATTCGTTTTTATTTATAACGGATGAGTAGTCGTAAGCAGCTTGACCTTGAAATTTCTAAAATTTTATGCCTTTAAAAAAAAAAATTTTTGCTGAAAAAAGAAAATATGTAAATTTTCAAATTTGTTGTTTTATCGAACTACGGGTATACTCGAAGAGGAAAATCAAAGCTCCAATTTTTCAATTACAGAAACGCGTCGATGATCTTCGATACTTTACTATTTCCTTATATTAGGTATAATTATAAATGTTTAGGAAATAATCCCCAACTATTTGTCTCGATACCAGTTTCAAAATGGGTAGCAACCATTTTTAACAAATATTAGAATTAACATGATTCAAAGCATGGCAACAATTCTTTCGATGGAATCTTTCCAATTATTTGTCAACATCGGTAACAAAAATGCAAAAATGAACGATACAAGTGAAAGTAGGTGCTCGTGTAGCACTTACCCGCATAATTGGTAAGATAATTGTGAAATGGCAAAGGAAGTTTGTAAGCACCTATTGAGCTCGAGTGTCCCAGGAATCCTAAGGTTTGCAAGGAAATCCATAGCACTGCAAGAGTGGCCACCGATCCTGCCATGACTCCTCCAGCTGCAACAACCAAAAGAACACTGATTAGTTTTGTTACTTTCCTCTCTTTTATCAGATTCGTTTTTCCTCCTCATTTGTGAGTCACTCCGCTGCAAAAGTCTTACGACGAATTATAGGAAATCTCTCCAGGGCGTAAATATAACGTATACCCATGAAATTATCAAACATGCACTGTACACAAGTTGTTGACTATTGAGGTTATGTTATGGGTTATCACACAAGTGGGCATGAATAAATAATGAAATCGAATGATGACTAAGTAAAGAAAACTTGTATTTCCATTGTTCCTCTTCTCTCCCGCATCTGTAATGCATATTTCTTCTTCCCCTTTTATGTTTACTTCATTTGGAATAATCTATTTTTGAACTTTAAACGGTGCCACTTCGTACGTGTGCAAACGAGACCGGTCTGAATGGGATTACTCATATGCAAATGTTAACTTTACATGACCGCAAAGATGATAAGTGCCATTTCTAGTTATTATCATATTTCAAACAAATTTAAAAGCTCGACTCGAGTTCTGAATACGTATATATATGTAATTTTCTGAAATCGTCAATACCGATACAACGAATTTCAATAAGAAAAATCATTTCAATCTTTTTATTCATTAAATTCAAATCCGTCATACTTCGGATACAGCCTCGGGTAATAGTCGAACCTTTATATTCCCAAACTTACGTATAAGGTTTTTCCAAAAACATGATTTCTTTGACAAAGCGGCCATCCGAAGATTAACGCATCCGACCGCTAAGAAGCTCGACAAAGATTTATAACTAAAAAAGTATATTCGACTTTGGTTGACCCAAAGGAATAATAAAGTTCTGGAGTGATAACGCTGTGATATTTATAGTATGCGAAGAAAAATAAGAGAACTCGAAAAACATGTGTATCCTTCAATCGCAAACTTTGAATAAGGCGCATTATATTGTTGCGATATCCTCGACACGTACGAGGTTTCCTCGCTTATCACGTTTCTCGTATTTTTCCGACAAATTTTTTCACAAGTTTCAATGAGATATGTAATATTTACTTCGAAATGTGTGTGTATACACACGAGAGTTAAACATTGAGTGACAATACGAAGCCCAAACAGAAAAATGAACCAGTACGATAATCTCAAAATGATAAAAACATATTTATTTTATGTGTTCTAGAATCAAGAAATCTAGGGTGCGTTTTATATACTCATATTATTTTATAATATGAGGATAGCGCTTATATTCGATACCGACAATGAGATCCGCTTTTATTATTGTATTCGTTATTATCTTAAGCCATTATCGCCCGAAACGACACTTTGTGGACCATGACTTTTGAGCTTTCTGTACTGATTCGATTCGATTGAAAAAAAAATACAAGATTTGTGGCTCGAAAATGAAGTTCTAGGGTAAAAAAATAAAAACCAAACAATTTTTTTAATTTGATTTTTCGACAACTTCTTAGAAAGCAATTATCTTGAAATTTTTCTGGTTTTTTTTTAAATGTTTAATTTATTTCAATTTTAAATATCTCAATATATCTAACTCGACCCTTCATATAAAAATAAAAGGACCCGAAAAGGAAGAAACCTCCTTTCGAGGTCCATTATTCCTAAAACATTTTTCTGAGAGAAGCATTTTCCTCAGTAACAAAACCAAATGGAAAAGTACTGTATGAATTTGCTCACAGCAGGTAGTAAGGATTCACCTTAACTTGGTAGTGGGGGTAAAAAGGAAACTGCGTGGCATAAGGCCCCAGCAACGGGCCTGAAACGGTTGCAGGTCTTTCAAAATCTGCAAAACCCTTTTTCCCTCAATTTCCCCTGGGGCGTAACAATGAAGTTAGTCTTTTTCCCCATGGAAAATGCTTTGCCAAAGGTTTTCCATTTTCTAGAAAAAATCCTGTACTGAAAGAAAGCGGGTCTTCTCGAAACTTCTCCGGTGGGACGCTTTCTTTACAGAAAATACATGAAAATAATTAGTTGAACATCCTCCAACTGCATTATTAACAATACTGCACTTGAAAAATGGAAAAACAAATGTGCGATATGATAGCCAAGTTACAAAGCTGTTATTGCGAATGTGTTTGTTTCATGGATATGACGTCGAGGCGCCCTTATCTTGGAAGATTTTACAGTCGCTTATTTTTAATTAACACATATTGGTCTTCGCCATACATTTAATTCGGCATATTGCAAAATTTACCATATACGTGATAATTTCGGCATCGCGTAACATTATTATTATAAATAATGACCGATTATTGCCACTCAAATAAATACGTTGGGTGGCATTAGGCATCATTAGGGCTGATATCTAACGCAGTCCTACCATGACCGGTCAAAATGATCCAAATCCACGTGTACCTTAAGTGACTAAAAGATGTCGCGCTAAAAGAAACCAAATGTTTTTGTTTTTTTTTTTACCAGAGACATGATCCATCGGCTTCTCCAAGCCGTGCATTGTGTAAATCCAACGATTGTTATCAATCGGTGCCACTAAAACCATATTCTTCCAATATGGAATGATTTTGAAGAAATATCTGATCCACGTTTCCAAGATATTCATTAAAGTTCCTTCTATTTTAACACTATTTCGAAACTTAACAATCGCGAATTCACCGAAAAAAAAATATCAAAGTTGCCTTCCTTCCGACATTCAACGGGTTCCAGAATATTCAAAGGGAAGTTCTTTCAAGTGTTTCTTCTAACGCCCGATCGAAAGCGCTTTCCACTCTTTCCTTGATGCTTCCGACGAAGGCTTGGCGAATGTTTGTATACAAAACTAAATCGTGAAACAGCGCTGCCGGGATGGCACCTGAGCAAGAAGGAAAACGAGAGGCAACTGGAGTTGACCGAATAGGCTGGTTCTAGCATCGGCAGTTTATACCCACTACTACTTCGTGCCTCTCGCAGTCCGTCTCTCTCTTTCTCGCGCCGGGTAAACCCCACCACGAACTCGTTTCGTTTAAAACCAAACTACACATTCGGCCCAGAAAAAAGAAAAGGAAAAATTTTCTATCACTCGGTCACCACGTGCTCACCTTCCCCCGCCATTGTCGTTATAAGCTTTCAGAGCGTTAAGCCGTTTTAAGCGTTACCCGTGTGTCGAAGATTATTGTATAGAGATATTACGCCTTGGCTTCCTTTGGCTTCATTTAGCCGAATTCCTTTTAATCGAGGAAAAAAAAAAAAAAAAACAAATAAACATTCTTTTTCTGTCGAAATTCTTGAACTTAGAAAACTAATTAGTCGGTAAAATTCTGTTTCGTCGCTAACAAGATATTAATGACGGGGGAGGTATTGGTATGTGTTTTTTGACCGGAAAGGTATTGACCGCGGCCATTATTCAGAGAAATATCGAAATGCTTTAGTTATATATAGACTACCTCTGGTGCAAAAAAAATCGAGACAAGTTCATGTATGAAGAGGGATCTTTCTACAAAAAGCATTTTGAAAATCTTCACCCAGACAAAGTAGTTAAATCCGATAACAATAGACAAGTTCGTTTTTTCCATTATGTCAATACGAAGTAATTACAGAATGGAAACAATTTTTTCTGTTTACGTGATTAGAACCGGTATTGAACTTGTTGGGCCCCGAACCCAAACGATAAGCAATAAATATATTACAATTTAATTTATTTTTACCGCATTATGAATTAGTAAAGATCAGATTAAATTATAATAATATGAATAATTAATTTTTATTTTATTTAAAACAAATTCGTTAAATTTATCAACACAAAAAAAATATGACTTAGACCACTTTCGTAATTATGGGCACATATGTACATTTTTGTGTATACATGTAAAGGATTTTTCTAAGGTTTTGGTCGATATTTAGAAAATTGTGCTAAACATGGGTTTATTTGTTTTCTGGCACGTGCACGGTTCAATGTTTACCTATTTTACACAAATCTTGGAATTTTCAAATTTAAACGAAATTGGGAGATTCTTAGATTTTGGATTACCATTGGAATAAACTTATAAGATTTTATTAACACCTTTTCCAATTATTTTTAGCAGAAATGTTGCAGATCTGTTTCATTTCCTGGAAAAATATTGCCAGAAATTTCTTGGAAATGGACTTTACGTGTTAAACATTTATGAGCCGTTACTAATAAAAATAAATCTCACATACGTAAATGTGAGTCATACTCTGTGTAATTATTATCGTTACATACTAAATTATGTAATGCACCAAATTGTAATCTCGATATTTTTCCTTTTTTCTGAATTTCCTGCAAAATATATATATGTATATTAAATTCCAAAACCCAAAATTTTCGCGCTATCTTTCTTGTAGCATTTAATTGAATTAAAAAAATATATACTTTCATAAAAAAAAATACAATTTTAAATTCCAATTTTAAAACACCCAACTGCAATACATTAAAAAAATGTCACGTACACAATAAAATGCGTACCATCTTTTTTTTTCACGACAAAAGCAGATTTTTATGATACAGCAGAAATTCGCTGAATGTAAAATAAAAAAAACAAATTTTACAACGTCGCAGTGACTTTCACTACGCAGCAAAATATAATAATCTGCTTTACGTGATAGAGATAACTGCGATGTAACAAAATTTAGCATTCTCCACTTTCCTCCTGTTTATCAATGAAACGCCGAAAAGTTGTTGATTGCGTTACATATTTGTTTGTTTTCGAGTATCGATATTCCTGCTCCAATCGAATATCTTGGGAAAGGACAACTGCCAACAACTATTAAATATTATTTACACTAAAATTATGTAAATTAAATATTGATGCAAAAAAAAATATGTAAATAAAAATGTTGGGACGGCGTTGAATTTTTAGCCACTCGGTTTGTTTATTCTATCAAATAATTTTAGTAAGTCTACCGAAGTGATGAATTATTTATGTTTTTTAAAATTGAAATATTGCCAAAAATATACATATTGTGTTTAGATACATATTTTTGGGGGGTCAACTGAATACAACTAAAAATAACTAAACTTAATAAAATATGTAATAAATACAAAATATAATAAATAGCAAAATTTCATAAAAATAACTAAAATTTCATTGATCGACTATCCTTTCATTGGTTAACGCGTTAAATGCCGCAGCAAAATTACGTGACTCCCTATTCACGCCGCGTGGGTCGCAATGGTATGCGCTCTTGCATTTGTCGCAATCGGCACGGCCTGAACGGAAAGTCCAGCGCCGGTCACCAGACACCAGCCTGGCGTTTAACGCGTTAAGGTCCGATACTGGGTCGTTGCGACATCGTGTTTTTTGTTTTCTTTATTTTACGATTTTTCTTTTCTTTACAATGAAATTGATTGGAAAAATAGCCTTTAAATATCCACTCACACGGTATTTGGATGCCTTCAGTTTGGCCAATAAATTTGAAAGGCGCTCTTATTTCAAATTAGTAAGTGTATTCAGTCAGAAGCCTATTTTTATAATTCAACTTTACCCCAATTTTTGTTTATTCGGAACCCACACATCTTCCCTCTAAGAGTGTTGGGCTTATACTGCTCACAAATGAACGAAGGAATTCTTAGAACCTGTATTTTAGTAACACAATCAAGTACAAATAAAAAAAGTCCAGTTAATACCAATACAGGGCGTTGCCTAAGCACTGATAGAGATTCTCCCGTCATCCGTGTTTAATATCCGTTATGTTATTATCCTGACAAATGTTTTCAACAGAAATTTCCGCGGAAATTGACACAATTCCATTTTTTCGCAATAAATTTAACAATATTCAGCAATACTGAGCAATATTTAGCAATATTCAGCAATATGGAGCAATAGTGAGCAATATTGAGCAATTTAAAAAAATTAAATTGCGATCCAAGACTATTTATTATTTTATTTATTTCATTATATCAAAGAAATTATAAATAGACTGAAATAGTCTGAATTGGAAATAATTTCCAAATATTTCCTCCTGGGCGAAAGATGTCTGGGAGCAGCTTTGAATTTCCAATTTTAAATTCCAGAATTTTTTCATTTAAACGATTCATATATTAGATGTACCATAAGTTTCTTCCGCGCCACGCTATGCATGACCTCGAGCGGGAAAGGAAGAAACTTATGGGACAACCCAATATTTTCCCACAATATGCGCCACTGCCGCGGTCCCTACGTTTCAAGTTATTGATTTTACCTTGTCCTTTGGTTACAATCGCCATTCCTGCATAAGCGTGAAAAATACCTTCGTTCTATTTCTTACATGACCCGATTGACATTCAAATGTCACGTAAAACGTTTGACAGCCAGAGCATACCATTATATACGTATACAAAACGAACATAATCGTCATCCATGAGCCGTGACCATTACCTTGGCCATGAATAAGTATATAACTGACCTTCCAAATACTTGAATAATCTCCGGAAATCCCCTACTTTGCGCCACCAAATATGTCAGCATAGCGATAACAAATAATCGTCATTGCTCACGTAGCGGTTTGTTTACGCTCGAAAATCAGTGCGAAAAATATAATATTCGGTGGCAGTCTGTAATTCGTTATCTCGTAAAAAGTTCATCACCGAACTCGAGTAAATATTTTTTTTAATTGCTTACGATTGCACGAACTCATGAAATACCGCGGACTTTGGTAGGTTAGGTTTCCATGATCCAAACGTTTTCTTGCGTCGCCCTATTTCGCGCAAAAATTGATACCGGGTACCAAGAACTACCATTTTTCCAAACTTTTTTAATTCCATTTCCAAAATCGTGCTACTTTTTTATTTTTATATCTCACACATTCAAGATTAAAGTTATTAGGGGAGTCAATAGAAATACTTTATTGATGCTTTCAATAAAATTTAATTTATTTTACGATAATAGAGATAAGAACGAGTCGTAGCTTGAACTTTACTTTTTAAGGACAAAAGTAGCGAAATCTCGTGTTCCCGCGTGACCTTCATTCGGCAAGGGCGGAAAAACCTTTCTAGAAGATTCTGCAAGTCTAACGCGCGTTAGAGCACCTGCGAGTATTTTTAGAAAGACATTACATGCTATTGAATATTTCAATATCAATGAAGATGGAAAAAAAAATGTTTATTTTTTCGTCGCCGGAAGAGGAAGGAATTGCATAATTATGTTTTACAATTTCAATTGAAAAGTTTAGCAACTATTTAAAAACGTTAAAAATCGTAGTCGAATGACGAAAAAGCTAAACGTAAAAAAAAATTCATCTATATTTTAAAAAAATCATCGCACACAAAAAAAAATAATAATCCAGTTTTGCAAAATAATGCGAAATTTTTCTTCGAGCTTTGAATGTCGATCTTACCAACATTTTTTTACGTGAAATGAAGTTCGGTAACAGAAAGCATACCAACGTAACAAAACTCGTACGAATCTGTTCTTACCCAAATAGGACTTTTTTAACCGCTCGATTCCCAGATTATCGGAGAGGAACGAGATCGCATACACTCCCATGATTCCTTGGTCGAGGAGAACACGACTGGAGTCTAAACTTTCTCGGCTTTGCTTATTATAAAAATACCGGCAGCGAAGTTATCGATTTCAGGCGGCTGGCTTCCTCTAACAATGCAACCGGAAGTAACTAGAGCTCCCTTCCGACGTTACACTCGAAACTCCGAGAATAAAATAATATTGTCGCGTTTAATTAGCGCAGTTACGCGGCGGTGACATAAATTTAGTTTTTAATGGATCGTTTCACGGATAATCGAGTTAACCGAAGGGTTCCCGAGATATCGAATGAGAGTATTTCTTTTTTATTCGATCAAATTTAGGCCCTAACGTAACCAGCCTAAGCTGCCGAATTGAACTCCTCCATCGGTGTTGTTCTGGAAGCTTCATTCGATTTGCGCGTGCGCCTCCAGGCGACATCCGATTTGAGACTTTACGTTCATGCGTAGTCCTCGTGGAATATCAATTTCCGTGCATTCATCCGCGGCGAATAATCAATAATGCGGATAAATTGGGAACACGCGAAATTTCGTATTTGCAGAAAAAATTATGGGAAGCATTATTTATTAGGTACGGACCAAACGACTCATAAAAATTCAGGATATTACTTTGAACCTTTTAGAATGAGAATATCATGGCAAAAAATTTTTTTCAAATTTTCAAAATGGCGGAAAAAAAATCAGGAAGGAGGCTATGCATAAAAAATACCATTTTTCTTTAAGTTGCGCTTGGGGTCATTTTCACCCCTAATGACCTCTAAGGGTTAAAATTACATATTATTTATATTAATGCTAAATCCATATTTATTTCATGTTTTTCTAACCTAGTCTGGCACAAAACAACCTTCGACTGTCTTTTTATTATATTTCAAAAAGTATCCTACCAAATTACTCCCGCAAATTTTCAAAAAGAAATAAAAAAAAATTGAATTTCAAATAAATGCAGATAAAAAAAATACGTGACGCGTCCCAAGTACAATTTTGGGGGATTATAAGGAAACCTGACATTTGAGATGGAACAAGAACGATAGCGTCAGGCTGTAAACGTAACGAGGGTGTTCATTAATTTTGAGTCAATGCGTCACCCATGTTTTTTAGGAATATGGACCCGCTAAGGTTCAAATCATTTGAACCAAAAGTAACTTCCGGCACTTCCGGTCCCGCCATAATGCTATTCTTCGATTTCTTTGTTGTTTGTCTCCATCGAGTCTTATTTTAGTAGATAAGAAAGTCAGGTAGACAATTTTCTGGTGTTCATTAATTTTAATTGATATTTGTTTCTGCGCAATAATTATAAAAAATGTAAGGCAGATAATGCGCGGAAAAAGGTGTGAAAAAAATTCCGGAAAGAAAGATAACTGATAACGAAAATTAGGCTTAGGCCAAAGAGACACGTGAAATTTCCTGAGTGTACGCGTGCAACGTTTAACGTACATAGGTATATTCCTAATCCGCTTCGTATCAGTTGCATGCAAAATGCATGTGAACACAAATATTGGCGTGTTTAAACTACGTAAAAAAATGGTAATTAAAAATTTTATTTTATTGTTGCTTATCTACAATTTGAACGTATTCCAATTATTTTCAATTTTTTTTTCACATTTCTCACCTATTTTACGACTTTTAAGTGCACATGCATATGCAATTTTTTCGAATGCAATTTTTTAATGCAATTTTTTTATAAAAAAATACATTTTTTTATATAGCAATTTTTTTTATAATAAAAATTGCATTACTTCATTCATTTTCAAATTTGTATCGAACATTTGATGCGATAGAAATTCGAATTTTCTGAAAAAGAATTTTTCGGAAAATCTGGAGGAATTTATATTGCATGACCTGAATCACGTACACATACGAATCATAAATTTAAATGATAGAAAAAGAGAGACGACAAAAAAATATCTAAATTTAAACCCGGATAAGAAATGGGAGCTAAATTTATTTTTCACAAAAAATAAAATATGAGGAAACTACTGGAGTCAGAAAAACTGCTGTGCCGTCTGTCTCCGTCTGAAAACATCTCACGAGCGTGATTCGCATACGATTAACACGATAGCTGGTTTAACGTGCACGTGATACAAGCGTGAACGTAACGTTCTCTCTCTCTCTCTCTCTTTTTTCCTCACTCCATATCTCTTTCTCTCCATTGGGCTCGTGCATTTATGTTGAGTGTGTGAGTGCCTTCTTATAAACGCCATTGCACAGCTTTGGGTCGGTAAAACAGGCCGATAAGATTCAAAAGATCGTCAGTCCTGTATTTACGAGACGCACTTACGCCCTTCTCACTCGACATAAAAACGATAACGACTAATACTGTTTACATCACTCGGAAGAACGTAGGTTAGTAAATGAGACTGAGTCAATGATAAACGGAATTCCTAATCTCCGAGAAGACGCGTGTTTCATGTATGTAGTAGGTACACATGGACGCGATGCGTTGTCAGGTATACATATACGTATACATTCGAAATTCTATTTTTTACTACTAGTACAGTTATTTTCATTGGTTCAGCCACACAGTGGCAACATATTACGCGACGAAGGAACATTAAACTCGTGTTTTCAAACAAATACTTATATTTAGAATCATAACAAGCAAAATATTTAAAAAAACTCGCAACAATCCCTTTGTGTTACCGATACGTTTATAACACAAGTTTAAAACTGTACATATTTAACCCTTTTAGTGTCGAACAACGATAAATCGTCGTTTTCTGATCGATATGCGAGCCTGGCGCCAAAAGGATCAATATTGTATGCGAATAGTCAATTTTAACCCTTATTGTTAGAGGTCACCAGGGGTCAAAATGACTCCAAGCGCATAAATGTGATTTTTTTTCGCCATTTTGAAAATTTGATAAACATTTTTTGTCATGATATTCTCATTCCAAAAGGTTCAAAGTAATATCCTGAATTTTTATGAGTCGTTGGAAACGATACTTGCACCGCGGCAATAAACTAAAATATAAACATCCCAAATTAATTGTCCTTTAATAAAATGTATGTCTTCTAATTTAGATATCTGATATTTTTAAATTTTCGTATCGGGAATGGTCATAATGGTACCTGCTAAAATACATGATAATTATCACGTAGAACCTATATTATTAGAAGCGGATAAGTTCCGCGAGTTTTTAGGCTGGCGTATCGCAAATATGTCCCCAGATGTCGCTAGAACTCAATTGGCGGGAATTTCGATTGTTCAAATATTACAATACTCGCATCATTACACGAATTCCTCGATTTTGAGAATTGTATTGCAATTTTCAAATGACGGTTGATGAAATTTAAAAAATGATTCTGTTTTTATTGTAACAATAAAAACTAATTATCCCCTAGTGATAGGGTGTCCCATAAGTTCCTTCCTTCTCAGCTCGAGGTCATACATAGCGTGGCGCGGAAAACACTTATGGGACGCCCTAATTAATATTTCTATTAGTAATTTCACGGTTTTAGTAAGTATGGCGTAAGTCGGTTTGAAAAAGGGCTTCCGAAAAATACAATACCCCGCGAAAGATTTTCCATTTTCTTACTCTTTCGACATTTTTCCACTTTTTCGACATGAAACGAGATTCAAACCACACAAACTTGTTGCACTACGCGAAATAGTTTTTGTCGGACACCTTCAAGTGACGCGACTGCGGCATTCCCAAAATAATAAACCAAATACTCACTCGTTAGGTAGAGGTCAGTCGCAGAGCAGCGACGAGGTAACTGTTAATTCTTTTTTTTTTTAAATGAGTAGATAATGAAAAATCAAAGTGCGATAAAATGTTCTGTCATGTTCCGAGACGTGCCACGGTATTTCCCATATTCTGTAGCTCTTCGCGAGATATTGATGAAAATGAGTGCTTTTAAATTCTACTTCTAATCGTCCACAGTCACCCCCTTTTGTAACGAACGAACTTCTTCGTTCGTCATCGTTCCTATCTACTACCAATCGTATCCTCGACAGAAAAAGAAATATTAGGTCGTCTTCGGGTCAACGAAAAATTATACTTTCGATGCAATATGAGTATTTGAATCAGTCTGCTCGTAATCTAATAATAATAATACGGAAAGGTTATCAATATATTATATACGCTTTGACGCTAGCGAATATTTCATGTTTTTGTTTAACGTTAAACGTACATATACTTAATATCGATATCTAATAAAATTCTCCGAATAACAACGTTTACGCGTTATCTGAGGAAATGCGTATTATGCATCTCGTATTTATAGATGTGCTTTGAAGAAAAATAAGGGAATCATAATAATGTTTTCGTAAAATTTTGTGCTTGTTTTTTCAAAAACATTTCCCCGATGTTCATAATTTTTTGTTCGCCAAATGGACACGCATAAAAAAGTTGGTGCAATTGCAATGTAATCGTTGATTCGACTATAATTGACCCTGAGGTTACTACAAAACGTCAATAGAGGTCGTTCGGAAATAACATTTTTTCTGCGCCTGGAGAAATTCCCGGTCTGGAGTTTCCCAGCTTTGATATTTCAGGAATGAATGGTATAAACTTTAATTTTTCCTTGGAAATGTGATAACTTGAATTTTCATATTTTACAAATATTCCAGATAAATCATAATTTTCAAGTTTCGAATTTTATGAATGGGATATAATTTTTACAATTAAATATTTAATAATTGACAAAGAAAAGGGTATTTTTGGTATCCAACTTTTTCGTTTGGTTTGTTATCGGCATTTTTCTATTTGGAAATGCGATAACTAGAATTCTCACATTGAAAAAATATTGAAATAGTTGCGGATGAATCATAATTTGCAAGTTTAGAATTTCATGATGGGGTATAATATTTTTACAATATAATATTTAATAATTACCAAAGAAAAGAGTAATTTTAGTACCAAATCTTTGGATTTGGTTTCTTATATCGGCATGAAAATTCTCTGGTGGAATATTCATTTGTTTTTTTGTAGTAAACATCGGAAATGAATTAATCAATCGTGAGCTATTAAATTACCTGTCAATTCATAGAAAAATAATTATTTTATCCATTGAAGGAAATCGCGATGCTAAGAAAATGAATGACGAGGGAAAAAACGTGTCGCTGAATGAGAATTTTGTGTATAATGATATGTTGGCACGTGCTTTGGTACAGCTATTTCCCGAGGAAGGTTGGATACTTGGATTTTGTAATTTATTGTAATCAATTCCATCGTTAACATTTAATTGCTCGACGAACACGATAAGTTTTACGAAACCTGCATTTTTCTATCGCCCCTTTGGTTATCCGAGAACTGTAGATTCGAAATAACGCTCTATCGAGCTAGAGAACCAAAATTATCTATTTTACAACTCACTATATATAGTGCAGTCTAAAGTTTATCATCGAAGACTAAAGTTTATCGGCTAAATTTATTAACTTCGTACCTCGTTATGTATATATAATGAAGTACAGATACGAATGATGGTTGATGGAGGTATAATACGACTCCAGATGGCGAGATGTTAATTTATTACAGAGGCAAAAAAATGAATGATATTTTATTTGCCGATTTAACTCGTTACGATTTGAGAGGACACTTTAAACCCATGATCTTACACTGTATTTACATAATTCTAAGAAAATTAAGTAAAATGGTAGTAAGGATATCGACTGAAATTAACAAGACTAGAAATAGGAGCAGAAAATGACAGCGATCGGTAGAAAGTTATTCGAACAAATTGTGCCTTCGGTCTCGATGAAAATAAATAATTCAGTGCTATTGTATAATTTTTTCAAAATCAGGCTGTTATGTTACTAATTTCTATTGAAATCCTATGGGATTTCTAACGAGCAGGAACAAATTCACATAAATAGTCAACCCGTAGAATGTTGGTGCGAGGAAAAAAAGGCAGGTCGCGTGACAACTCTTCCGGCATGATTGCAAAACATGGTCAATGAAGTGAAATTTCTCAGCCGATGCAAATTTTTTTACAAACTTGCTCCAGTTCCAAAACTATTTTTGATAAGAAAAGTGAATTCCATAAAATTTCATTCCTTGAAATAAATTTAATTTTATTTATCAAGTTTATATTTTATTTATTTATCAAGTAAATATTAACAATTATTTTCCTTTTTTTTTCAAATATTAAAATTATCTTTATTTTATTAAAATTTCTAATTTACTTTAATACTTCCTTCACAGACAGATGGCAGATATGCATGTGGTTGGAAAAACTTCAGAGCATCACTGGTGACAAAGAGACCCTAATGACTCGGAACGATTATACGTGGATGTTGCTGTTGGTGATGCAAAGTGGAAGTTTAGCGGAACCGTTTAACAAATTGCCACCCACCGGAGAGTTACCCCCCATTTCGCATCTTATGGTGAGACAATTATAATTTATGGGAAATAAGTTTATGGGAAAATGGATATAATTTCGGATAGACACAGTCCCCCTGAAAAAAACAAAATGTTAATGCCATAGAAAAATTGTGCCCACTATCTCCCCCCTTTTTTGCCAGTGCCCAAAAATATTCCAAGAAATCGTGTCATCTTCGAATGAAAATTTTTCCTGGATCGATCAAATTATTTCTGATTGGAATGCCCGGGGTGAAGATGGATCTGCCGCAATTGGAATAGCCCCGCACAAATTCCTACGCCATCAGCCCCAACCTGTAAATGGAATTTTTTGTTATTTTTATGTATTTAGTAAGGAACCCTGATTTTTTGAATACACGTTTACAGTGTTCTTGAATTGGAAACTTCGTTTTACTTCTCAGAGACAGCATTTTTTGTAAACTGACAGCTTACAATTCATTTTTACAAATACCCCTCTTTTACTTGCATCTGTAGAAATAAATACTAAATAAAAATACTAAAAATCCAAATTCGAAAAAATGCTGAACAATGAAAGACTGTGTCAATAAAGTGCCGATTTCTTATACAAGAGTTTTGTCTTTGACACAGCAAGAGTATTTCGATTCTAAAGACATTTTTAAAACGTTTATTTTGACGCCATTTTTGGGAGAAGGGGTATGTATGCCCAAAAAAATCGACTTTTGGAAACTTTTTTTTTAACTTCCGGGAGACCCATATCCGATGTATTTTTTCCCCAGGAATCCATTTTCGTGGTCAAAATTTTCAAAATCCAACGGGAAATGCGATTTTTCCTTAAAAAACCTACTTTTTTCCAACTTCCGCTAGGATTTCGTCAAATTTGACCTTTGGAATCGATTCTACGGGAAAAATTACCCCTAAAAATGACTTGTCCAACCCCATTTTTAAAACTTTAATTTTTACCCCATTTTTGGGGGAAGGGGTATGTGTGCCCAAAAAAATCGACTTTTGGAAACTTTTTTTTTTAACTTCCGGGAGACCCATATCCAATGTATTTTTTTCCGAGGAATCCATTTTCGTTGTCAAAATTCTCAAAATCCAACGGGAAATGCGATTTTTCCTCAAAAAACCTACTTTTTTCCAACTTCCGCTAGGATTTCGTCGAATTTGACCTTTGGGATCGATTCTACGGGAAAAATTACCCCTAAAAATGACTTGTCCAACCCCATTTTTAAAACTTTAATTTTTACCCCATTTTTGGGGGAAGGGGTATGTGTGCCCAAAAAAATCGACTTTTGGAAACTTTTTTTTTAACTTTCGGGAGACTCATATCCGATGTATTTTTTCCCGAGGAATCCATTTTCGTTGTCAAAATTCTCAAAATCCAACGGGAAATGCGATTTTTCCTCAAAAAACCTACTTTTTTCCAACTTCCGCTAGGATTTTGTCAAATTTGACCTTTGGAATCGATTCTACGGGAAAAAATACCCCTAAAAATGACTTGTCCAATCCCATTTTTGAAACTTTAATTTTTACCCCATTTTTGGGGGAACGGGTATTTTTAAAACTTTAATATTTGGCCGATTTTTATTAAGAATATTCTGCCACCCACATACTTAGCTGCCTGAATTTGAATGGGCCACCATAATTTGACAAAATTATTCTAATTCAAAATCAGATCTTGGTTGATATAGATTGAAATCAACTATCTCGCACTTGTGGACAAGTGCGAGATTATGCAGAAAGAATCAGTCGCATGTCACTAACCTTAGTACGTAATTGATGCGAACTTCGAATAGATAAAAAAAAATAGATAAAAACGTCTTGACACAATATTTAACAATAACGAGAAAAAAGAAGTAAACAAATTCAAATTCTTTTCTATCTTCTCACATTGAATCCGCTGGAAAAATCTGTGGAAACGAGTTTTAATAATGAGTAACTTTCATTCGACAACGTATCCAGTTCTCGAGTAGGTAAGAAAGTTCTTGCAATTTTTACTGACCATGTTCTTGCTTTGCCTCTTTTCAGTTCCTTCGAATACTGTTTTTTTCGTTTTGGTGGCATTTCTTAGACGGAAGAAATGATAGCGAATTGTAAAGTTGTTCCCTCAATGACAAGTAATTTCATTTACATAAGGTTGTGTAACATTAATGTATACAAACGGTATCTAGCAAGTTTTTCAGTTTTCATAATGCATGCGCAGGAGGAAATCGGAGCAACTTCAGCTCTGGCATTAGATCAAACCGTGAAAAAAAAAACTGTTCTCAATGACTTCATTCGAAGCTATCGTGGGAAAATGTCGTTGGAGCGAAACTTCAGGAAGTTTCTCAAAATTGGCCTGTACAAAAAAGGAAAACAATTAAGCAAATCGAAGTAACTAAAATATTCAGGCTGGTTTTTTGAACTTTGCTCTCTCTCTACAAATGACATTCCTCAAAAAGGCCATTTTGCATAAATACAAATATTTCTCAATTCCTTCAGACCTTGGGAATTTTTTGCTTCCGCTCGAATTTACAATTCTTTCAACGAAATACACTACCGGTCAAAAGTTTCGGTCCACTTCACAATGTTAATGAAATATGCAAGTGGACCCAAACTTTTGACCGGTAGTGTACCTCTGAACCTACTAATTATTATTTTTTTTTTTAATTTCAAAGCTAACGAAGTTCATTAAAACTCAATTAATCGCGCATAAAATTTTTCAAAAATAGGTACACTCGGATTCCGAACCTGAAATTTGGCACCAGAAACCTTTTGACAAAATAAACCTCGCCGAGGGTCCACTGCCGTTGGCCGCCGAAGCCGTGAATATTCGCCCCAAGCTCGCGTGCAATGGAAACTCGCCTTTTAGATTTCCATTATTTTTTTGTATTTTAGGTGATACTAAAATTTCGCGTGGAAAATATCAGCCGGAAGTGGGCGCTGCCAATGTCAAAAGGTTCGATGACAAAGGATTTGGAATTCGAGTGTGCTTTTTAATTTATAGTTATCAAAATTATAAAAAAATATAAAAATAATAAAATTAATTATCAAAGAACGATAGCAAACACTGGAATTACAATTTATGTGACCTGTAACAGGTTTCATGAATTCAGAAGTAAATAATCATAGAGGAAAAAAAAATTACACTGAGAAATGGATAAATAAATGAAGAAACAGAAACTTTAGATGCAAAATAAAAACGTGAATAAATAAAATGCACGTTGATTCCAGGACTTTTTCATGCGGAAAGAATGTTTGTCGTTATTTATAATATATTTCAATTGGATGTTTGCTCATCGAGTCACTGAAAATATTGTTCAGAAAAGGGGTGGTTGAAAACTGAAGTCTTATGGTCATGATTCAAGTATAAGATTTTACATAACATTTAACATTTAACGAGACGGACAAACCATGGATCGTCTTTACATAACTTTTGCATGAGACGTGTGTATACGAGTAAACAAACACATTTCGTTTATTAAGAGACACGTTAAGAGGAGTCTGTGGATGAGCCTGCTCGAAAAAAGTTTGTGGAGTAATAACGCGAGAAGGAACGAAAATGAGACAAGACGAAAGTATTTTATTATCGTCACGAAATACGACACGTGAAGGAAATGATATTCCCAAGATAGAGGACAATAATAAAATGCTTGAATGCAAAGAGCGATTATCTAAAAAAAAAGCTATGCTTGTTTTAGAAGGAGTCCAATTTAACACTATTTTTAGCGCTACTTATACCTAATCAATAATCGGGGACCATAATTATGGAATTTTAAATAAAAAAAATAAATACCGAAATTTGTATAGGTGCTGAGCACTTTCCCTTTGTTGAAAAAAGTTAGTTGACGAAAAATGATTGAATCAAACTCAGAAATTAAAATGGTACAAGGTGGTTTTTGACACCTCTGGTAGAAATAGTGTTAAAAAATTTTTTTATCTATATGTTATCTATTTTTTTTATCTATTTTGAACTTTGCATCAACTACGTACTAGAGTTAGCGATATTCGACCGATTTTTTGTGTATAAAAACATGGGTATTCACTTTACCCGAGTACCGTATCCGCGTTACCCGAGGGTCAGGACAAAGTGAATCCTTTAGTACTTTTTCAAATTTGATTTGTAGTCAATAATTGTTCGATTGAATGGGTCACCTCAAAAACGCGGTAAGGTACAAATTGCAAATTCTTCCAAAACCCCCGAAAATGAAAAAAATAACCTGATGGTGCAATAATAGAGAATGGGTCACCACCTCAGCAACCTTGTAAGGTACAAATTTTTTAAAACAATTATTACTGCACCGTCAGATAATTTTTTTTATTTTCGGGGGTTTTTCAACAATTTGCAATTTGTACCCTACAACGTTTTTGAGGTGATCCTCCATTCAATTATTGAAGGCAACTGATGATGGTATTTGTAAGGGCAATTAATCAAGGCCGATTCGTGCTATTTATTTTCTTTTTGCATCTTATACCTTTTCCGCTAAAGCCTTAAATATCTTAAGGTATTCACTTTACCCGGTCTTCCCCTACATTTAAAAACCTTGACATTCTACCATTATTTGTTACGTGAAACGAAAGTTCTTAAAACAACAAAAAAATTTGTTTTTCCTTTCGCGCCTACGACAAAAGGCTTCTAAAAACATTTACTCATTCCAATTTACGTTGTTTCGTGCAATGGTCATTCACTGGTCCGTTACTAGGCAGTTTTACCCCACGTCGTAGCAATTTTTGCACCGCAATTGACAGTTTCACTCGATTGCGAAGTCAAAGTTACCGGTACTACGAAATTGCAAATTTTTGCTCGTTCTTTGCCTTACTCTTTCCTCCCATAAAGTATTCTAGTGACCCAATTGCACCGTGAAAGAATGTTCAAATGGAGAAACGTGAACGAAACGTTGCTTAGAAACGTGAATCATGTATCGGAATATCTGTTAAGATATTGCAGGATTTTTTTTTTATCTCACCTCTTTCTGTACAGCTTATTATCAATGAGACACACCACCTTGTACATTTCCATTACCAAATAAAAACAGTCGACAAATGTTATAAGGTGAAACGCAACCGTTGAAACGTGGCGCTTGCGTAGAGACAAGTGTCACCTGTCTTTCCTTTGTTCAACATTGACGTTTTATTTACGATACGTTTGCGATAAAAAGGGTGAGATAGTAAAAGCGAGTGTCTTGCAACGTTCCATGAGAATTATTCCACTACCCTTTCGACAAGTACAATGCCGGAATGGGCCCGTATCGGTTGTATCGTATCTCGTATCGCTCGGGAAAATAAGAATTCATGTTTATCCGCGTTTATCGCGAGATTGGGAGGAATATTCCTTCCCCCCTCTCCGCTGTTTACGTTTCAATCGATAATTAATTCCCGTCCATTCGATTTCAGTATCGCCTCGAGATTGGCAAATAAAATAATACACGTCAGCGTGAAAAAATGCTAGAAATTTTTAAAGTACCAGAAAACTGAAAATTTTAATAAGGGTCCAATTAAGGTCGTAATGGAATAGAAATCTCTTTTTTTAATTAATTACTATTTATTTTGTTCGTTACAAAAAAGGTACCCTTGCCAGGTGACATTTTAGCCCATTCGGTTTTTGCATTTGCAGATTTCTCGATTTTTTTTACTGATAATTAGAATTTTTAATTACATGGAAAGTTCAATTACTATTTCAATTACTAATTACTAATTTTGCTCGTTACAAAAAAGGTACCCTTGTCAGGTGACATTATAGCCCATTCGTTTCTTACATTTGCAGATTTCTCGATTTTTTTTTTACTGATAATTAGAATTTTTAATTGCATGGAAAGTTCAATTACTATTTTAATTACTAATTACTAACTTTGCTCGTTACAAAAAAAGGTACCCTTGTCAGGTGACATTTGAGGGCCATGGTTTTTTATGCATTTGCAGGTTTCTCGATTTTTTTTTACTGATAATTAGAATTTTTAAATACATGGAAAGTTCAATTACTATTTCAATTACTAATTACTAATTCTGCTCGTTACAAAAAAAGGTACCCTTGCCAGGTGACGTTTGAGGGCCATGGTTTTTTATGCATTTGCAGCTTTCACGATTTCTTTTGACTGGGAATTAGAATTTCTAATTGAGTCTGTAGGTCTATGCTAAAACGAGTGATTTGCAATCAGTGTTAATGGAACAAAAAGCAATAAGCAGATCACTTGGATGTAGATTACTTTGAGCGGCTAATAATAAATTCAAATATAAACACCAACGGTGGCAATAAATAAAATTTATTAACCTGGAAAGGAAAAAGGCTCGATTCAAGGCGATGGTATTTCCTTGAATCGTTGCCATTTTAAAAATGGCATGAATTTCAGGGGAAAAAAGGGAAGAAATAATTTCCCTGAACTACAAAATTAACGAAAACTTCTATTTTTTTTACATTCCACGGAAGTTACTCGATTGACTTTCTGTAGCAACAATCGTGCAACACCTTCGATTTGGTTGATGCAATATAGAATTTTTTTTTAAATGTTTAGCGTTTTACATATATCGTTTGAGGTTTCGCGTATACGCTTCAGTTAGTATCTCTTTATTTCATGCTTAATTTCATGCCGTTGCTATTATCGCCATTATGGTTATTTTATTTGGTCGTAAAAACGATGAGCATCGATCAATGTACAAACAATCATGGAAAAAAGAGAAAAAGCAAAGAATTGATTTATCGCCACACTGTCATACCTCTGAATAAATGATATACGATGATTATTTCATTATTATCTTGCTCACGTTGAATCAAGTTTGTACAAATCTTGGAGAGAAATTTCTCAGAATAACCGGTGATATCACCCTGAAAATCTAAACTGTTTTTTCAGAAGAAAAAATAGTTATTCAATTGCACCTTTTTATGCGCAGAAACTCCTTTCAAAAAATCAAATTAATCATTAATTCGTGAAAGAATTTTCCCTAATTCTGGAGAAACGAAACGTTTTAACTGAATTTCTAACAATTCCACGGATTTCATTGATCTCTGTCGACTTCACTTCTAGCTGGATTTACATTGATTTTTTGTTAATTAATTATAATTAACTTATAATCAATTTATAATGAATAATTCAATACTGATCGACTTCTCAAAAAAAAAACACACAAAAATAGATTGACGGTGAAATAAATATACGATAAATAAATAATCGCATAAACAATAAACAAAAGTAGTATTACAGAGAGAGAGAAGAACTTCAGAAAATCAATTATCACATTTTTTCTTATCCAAAACCTTAAGTCAACTTATTTCCTATGTTACAATAAAATTCAGGGTGACCTTTTTTTTCTATTAAATAACAAATTTTTATTGTCTATCAGAGACAATCTAGAGCTTTTATTATAAGGTTCTACGAAATCGGTGCATAATTAACGACGATTTATTTTCAGGATAGCTTCCACAAAAAATCGTCCTTAATTCTGCACCAAGCTAATAAATTCCTACACTTCCCAAACCTTAGCAAATACTTGAAAATTTGTTTCAGTCAGAAAAAAATCGGCGAAAAATCGACGAGAAATCGAGTGTTAGAGTATGGAAATCGACACGATACTTACGTGGCAAAGCGCGAACAGGCGAGAATTAACGCAATTGACGATTCCTTTATTGCTCGTGATCGCGTTGCTTTATCGCTCCAATTTCTTAATTAGTATATCAGTCGCGAATTGACGACAGCGAGGACAAAAAGCAAGGGTGAGGATAATCTCGTTCTTGAGAAACGGTGATATCGGAAACCGATTTGCTATTTTCCTCGGGGATTTTTACAAGAAGCGATAGGCACGTTTCATTTGCAATGTGTACTATGTAAGCCTTCGGTACATTTGCGTAAGACAATTACGGTATGAATTAAAATAATTGAAAAAAGGGAAAAAAAAATAGTGGACGTGGATAAAAAATTATTAAATTATTTATACAAGGAGGAGTGCAATAAAAATGGCATATTCGAACAAGTTTTGCACCCAGCGATAGAGCCAATTAAACCCCTCTTTTATTCAACAATCCTACTGGACTGCTTGTTTATTTCATTCCGCAATGAAGTGCCATATTGTAATAAAGCACAATTTAATGGTAAAATACGAAAAACATCACACCGCCATTCAATAATTGTGCATTTTATCAACGTCATTTGATCGGCAACGTGGCTGTATTTTATCGGCAAGGAAGTAAACGAAAACCAGGAAACGTAGATAGAGGAAGGACCGGTTATTCCATTTAAAAACGAAAATTTGGAAAAATATACAAAAATAGGGGGTGTCCAGTCTTTGTACGATTCAATCAAAACAATATCGGCCAGTTTTTATCAGGGTCTTATCTCGCCTCGCGTTTTGGAACGCAACAATTGATATCTGTCAATAACATTACGCAGATCTGGAAATTAACAAAGAAATTTGAATTTTCTTTTTCTGCGCATTTTGGGAGATCGTAATCGACTCGAAATCGGGGAACGTTGGTTTGAGGTGGTTCTGTTTGTCTTGGAAATGCATAAATTTATGCTTTTTACCCCATTCTTCTGACACCAATTTCGCTAAAATAGGCAAATTTAGAGAAAAGGTTTTGAATTCTTTAAAATTGGAGGTCAATTATTACATTTTATTTATTGTAATTATTTTTGAATTAGTATCTCTTGCGATTAGCCAATGGATCAAATATTCATCCAATAATTCCAATATTACTACAAAATATGAAAAAATACAAAATATTTCTTTGGGGTAAAAAAACAAACTTCTGGAAATCGATTTATGGATTTCTTCAGTTTCTATGGATTTCATTCGAGGGATATCACTTATTTCTATTAATTTGACTTTTAGTAATTTCTATCGACCAACATCCATCGTCGAAGGTCCTCGATTCGATTTCATACAAATCCTTGATTTCTATCGTATCGAAGAAAATTTGAAGATTTCCATCGATCGGAATCAGAAGTTTCTATCGATCGGAATCAAAGATTTCTATCGACCAACATCGATCTCGAAGGTCCTCGATTCAATTTAATACAAATCCTTGGTTTCTATTGTATCGAAGAAAATTCGAAGATTTCCATCGATCGGAATCAGAAGTTTCTATCGATCGCAATCAAAGATTTCTATCAACCAACATCGATCGTCGAAGGTCCTCGATTCGATTTCATACAAATCCTTGATTTCTATCGTATCGAAGAAAATTCGAAGATTTCCATCGATCGGAATCAAAGATTTCTATCGACCAACATCGATTAAAAAAATAAATAAATAAATGCTACCCCGAATTTTTCAATAAAATGCAACCCATTGTAGAAAATATTACTCAGAGAGTACAAATACTGCGTTGAAAAATGAAGATTTGCAAGCATTGCAAAAGGAAGCAGACAGATTAAAAAAATTAACCCTTAACGCGTCATGGAATCGACCAGGAAGATTGCATCTCGTTTGATTTTATATCAGTTGTCAGAAATGTATACAAAACCTCTTTTCCCTGATGCGAGCAAGATTAATTATTTCTCGTGACAATCGAATGTAAATATAGTAGCTAAAGATTATGGCACTTATCTTTTCTATCGCCACGCTTTCTTTTTTTGACTTCCTCGGGTTTTTTTTTTATTTTGATGTCTACACGAAAATTGCAGATAACGATTGTTTATAATACGTCAATTGCATTGTCCCAAAAATCCATTGCCAAATTATATTTTTCTCCTTATCTAATCGGCTACCGATTAAAATATAGAAATCCAAAAGCGGGTTGCCACAGATTTCAGTCATTGACGGGCATAAAAGTTACAATTTCTTTTTAATTCTTCAGACCAACATCCTTTTTTTTTAGAATAAAAATAATTTTGTTCGCATATTTTGAGAATAAAAATATTTTCATTTTTGCTAAAATTAGGAATTTTTTTCCCATTTGTCCTGCGTCAATTTTTTAGCAAAAGTGCAATTTCAATTTTTTCTCACACAAGCTTCTCTCCGTGGTTTCAAAAACCACTTTAAATAATTAAATATAAAATGTTACGAAAAATTGTAAATTTTATATCCTTCAAAATACGTCAAAAATTGTCACTTGAGTGTCTTGCCTCTATTAATTGCATTTTATAACTTAATTTTCTATTTAATTGATACTTTTAATTACAATTAATAACATTTGTACCAGCAATTGCGGTTAAACAAATAGTTGAAGTAATATTTTTTCCATTAACTTAATTAATTATGTTTTTCAATATGTTTAAAATAATTTGAATAATTAAATATTAAATATATGTATATAATGTTACAAGTGTAACTTAATTTAAAAAAAAAAATGTTTAAATTATACAAATCAAGATACACAAGTAATGCAATTAATAATGTATCCTGAGTGAATCTATAGAGGTTGCACTCAAGAAACAAATGAAAGAAAACAAGGTGATACACTTAACGGTTTTTCATTGACACTTTCAGTTTGTTGGAAAACGCAAAGAAGCGTCACTGAGAACACAAGCCTTGACTTTTTCGCACGATTCGAGACACGTAATTTGTTGCATGGCAAGTCTTGCTTTGTAACAATGCACAAGATGCACAGAAAACGCTCGCCCATATTTCAAAAAATTGCATCCTCCAAAATTTCAAGACGCCCCTCATTTTCCCAGTATTTGCACACTTTTTGCCAAGAATTTGCCCACACACTTTATTGCGGCTCTATATTGCACATATTACCTCCTTGACTCTTGTACAATTTTTGTCTGCAATCTCAATCACAATTTAACCCAATCTGATATAGCATTTGTAATGAAAAATGTGATTTTTTTTGACAATCTTGCGTGTGTTTGTCTCCCCCACACACAAGATAATATTACCTTTCTACTCGAATCATGCTGAACTTGTTTTTTTTTTCACGATAATTATACAAAATTGCTATGAAGTGTCTTCCTTGAATGTACGACAGGGAATTAAAACAGTTGATAAAGTAATTTGACGACAAAACAATATAAAAGTGCTAATTAACCGGTCGTGGCTGGTACCAAAAGGATTTATCAGTAACGATTTAAAAATTAGTACTTTAATTTGCTACCGATTAGGCTCAAACAGGATCCCCAATGGCGAGAAATTGAAATTACATTGACAAATATTTTTAACAGGAAAAAGAGAATCTTAAGAGGAATTTTTGAATGCTGTAATAAATCACGTGGGTACGATAGTTACTGTAATTTAGATGCAAAGAGGAAAAATATAGAGCAATTTTCGTGTCATAGTGACTTCTAGAGACTAGAAAATGTCTTATGCAGTTGCATCTGGATGTACTTTTGAGGGACACCATTTTAGAGGCAGTGAAATCCCTCAAAAAACCGAACTTCCTTTTGGAATTAATTTCAAGGAATTGGAAACAAACCCAGATTTTTCCTTTTCTCTTTAAATTTATTTTTTTCTAAATCACAATTTTTTTTTGGAAAAATACATCCTAAAATTCCATTTAATTATTTTTCAAATTATTATCAAACTATTTCCAATGTGTGCATTATTATTCGTACATATTTCAATTATTTTTCAAATGATTGCCTTTGAGAATAAAATCATACATTTTTTTTTTTTTTTTCAAATTTTCACCAAAACATTATCAACACACTGTGTAAACAAACTTGATTCTAAAAAAAAGACTCTCAGGCATTTCATTAACTTCATTTATTGGCCAGATAAAAAAATAGTTAAACCTCGAAAGTATTTTCCAAAAAAAAAATTATTGCCTTTGAGAATAAAATCATACATTTTTTGTTTCCAAATTTTTCACTGACAAAATTAGCAACCCAATGTGCAAACAAACTTGATTCTAAAAAAAAAGACTTTCAGGCATTTCATTGACTTCATTTATCGGTCGCATAAAAAATAGTGAAACCTCAAAAGCATTTTCAAAAAAAAAAAAAGAAAAACTATTTTCGTCTCTAATCATTGGTAGGAAGTAGCAACAACAAAAAGTGGTGCATTTCTTCTACACACTTACAGTATATGCATATAATAAAATGCAATGTTACCGCTGCAATAACCAACCTGTTTTTCCCCACCTTTTGTCAATAATCTTACACCTCTAGATGACTCTTTGGAGTTTTGTATATGCCTGTTTAATGTAAAACGAGCCATTTAACGAATGATACTTGCTCATCACATGCTGCAAGATCAAGGAGTCGTTTAATGAACTGTCCAGTGTTTGCTTCTACTTTCAATTTTATTGTTCGTTGTTGTTCACTTATTTTTTTGTTATTTTCTACGATAATTCGCTGCACCTCTTTCTCGCCTGTATCGCCGTCGAGTTTCCGTTTTGTGAAATTAATTGTCCAACAATAGACATTCTAACTTCAAATGAGAACGAAACAAGGAATATTTAACACCTTGTGCAATAACAGTTTGCGGTGTTTTAAGGGACAATGTAAAAATTCAGCAGTTGACAATGAAGGCAAGTTTCCAAATTTAAACGAAAAAAACAAAGAAAAAAATAAGATTTATTTATCTTGTGCTCTGTTTCGTGGTGATTCATTAAATTGCATGCCAAAGTGTCTTCTGTTTGCAGTAACAGTGATTCTTCGCTTTGCTTTATTTCAGTTTCCAAGATTTTGACGATATTTCCAAAGTTTGTATGAATCTGCAACAACTCACTTTGAATCAATATCAATATTTAGTCTAGGGGCAATTTTTTATATATAAATTTTGTATGTATAATTGTTGCTATTCAAGGAATCATTTTCTGTTTATTGTTCATGTGTGAAACCATGTAACAATAATGGATATATATGAATGTTGGTGTCGTTATCAGTACACCAGAAAAATAAATGAAATATTGTCATTCGCGAAAATCTTTTTGGAAAAGTTCATGTTTTGATGGTTGTCAGTGATTTTTTTTTTCTAGCCATTTTTTTATCGTTCAGAATCAATAAATAATAATGGAATAGAATATTATAGAATAAATAAAAATTTGTTCTCCATAAAAGATTTGTCATAACAAACAAAATTAAGAAATTTGTATATTATGCAACAATTTTAATGAATTTTTTACATATTTGACATGCTAATGTATCATTATTTTTGTTGAAATTACACTAAACCCGAAACCCTAGAAAAACCGTAGAATTTTGCCAAATCCATAAATTTCTGTTCTTGGTGTAGATTTGGAATTTTCTCCAATATCTATAATATCAATTTTTTCCAGTTACAACTATTTTGAAAATGTGTAAAATATATTCGTGGTCTATAATTTCCCAGAAAAAATTGTTTAACTGAAAATATAATACTAATAAATATAATATATTTCCTTTATACATATATCTGAAAAAAAATATCTACATATTCGATATTTGTCAAAAAATAAATAAAACGTATATTATTTATGTTTGTTCCAAACTATGGAAATTTTTCTAGCTTTTCTTTTCTCGATTGTTTACTTTGAAGTAAACAAAAAATGATACTTCGCATTCCTGCGGAAATTTTTGTCGGTATCTCCCAAGTGTGGGAAACAAATAGATTATGTTTGTGTTTCTACGGAATGGTATTTGTCTTATCGTTGTAATGTGAAGTCCATTAAGTTGAAAATATCTTTTTGGTCGATCGATTCACCAAAAACTTATTTACCGTATCGCTGTAATGTACAGAGGGAAATTTTTGTTGTCTCTGCTGATTAAAAAAAAAATATGATTACTTTTAAATGACCGTCGCGATAAAAGGTGGGCTTACTCCTCAATCTGATCTAATCGTGATTTGAATGCCACAAGTAAACTTCGTTATCATAATTAACGAATATGATTTTTATCGTTTGTGCATATTATCTTTCCATTCACTTTTTCATTTAGACTTTGGAGCGTTAGATTAAATTAATATGAATGGAATGACTGCGCCCAGTAGTATTTTGTAGTCAATTGTTTGAAAAATTGTTAATACTTATTTTTCGTTAATTTTTTTTTTAGAACTATAATACAGTCCCTAAAAATAATTACAATTGCATAATCTTGATATTTTTATAGCAAACCATCGTAAAACGACTTTTAAATTTCCTATTTTGTCAATAATTTTTTTATTAATTACCAATTGTAGTAACTATTAACCCTCTATTTTTTTTATTTTTTTTTATTATAATTAATCTTTTTAACAAAAATTGGAATTATTTTTTCACTCCTTTCTGTCTAGCTTTCAATTATTAATCTTATTGAATTTTTTCATACTGTACAGATCGATTAGATTTTGATTAGACAAAATACAAGTAGGACATATTCATCTTTAAGTGGTTTAGCTTCGTTTGATAAGTATCGACATTAGCTGAGAATGAAAAAAAAATCTATTGTTGGAATTTTTATTATATCAGTTTCGCAATTAACCCAGAAATGTCAAGACCCTTTTGGTTTTGAAAACTTTCAGGTCAATGTGAAATTTCTATTTACAAATTTTTATTCCATTTCTTTTTTTTTGGTAATTAAATTTTTTTTATTAGTGAAAGTCGCTGAAATTCTATAAATAAAATTTCAGGTAAATTTTGGTGTATTTAAATTCCGGAATATTTATGAAATTTACTACCAAAAAAATGTAATTTCCAAAAAATAAAGCAATAGAATAAAAATTTGTGAATAGAAATTTCACTTTGACCTGATAATTTCGAAAATTGTTATTTTCTATTTAAATAAATTTAAATTTCTATTTAAAGAAATTTAAATTTTATAGCTCAGGAGGTTAAAAACCCAGATTCTCAAAATTTTTAATCACAAAATACCAATTTTCTCAAATAAAGTTTGAAACCAATTTTTCTTTTTTTCTACATAGGCTCTACAATGATTAACTTCCATGAAGGTTTCGTTTTTGAAATATTTCAAAAATAAAACATTGGCCGAATATAAGCCGAGATTGATTCCGTAAACAATAGCGAAGTTGGCAAATAAACACACATAAAGTTGAAGTTTTTCCTATTACTTTTATCACTCCATGAGTAATAAAGTCAACGTTGATCAACAATTCCTCGATAATGTGATCACTTTTGTACTTGCATGTACGTAAGAAATTATAAAACGAGTAATATCATGAGAAATCAAGGCACTTATTATCAAACACCAAAGTTCTTATCGCATTTTAATTTCATACCCATTATATTATGCTCCTTTCAATACCGCAAACTTGGTCACGCCTCTATTACATATTACGCGATTCTTTCATTCACTATTTTTCTTGATACCGTGAAAGAATGTTACTTTCATGCCTTTCTTGCTGGAACCACTATCATTCACAAAAAGTTAATTGATAATTTTAGGAAGAAATGAAAAAAAAATTCACGAATGGGATAAAGACTGCTTAAAAAAACATTTAATTGAGAATGTGATTTATTATCTTACATCAATATTCCTTTTTAATTATCTCCACTTTATTTATACACTTTTCATGTTGTAGTATCAAAGTAGAGGAATAATGCATTAGAAATTAGGTGTAAAAGTGCATGCAATAAATTGCACTTCATTCTTGAGGGACAAAGCACTGTTTAGAAATTTTATTGTACGTCAATTGTGGGTCTATTTTTTATTTAAAAAAAAAGAAATCTAATCTGAAATCAATCATAAGAGCGAGTCAATATATTACCAATGTTGGTCTATTAAATGTAATTAGACTGGAATTGAAAAAAGGCACAAATTGAGTAAACGCAAAAAATGTAAAAAATTTTTCTTTATTTTGTACAACATTGCATAAATAATTGGACCTTTTCGAGACAATAATCTAATAATTGCCTCTTTTTCTAGTTCCCCACAATTTTTTATTTTTAAATCCAGAAATTGTTCTATTCTTCTCCTTCCAGATTAAAATTTGTGCCACAGAAAAGGTGCCCCTTATTTTTCTTCATAAACAAATTACATGCACTTACGTTTTTGCTCAACGGGGAAGTAACTTTCCGTGCCATAAAACAGTTACATATTTCAATAGATTATGAAAGTAAACTAAAAACAACAAAAAGAAAACACGAAATGGAAATTTTCTTTGCGGTTTACGTCTCACCATAAAGAAAGTGACCTTATAGCGAATTTCTCTTTTCGATGCTTATCGTTAGAGAAAATGCAATTTGCATTCCATTGTCTCGCTTGTTAACCCTTAACAATTAACGTGGGGTCTTGTTACGAAATTACAAAAGCATAGGAAATATTTTAATCCAGAAATGGTGGTTTTTTATTTTTTTTTTACATTCAACAGTAATAAACGCAGTTAAAATTATTGTTTTAAAAGAAATAATAATACTCAAAATTTATGTTTTCAAATTATAATTTATTAATTATACTTAAAATTTATGCGGCGTTACCATTCTCGGGTTAAGAAATCATCCTGCTGTAAATATACTACATTATCAGGAAAATGTGTCATTTTTCCTCTGAAATATTTACTATAGCGCTGCTAGCATTTGTTATCACGCCGAAACGTTGTAAGAGCAAAAATACTGCTTTTAATCTACCAAAACGTCATTTATCAGCGTTGAAGCTGCTTTCAAGGTATCCTTGTATCTCTTGGATAAGTACATTCGGGACTTAGAAATGATAGAAATAATAAAAATTAATTCTTGGTAATTTGACAAAAAAATTAGGAAATTCGTAGCCAAACTAATTTTTTTTTGTCAGAGCAAAAATTAATTCTTGATAATTTAACAAGAGAATTTGGAAACTCCGCAGTAATTCAGTAACAAATTAGGAAATTGGTGATAATAGTACAATTTCCATTTTTTCCCATGTGATTGAACTGAAAATCAGGAAAATGCAATTTTGAAACGTGAAAGAAAGATTCATTGAGGTATTAATTAGAGTATATTTCATTCGGAAACGTGTTTATGTAAAAATGTTTCTTCTGGCACACACACATACACCTGTGTACCACCTGTGTCGTTAATTGTTATGTTTCTCTGATAAGTACCCCACGTATGTGAATAATATGTATATGTAATAAATTGATACGAATGTGTTGCTCTGCTTAACTCACATTGAAAATCAGAGTATGTACATACATGTACACCGAATAGTCATGAATAAATATTTACCACATGAAATATTCATGGAATAATGGTATAATTTAGTATGAAGCCTACAAGTATCGAGTCCAGTGTATCAGATACATTTCTCGCCTGTGAAGTAATTAAATAATGAGCAAATAATATAAGAAACGCATAAAAACGCGGTAATTTATATAATTATGCTGTAACAACGGTGTTTAGAAAATAATAAGCGAAAGATAAATAATATTTATTGCAATACAATTAATATCATTTTTTTATTATGCTCTTGAGTCTGTTCCTTTATATTTCACGGCTTATCAATACTCCAATATCGTACGACAAATTTTCACAGGATGATACTTGTAAGTAGAATTAGAGAAAAATTGAAAAAAAATGTTTTTCTGGCTTAGCTACTTATTTTCTGAAATATTGAAATAACAGTAATAATTCATACGACATTTGCAAGATTATTAAAAATGTGGTAAAAAAATTTTAAGGGACGGGATACCACTATAATTTTTTTTAAAAATTGATTTTCTTTGTTATTGGCTCAAAAAATTTGGTAAAAATATTTTATTAACTTCAGTACCTTAATTTTATACATATTATATATATTTATTATTATAATATATCATTAATAAGTTTATTATGAGAGATTTGAAATATTTATTGATAAAATTCTTAACGAATAAAATATATATCCCTTGAAATACAATAACAATCTCATCGGTGCCACATTTTGTAACAGTTTGAACATTATAGATTACTTAATTTCGAGTCGTCTCATTAAAATGAGTCATATCTATTGTTAACATACTCAAAAAGTCCCATGATAGTAAATACTCTTGTGTTTTGACTTTTAAATTTTTATCACTAAATGATATCATCGATTTCCTAATATCTTTTTGACTAATTATTTTTTTTTAATTAATATTTGTCACCGATTAATCTCGATTGGGAAAAATTAGCAAAATTCATATTGCTCCTGGATCCACGATTTCGCATGGAATCAATTTTTATGAAAATTAATATCCGTTTTTCTTATTTCCAGGTGACGTTGAAAAAGCTGAGGAAGGCCCAGTAGATTTTGAGAAGGCTATCATTCTTACAGGTACGTTCCTCAAATTTCTATAAAATGTATCATTTTTAAAATTCCCATAACTTTTTTCTTTTCCAACGATTTTCCATTTTGAAAAATAATTTTCCATCAATAAAAATAATTGCTCCGCTGAACTTGTAGCTCGATTACAAAACATTTGAGTGTCGGTATTGTTTTAAGAACTTTGCACCTTTTTTTTTCTTCAATAATATTTAAAAAATGGTAAGACGGGAAGGTTAACACCCTTCTTTGCTGATATTGCTTCATTGTATTGCAGCATTCGCCATAAGGTCAACGTACAGTTGAATTTCTTAACACATCCGATAGGAAATATAATAATAAAAAATGGAATTAAGAATTTCCAATAATTTTTCTTCTGATTTTTTGCAATTTCTTTTTTGCAGGATATGGAAAATTCAATTATTTGTTACTCCTGGCGGTCTTACCAGCAGGATGGGCGAGTATCTATTCGTCAAATGCAATCTCATACGTTTTACCTTCTGCCGAATGTGACCTGAGTTTGACGATGTTTGACAAAGGGCTATTGAATTCGATGCCCTTTGCTGGTAAATTATAGAATTTTTTTTATTTATTTATTATGCGACTCCAAATTATGTTAACAAACGCTAACCATTGAATGTCGAAATCCATCCCATTCGATGCCAGACGGCAGCTGCTGTTATTCGAGAAAAATATAATTTCAATCCCTTGTCGGATTATCAAAAATGACTCATATTTGATTTTATCAAGAATGTGAATGCACGGAATCAACAATTCGTACGAAAATTTTCCTCTTTTGTCTTCCGGGTATTTGACGATGAATGGAGAAAAGGAGTTATCAGATAACGATACGTTTTATTTTGCTGCTGAGTAGAAATGTTATTGTTTTGAAAAAAAAACAAAACAAATTTTAATACATAGAAAAATTTATATTCCACAATTTACTACAAAAATCCTTGAAGTATAATTAAATTCATTTTTGTTGTATCCCAAAATTACTGAATTTTGGGTCACCCATTTTTTAATAAATTCTCAATATTTGTTATAATTGAAATTTTCCCTTTCAAAATCAATAGAAAATTTATCAGAATTCCTCAATTCTTTCTTTTATTTTCTTTGATTAAAAAAATGAATTTATATCTTAAAAATAATTGTATCTTCTTAATCACAAAATTTCTCAGACTCTTTTTAGTCAATAAATTAATTGTAAGTGTCACTAACTAATTAATTCAATTAAATGATTTTAAAAAAAAAAGAAAAATCAATTCCTGGTCCACTTTCAAAATTAATTAAAAAAAACTTTATCAGAATTTTTCTGTGACTTTTCTAAAAAAAAATCCCTAATTTCTGGAATTTCTTACAGGTATGATCTGCTCATCTTTCATATGGGGATTCGTGGCGGACACTTTTGGCCGCAAAAAATTGATGTCATACGGATACTTATGCACCGCTTGCGTTAGCTTGGCCGGTTGTTTCTCACAGTCATCGTGGATATTAATTCTATTCAAATTCTTAAACGGAGTTCTGTAAGTTTCCCCTTTTTCTCGTATCACCTGAAAACATCTTGGCACTTCCGTTTTTGTCTCCTTATCCTTGTATGCCATGGCGACGTCGACGTCGAACGACAGTCACTTTCGTTGCAACAAGCGCTAGCCAAAAAAAAAAGAAAAGCGTATAAAGTATTTAATGGTTATAGATTTTACCTACATACTTTCAGATCTTATCCATGACCTCGATTGTGACATTAGTTCTTTCATTTCACTTCTTTTTCGTGTACAATGACAATTTTTCATATTTATTGAAATTGTTGAAAGAAAAGACTGGTACTTGAATTACCATCGATTATGGTGACGCAATTTTTTAACGAGAATTTCTTGTCGATAAAATAAATAATGACATCCATTCTTTCCTTTCGATACAAAAAAAAAATGCGAAAGTTAAATAATGGATACGAAATTGTTACTTAAATGGGTGACTAAAAAAAGTTTCACTGTCCCCTTACGCCAACAATGAATTAAAAAATTGCCATTGGGAGAAAAGTATTTTTCTTTAGGTCAATACCAATTTTTTTGAAAGAAGGAAATGTTTTTAGATCAAGGGAGAAAATAAAGATTTTTATTATTATAATTTTCCCGAAAAATAGAGTCGGAGTTGATCATTATTAAAATTGTGATTATTATTAAATTATTTGATTTATTACAACAATACATATGTTTTCAAAAGACAAACGTATTCAGAAAAAAGCTTCCCTATTAAAAATAAAAGAGAAGTAAAAAATCAAAGTTAAAATCGAAATAATAATAATCTGATAAAATCAGAAATATTTAGTGAGAAAGAATTATAGTATCTAATTCCGAAAATCTGTGCGAATCCGAAAAATTTGAAATTTTAGAAAATAATTATACATAAAAATAATTATGTAACAATATTAATATATAAAATAATTTTATAAAAACGAGACTGCGATAAAATATATAATATTTCCCGGTTTCTTGCCTCATGGATGGATCTGGATACTGGAAAAAAAAAGTATTTTTACTGAAGTTAAAAAAAAAAGGCATATATCCATTAATGACTAGACTCTATGTAACTTCTTTCTTTCTAGTATATCTGCACCCTATGCATCACTAATGTCTTATTTAGCAGAGATTCATAACGAAGACAATCGGTCCCGAGTATACATGTGGTTGGGGGTCGCTTATTCCCTGGGAAATATTTCCATTCCATGTAAGTATTCGTCATTTTTCTCTAATATTTTTTTTTCAATTTTTTGGCAATATAAAAAGACTGGAAAAATAATAGGACTCATAAAACAATTTTAAAAAATGCAAGAATTGTCACAAGAAATTTTCACAGAAATTGGAAAATGTTCTATCAATATTTACGAATATTAGTAAAATTCGAAATTATTGTTACCTAATTTTGAATTTTGATAATTTCAAAATCAATAGTCACTGTAATTAATTTGTAATCAATTTGAATATTTTCCAAAAATCAACGAATTCTTTAGTAAAATATGCAACAATAAAATAAATTCCAGCAAATCAATGAAAATGGTACAATCAAGTAATTTCTTTGCATTAGTGTTAATTTCGAGTATCTTTCATTTTCCTTTTTTTTTATGCATACAAACAAAATTCATATTAACGTCTTGGATTTTCCATGACATTTGAAACCCCACACGGGAATTTCCACGTTACTTGAAACACGAAATGCAATAAAATAAAATTGCCTCTGTCACTCTTTGCAACAATTTCTTTTCCATAAAATAAATGAACAAACTGGTTTGCGCGACGTTCGTCGAATGTGCATGCGAACGCATGTAATTGAACAATAATGTTTTCATCATGACACTAACAGTAATTGCTCGCTAATTAAATTGTACGATAGTGTATATTCTCCGCGGATTTTCTTTGCCATAAATCTTGTAATCCTTGATACAAGTTTTTTACATACTGCGAATATCTTCTTCCTCATTTCTATCAACATTCTACAAAAAAAAAAAGACCATGATCATATTCATAATTCTGATGCAAACGGTAAAAATTTGCATTTTTCTAATTGCCTCTATTTTTTTTTTCATTTCAGGTCTCGCATGGCTCATAATTCCGCAAAAGTGGCACTGGAGTTTGTTCGATAACTGGATAAATATCAATTCGTGGAGAGTGTTCCTGGCGATATGCTCGATACCTGAATTCGTAGCGAGCTTTGCGATGTCGATGTTTCCGGAAAGCCCAAGATTTTTGTTATCGAAGGGTCGATCGATGGAGGCACTCGAAGTCTTCAAGAAAATGTATTCGATCAACACAGGAAATGATCCGGATACATATCCAGTAAATAGCTTTTTTTTTCTTAATTTTACTAGTCTCAGATTTTTCCCTAGGCTTATCTGCACCCTAAAACCGAGTTTCATAAATTTTGTTGGCATTCGACGTTTTTCAATTTCACAAGTGACACATTTACTCCTGCTTTCTCGGTTTGCGCAAAGCATTCCTGTTCGAGCTCTGACCCTCGAACAGTACCGATAGGTGACTCGGTGTTAATTATAGTTAATTAAAATCTTTAGTTTCATTTCCATCTTTCTTTTTCTTTTATGAACATTTATTTCAGGTAAAACATTTGATCGATGAATCATGGGAAAAACCAAGTAAAAGTGGAAACATGGCTCTGATACAAAGTGGTTTGTTGCAAATCAAACCTCTTTTCCTGCCACCGACTGTTTTCAGATTAATGTTAATTTGCGCGATACAGTTTGGCGCAACCTTAGGGTACGTTGTTACAATAATTGTCTCATTTTCTCAATTTTTACAAATTTATATATTTATTCAAGCAGAATTGAAATACATTTTTTTATTCTCGAGTAATTGAAAATAAAATTATAATAAATAAATATTTAAATTTCTGGGAAATTCGACATCTCCTTTAGCATTATTTTTCAATTAATTATTTCTTTTTTGTTCATTTCAGATCGAATTCTTTAAAATTATGGATGCCACAATTGTTCGCGATGATCGAAACTTATGAAAGTAATCATCCGCTAACGGAAGCTTCGGACTCGTATCCATCGCTTTGTTACATGCTCGACGAATCGTCTTTCAAAAATTCCTCGAGTTCGATTAATGAAACTATAATCGATGAGCCTTCGTGCAAAGAAGTACTACTCATTTTTTTTAATTTATACCAATATTCTTTCCACTTCGGTAAAGTCAATGTAAAAAATTAGTCACAAGAAACAAAATTAAATAAAATTATATATATATATAAAAAATGAATTCCGATACCAAACTTCTTATCGAAGAAGAAATTTCTTCGATCGTGGCTAACTTGTTACATCGAGTGGAAAGTTCTACGCAGGAATTCTTTTTTATAACTAAATTCGTTTGAATTTCAGGTGATATTAAACGCCACGGTATATATAAACTCAATCGTAATAGCTCTGACTGGAGTTATTGGGTACACCTTGGGTGGTACCTTAATCAACACTGTTGGGAAGAGGAAGCTCATGGGTAAGACTTTAATGATTTTCTCCTAAAAATAATTGAAGGATTATCCATTAATTAGGGTGGTTGGGAAGGACGCCCAGTTGTACGCTACATATCTACGCTGATAAGATGAGAAAAACGTGTATCGATCGATGCACCTCGTGGGTCCTAAACATTTGCCAGTCCTTTCAAAGTTAAATCTAACAATAAAAAGTCAGAGAGCGCGGCAAACTTGTATGTCGTTAAATTTGTATGTCATTATAATCAATTTTTTAATAATTACATTTTTACAATTACAACAATTTTTCCAAGTTCTAAATCTAATTATATCATTCAATTTTTTTTTCTTTTTTTCAGTATTTTGCTTTCTTTTTGGCGGATCCTGTTGCGGAGTATTATACTGGGCGGAAGATTCACATGCAATTTTAGGGATATCGGCTGTTTTTGTTGCACTTTCCAGTGTCGGCGGTGCAGCCGTTATCAGCGTAATCGTTGACAATTTCCCGACGAGTCTCAGGTAATATTTTCAAATTTATTATTCATTTCTATTACTAATTTTTATTATTCATTTTACAATTAATACCAGTTCTTTTGTAATTGCCACGTCCGGCAAAAATGGCCCAGATATCAATTGGACTTTTTTCCTGGTATTTCCCAAATTCCTGAATAAAAATAGACCCAATTAAGGTCGTAAAATAATTGTGGGAGTAATAAAAATTTAATAACGATAGCAAACGCGTGCATCACAGTCGGGGGCCAGCTGTGTTATGATCCGTATTACCCCGAAATCTGAATGGACAACATTTTTATCTATTCTACATTTTTTACTAAATTTATTACGACATAATTTTCTCGAAAAACCGCAAAGCACGCATTATTATCTTTACATCAAGCAAATCTGGAAGCCGTCATGTGCGTAGAGCAATTTTTGCTGCAATCGTTTCTCGCAATCAGTCACGACGTCGAATTGACGTCACAGAGTGTCTCAAGTCCGCTCGTGATATCTGGATTTTTTTTTTTTTCGATTGATATAGAAATCTGCTCGATTATTAATTATGCTCATAATAACTTGTTCATCCCGAACGTAGAATAAGAAAAATAAGGAAAATGAGACTTTTTTTTCTAATTTTGGTTACTATTTTATATAATTTTGTCTAAACAGTTTTCTAAACGTGTTTCAATAATAATTTGAATTATAATTATTATTCTTATTAATTATATTATTAATTATAATTTTTCTAAACGTCTTTCGATATCGCAAGTTTAAAGGATAAACTTGGAAATACCCCGAGAAGAAAATCCTGGCAACTTGAATTAAATCGCAAAGATGAAAATTCATTGCAATTGCAATTGCAGAGTTTCGCAGTTTCCCAAAACTCAATGTAATAAAATAAGGACATTTCTAGTAAAGAAATTCAGAGCGAACACCTTTTTTCAATTTGACCTTTTAATATCGGTGCCCCGTAAACTCGAATACCCCGAATCCCAGTCTGGTCGACTCGACGCTCGATCATTAATCAAACCGAACAGTTGTTTCCGATCATGCGGTGCTCGAATGAATGGTTTTTTCTTCTAAAAATCATTCATCGAGTTTGCTCTTTGTGATTTAACCCTTCGCACTATGATTATTTTCCCAGTTTTTTCTCGGTCAGCTTCGATTCCATTTTTTGTGGGTTCGATATCTCATATCAGGAGATCGGGACTCGCGGTTACACTTTCCTCGTGTGATTTTCGACTCGATTGTCAATTTTATGTGTCGATAGGGGTAATAAGTAACAATTTTCTTTTTCTTCCTGTTCCAGAACCATGTCCGTCAGCATCACAATGATGCTCGGGAGAGTCGGTGCTGTCATAGGCAATCTTCTCTTCCCCGTCTTATTCGGTCTCGGCTGTTTTGGACCATTCGTAATGATTGGAACTGCATGCTTAGGTATGACGTCAATTTTTAGTTCGACTCTTTCGAAAATCCATAAATTTTTAACAAACAATTTTATTGAAATTCTTTAGTATTAATTATTATTTTATTATTTTTTCGAAACCACGTTTTTCTAAAAATCTAAATGAATGTCAAACGTCTAAAAACGAATTTCTTGAATTCTGTTCCAGTGTGTACGGTGTTGGTTCCATTCCTGCCACAAAAGCGTCATTTTGGAGACAAAGACTCGAACGAAGGCTAGACACAATTAACACTCGAAAACCTGTATCATACCAAAACACATTTGGTATAAATTTCTGAATTATACCAAAACGCAGAATCGGATGAACCCGCGCAATGTATTTTTTTTTACAATTGTTGTGTATAAAAATATGTAAAAAAAATAATGTCTGATCGCAATTAAGGTTGGTGCACCGACACGGGTCTCGCAGGCCGGAAGTCGATGGACTCTTCTTTGTAATATAATAATGTTAATAATAGAGTACGCTAAAAATATATTTAAAATAACATATTCGTTAAACATTTCGATGTAAATTATTTTTAATAAATATTTTCATACGAAGGCTATGTGCTATTATTATTATTATTATTATTATTATTATTATTATTATTATTTACATCCCAAGACTAATTGACCACCCATTCAAAACTTCCCCACTGTGATTGGTCCATTTTTGTAAATTTGCGTCCTACGACAATGCGGCATTTTCTTTGCGTGTCAGCCTTTATGACCCCTGACCATCCAACACGAATCGTATTATGAAAATAGCAAAGAGCACTTTATCGAGCAAATATTGATCAGAGTTGATAAATATATTTTTTCCAAAAATATAAAAAAAATTTCTTGTAGAAAAATAAAACTGGAATCAACTACGGAAAATATATACTTAACCTCAAAAAATATTCTCAAAGTCGGTAAAATTGAGAATGTATGTACGTACGTACGATTGCGCAAAGTAGAAACCTTCGTTTTTGCGCGATGCTCCCGGTGAATCCTGCTCGTTCGCGTTACGATTATAAAAGTTGAACCGACCGATGGAAGAAACACGGTAAAACTTTATTATTATCTCCTTGTAACTTTCAGTTGGTTCGTCTTAGTCCCGAAAGATGGCTCCCTCGGTACCACGAGGAGCCCCCCGATGAAGATCCTCGATTCTGCACATATGTTTTGCCACCTACCGACGATGGAAATTTCTATTTCTATGGCAAAAAAGAAAGAAGGGAAATCATATATCCGTGTTTTTTTATCGCGCTCGGTCAGTTTGTCGTCCGCGAAGGAGTTCGGTCTCGGTTTGATTGAATAATAAAAGACAACGGCCTGACGGGAAAGAAAGTGTTTCGTCAGAGTGGTCATTAACATGTGGACGTTCGAGAAATGATACCAAATAGATATGAAGGTTTCATTTAAACGTTACTTCTGTCATGCCAGTTTATTGGAATTTCTTCTTGTTCTAAATTAGAAAAGCAAGAAATATCGATTTAATAATAAAACTTGCCTTGCCGCTATCCTAAAAACGATGGAACTGAGCAATCTAATTCATTGGTAAGATTTTTGTACCATCATTTGTGAAAATATGCCTTTCCTTTTTTTTTTCATTTTTTTTTAAGAAAACAGAAAAAATTGCTTGAAAATGACACAATATTGAAAAAAAATGTTCCTTTCTTTTTTTTCTTTTCTGAGAAAACAAAAATTTCTTTGAAAATGACAAAGTTAAAAAAATAGAAAAAATTCATTTATTTTTTAAGCATTAATCCGTCGGAGTTTCATTTTGTGTCCAATTTTTTAAGGATTTTACGCTACTTTTTGTTATCGAGAAAATTGTGATTTCGAATTTCTGTCCCCAAAAATGAATTAATCGTATTTTTTTAGTAATTCTCTTGTTTTTTCAAACATATTTCAAAAATTGATACATCATTTGCAACTTGGGTACAAAATTTCAGAAATTTGATGATACAAAATTCTAAAATTCTCGACTAAACTCGTTAAATTGCTACACGTAATTCTTCAAATCATTTCGATTGACTCTTATCGAGCTTATGTAAAATATCAGAAGCAATAATATAGGTGACATTACTTATAAATTCGTAGCGCCTATATACGATACTCGATCGATTTGTTATTACATAATTGAAGCGCCTTAATCTTATCGGCTGGTTTTAATGTTTTGCAATGACTTTCTACCGAAAGTTTTTTGATACACATTTGTAAATGCAAGATGTATGTCGAGTAACTTTTTGCGAACAAACTTTAAAATTTATTTTTTCTCCAAAATCCCCAAAATTGTATTTTACTTATTCGCTACTAATTTAAATCGTAAATATTATTCAGATACAAATTTATTGTAGCAATTTTTTAATCGCCATTGATTAATTTTTATTATTATAAGAAAGAAATTCGAATAACAAGCCTTCGTTCTCCTATACCGCAATGTCGGATCTACAATGGTAGTCCCAAAATTTCCCAAAATTTGAATTTCGAAGAAATGGAATTTTTTAATTATCGATAAACTCTTCGTGACTCGATCGATCGATTTACATCGTATAGTAATTTTATTATTCAAGGTACCAGAAGAAAATAGGAACTTACGACAAGCAACAATGGGAAAAGACAGTGGAACAGTATATCCTGGAAGGTTTCACGCACGTTCCTATGCGTACCGCCAAATTAAAGACGGAGTTCATCGACGTCGATCTCGTCAGAGGATCCTCCTTTCCAAAAGCGAAACCAAAACACGGTTTAAGCACCGTAGCTTTTTTAGCTATACAAAGGCTATTATTCCTACCGTTACACGCTAAATGGTGGATACAGCAAACGAGCCCTCGCATATTTGCATTGTTTGTATTACTTTACTGCTTGCAAATATTAAATACGTGTATTTATTTCTTCTGTGATGAATCCAGTGATAACGAATCGGATGTACGTCGACCTACTACCGCATACGACCTTTTTCGAAATTTCTGAACTCGCCCCGAACTGTCGGATCAGCTTTTTTTCTGCGCCGATAAAATTTTTTTTGGACTAAGTTTGAAAATTTAGTTTTTTAACAAATCGGAGAAGCTTTCGAGTCGAACGAATAAAATTCACCAGATTTCAGAGTTGGTATCGACTAAAATTTGAGAATTTTTTTCCCAGGAGAGTTCAGAAACTTTCAATAAAATTTTGTTAAGATAATATTGAGCTATAATAGTTAATCCTTTTTTTTTGTTTTCGATACAAAAAAATTTAGATTCTGTCAGGGTCCGAGGTGACGATTCCAATTGTTATGATGCTCGTGTTGTGTATGTTACATTCGCAAATTGTTTCTACCAATTCTGGTCCAGTTACTGTAAACGGACAGAAAAAGACCAGAACACGTGGGAGATCCAGGCAAGTTCGCTGCCGATTGGGAAAGTTAAGGAGTAGACAAAATTTAAGTGAGTATGACCTTAATTCCACACAAGGAATGTGTGCACACACATTGAATATTCTAACGGTACAATGAAATACATGCTCCCTCATTTTGTTTTGTCCCTGAAAACCCTGAATTAATCTGGGCGTCGATACTTAAAATACAGTTTTTGAAATATTAATAATATATAATAAAATTTAATATTATATTTAAATTTATATATAATATGGATTAAAATATTTTCTTGAACATTTTCAAATTTTTTTTCTAGGAGTAAGCGACGATTGTAAATCATCGCAGGATACAGCTTCCGAAAAAGCGAGTACGGTCAGTGGGGAAATTCCTCCTTCGGTGAGATTTGCAAAAAAAGTAACGATCGATAATGTTGTGGCGTCGTCGTCTTCGACTGCAAGCGTAACCGCAATCGCAATCGCAACTGTATCCGAAACCAAAGCTATCGTTACGGTTTCTAACGAAACGCCAGCACCAGCAGTAAGATTACCCTTGTCAATTATTTATTTGTCGCATATCACCTAGAAAAAGAACGGCGTGTTCAAACTTTCCAGAATTTCATTTTTAACAGGCAGCATCTTATGATAAGGAATCCTGTAAAGAAGGTGAAAGTAGCAACAGTTTAGAAAATAATAGTCATAAAATTGATGAAGTTCCTAATGTTGAAGAAGTGCAAGGTACAAAAATCACAATTTACGCATACACTAACGTTCAAAAGTTCGAAAGCAGTTCAACTTTCCTGAGAAGTTCAAAAATCTTTTTTTTGGCCTCGATTACGCCAAAGTATTTTTTTAAAAATTTATTGTTCGATAACTTTTAGATTTTTCAATTGTAATTGTTTAACTGGCACGGTCTTAAAGTTGAAAAATGCGTGGGTTAATTGAGGGTCAATATTATGAAAGCAACCAATTAAAATTAATTTTCATTCACATCTACTCTTCACGCTTGCGCTCAAAAAATTCTAACCTATTATTCACTTGTAGTTGAAAATGTCACATTAATTAGAATCGCAATCGATTTGAAATTCGTTATTCTCTCAATCTCGGTACATATTTTTTTTTAGCATTTGTCAAACTTTAGATAATAATAAATAAATTGGATACGTGAATTTTGGTATTTTTATTAGAAATTCCTCGCTGCTTCAAAACTTTTGAACGGTACTGTATTACCTTTTTTAGGCCAGGGATCTGAAATGTTCATATGCACGTGCTAAAAATAGTAGAATATCGTTATTGCCATCGATTTTATAACGACTGTACTATTTTTTTTTCAAAAATATCTCACAAAATTAATTATTAGTCCTAGAGAATGCAGAAAACATCGGAGGAGACAACGTCGTGCCTCAAGACGACGATGGTTTTGAAAGTTTAAACGGAAATGTATCGAGTGACAACGATAAAAGTGGAATTAAAGCCGACCTGCAATTAAAAAAGTCAAAAGCTAAACGCAACGAGTCACTGAAGAACGACGAAGAGCGAAGGGTATGGATGGATCAAGGTATAAAAATAATTATAATAGTAGATTATTTATTTCGTCTAGAAATTTCTTTTTTGAGTAACAAAAATCTTTCTTCTTTTTTTTTAATAAAGGTCCAGGCAGCGTTCGAAAGAAGAGCAATTACTCGGACAGCGAAGGCGATGCCAAAAATCAATCGGTGAGAATCGCAATGAAAGAAATTCCGAATATGCTGCACTTCCTCGACTATTATTATCCGCTCTCCAACTTCTGTGATAATCATAACGAATAAAATATATTTCCAAACTTTGGTTACGGGGAATCCCCCGCATAGAAAATCAGCAAGAGTTATTTTCAACTCGCCCACGCAGGAACTTTCTAGATTAGTTTCTGCTGCGAAGTTTGGCTATCGGCAGATAATAAATATTTATCTTTCAAACGGAAGTACCCGGTACCCAATTGGTACACCGGAGTAACCGCAAATATTCAAAGCGGTAGAATATTTATTACCTAGTCGATTAATCTCCAAATTACCCCTACCGAGTTCAAAGTTATTTATAACAAAGTGCATTTATGATTCATAACAAATTCGATTTATGTTGTTGCTCTATTTATGCTCAATACTATGTCTCGAGCCAAGAAATCGGAGCGGAATTTCGAGTAGCTTGTATTTCCTATGATTTTATGGGAAACTAGAATTGAAGTCGAATCGAATGAGAATTGTTATAAATTTTTACACTGAAAAATTCTGCGACTGATCGTTTCGAGTGAATTTCGTCTCAAATTATTTTTTTTTTGCAGATTATTGGATCGATCACTGGCAAACAAGAATGCGAAAGCGAGGAAGAAGGAGAATGCGAAGAAACTGTGGTAAATCATTTAACCGAAGCTACCACATCGGCGACAGAATGGATGGGTGTTACGACAAATAGCGATGAATGTAGTTACAGGTATACTTCAAGTAATTCTTAACACTATTTCTACCGCGCTAATAAAAATAAAAATAGTAATGAAAAATCCAAAAGCAAAAATATGGAATTTTAATTAAAATAGATTTTCTTAATTAATACGAAATTTTTTATTTTTTATATAATTTCCCGTTTGTGGATTTAAAAAAAAAAGATTGAATTAAACCTCGAAAATAATTCCAAAACTAAAATTCTAAAAGATCTCTTTGGTAGAAATAGTGTTCAATGTTCTTAAAAAATGTGTTAATTGTTAAAAAAAAGTTACAATTTCTTTCTTTTTTTTTTTAGTTCAGAGCTCGAGGAATCCGACATAAATAACGAAACAAATTTCAACTATAACGAATTTGTAGAACATCCATTTTCGTGGGAATTTGAGTTGCCTCCGTCGATATTGCTCAGTGCCAATTATACGCCTTCTGATCGTGGTTAGTTACTTATTGACTCATTTTATTCAACATTGGGAGCAACGTGTAACGTTTAAAAGCATAAAATGGGAAGGATTGTTTGTAAGTTGTGCAACAAAAATATGGATTCTTTGGCACAATTTGAATTATGCGTCTTAAAACTCCATAAAATTTTGAGATTTCTTAAAAACATTAATTGTTTAAAAAAAAATAGACTGTAGAAGGTAATCTTTTATAAACTGACGCTATTATAGCGAATTTATAATCACCAATGTTTACATACATTTTTAAGGAGAAATAAAAATACCCAAAAGAAAAAATGAATTTTAGTTTTTCTCCATTTTTGGGACCAAAAGTAATCATTTACGAAATTCTAGTCTTTCGATAATGAATGAAAATAAAATTTTTGTAAATGTTTCAGTTTCTTGTACAATTTGGACACGCCGTGACATCAAAAAAGCTGAATTGTCGGTACTGGATATTAGCTCAGCAATTATAGCGAGAGTAGAATCGATGCCAGAAAGTATGGATTATTTTTATGGTGGTTTGATACTATCGTTGATATTATCTTTGGTGCCTTCTCTTAGGAGATTATGCGACCACATAGGTATCGAAGCCATTGGCAATACATCGGCATCATTTGCTACCGCTAATTTAACACATATGAATTTCGAAAGTTATTCCGACACTTTGTGTAAAATCATCGATGTCGCTTTTGGCAGCACACTTTGGTAAATATGTCTCGAGATAAAATTGATTATTAAGATGAAGAAAAAAGATACTTTTTTTGATGCTCCAGAAAATAAATAATGGAAACTCTATTTTCACAACAAAAAAAAAATCTAAAAGTACCGGTTCATCCAAATAACGATAACTTTATTGGATTTTTAGTGCCCGTGACTTTTGCTCTTTTATCTTAATTTCGAGATAACACGAGAACTAATAAAAGTAATGTTTTAAATCTCGCTTTACTTCTGGAGTTAATGGACCAGAAAAGAAGGTCAATGTTTCATTTCCTTTAACGTCACTTGGAAATTGGTGGATTTAAAAACTTGCATTTAATAATAATAAATTATAGAAAATTGTAAATTGTTAATTAAAATATTATAGAAAATTGTACATTCCAAAGTTTTTCGATATTTTTTTTTATGAAACATGAAATTATTGATTCGACAAATATCGAATTCTTTTTTGAAAATAATATAAAGTTGTTTCTTTAGTTAAATTGTTCACCTCAAAAATGTTGTAAGGTATAAATCGCAAATTCTTCCAAAAACCCCCGAAAATGAATAAAAATAACCTGATGGATTTTTTTAACAATTTAAAAAAAAATAAATGGATTTTTAAAAAAAAATCCGGTTTTTTTTCATTTTCAGGCGTTTTTGAACAATTTGCAATTTTTACCTTACAACGTTTTCGAGTCGATCCATTCGATTGATCTTTTTTTTTTTAACGGAATTTCAGGGAAAGGATGATCGTTTTAACATCGGCATTCGAGAGATTGATATTATCCTGTTTCTTATTTTTCTTACTGGCAGTGGCCGAGAGAACATTCAAACAACGTCTCTTGTATGCAAAATTGTTTTCGCATCTGACGTCGTCGAGGCGTGCCAGAAAATCAGATTTACCACATTTCAGATTAAACAAAGTACGAAATATTAAGACATGGCTAAGCGTTAGATCCTACTTAAAGGTAAGGAAATATTTTCTCATCTTTGTAATTCTAGCTATAATCGATCAGAGAAAATATACGATTTTGAAAAATGAAATTTTGGTTTTTTCATTAAAAATATTTAAGTTTTCTCAAAACAGAAAATCTTTTTTTTTTTTTTTTTAAGAATTTACATTTAATCCACCAACTATGGCAAATACGTAATTGGTGCTTCTTAAAAATTGTTTCTTATAAAAAGCAATAATTTGGTTCTCACTCGTTTTTGATTTTAGAGGAGAGGTCCTCAACGATCGGTCGACGTAATAGTTTCCGCCGTATTTATTATCACTTTGTTGCTACTCTCTTTTTTGTGTTTGGAGCTGATCAAGGTAAAAAAACAGTAATAAAATTCTCGCTTTTTCCCACAAAAGTGAGAAAAATTTTCAAAACCACAACAAATTTCAATATGAGTAATTACACCCTTTCGCTTTACACCTTTTTAAAAAATGAAACCTATCTTTCTTTGTCGCCCTCTAGGATATCGAGAACTTGCACTCGCGGTATAACGTCGAGGCCCTATTTTGGAGTTTCGCACTCGGGATATTCATACTCCGATTTATGACACTCGGCACTAAAATCAATAAAAAGTATCGAAATCTGTCCGTCCTAATTACAGAGCAGGCAAGTTTTTTTTTTAATTATTTACTACCTTAAAATGCTCCACATCGAAAAATACAATTTATTAAAAGAGATTTTCTTCTAGATCAATCTTTACTTACAAATCGAACAAAAGCCCCACAAAAAGGAAGAGCTTATGGTTGCTAACAGCGTCCTTAAATTAGCCGCCGATTTAATTAAGGTAAGCATTTGTTTCGAAAAAACCACAAACCGCTTCGTTTATTTGTGATTTTTTTATTATGCGATTTATTCATTTTACTTCAAAATTTGATCAGAAGTTTTGCGACTGGTCGATTAAAAAATTTGGTCTTATTGTATATTCAAGTGCCGATTCTGTCCAAAATTATCAAATTCGAAAGAATTTACGATTCCCGTTCGCTTCATTCCAACCTAACGAGACATTTTCCTGGAAGGAGCGAATTTAATTTTCGAGTAATAAATTTCCGAGTGGCGTACTCTTTATTTTTTATTTTAATACGGAAACACATTCCGTTAAATACAAAGTTTATTTGTCTTGGACGATATCCAAAAGATTATTAGACGGTTATCCAATTTTTTTTCCCCGATATCCTGTAGGTGCGAAACGAAGTAGGTTAAATGGTGTAACTCTTGGAATTTTAAGAAGAAATCTGGCTTATACATTTTTCTGCGAAAGAGCCAAAAATCACACGTGCCATCAATTGCACCATTTACGTTTTGGCAATTTACCAAACTAGCACCCCTTAGTAAATTCCAAAAAATCACAAAGAGACCCGGGGGTTCAATCTCATTATCGCCAACCCCGAGCTTTCGATACTTTAGTAATTTAATAATGCTATAAATTACAGATCTACTATTTAATAATAAATACCTTCGTTTTTTTTGCTTAGGAACTCGAATCTCCGTTTAAGATCTCAGGACTTTCAGCGAACCCATATTTGTACACTATAATGAAAGTTGTGTTGCTATCAGCGCTCTCCGGTGTATTTTCCGAGCTGTTGGGGTTCAAATTAAAATTACATAAGATTAAGATCAAATGAGATTGCATTTATAGCGGATTTGATACACAATCACACGTTTAATTTATGCAAATTTAATTTATAAATTTGGGGCATCTTTTCGACAAACAAATATGTCACGTTTTATTAAACAAAACCGTAGAACTTAGAGCCACAAGGCCTCATACCACAAAGTATGTTGATATGGTGCGACATCTATGTGGAAGAATCTTATTTTTTCAATAACAAGGTCAACCCAATACCCCAAGTAGAACATATATATATATATATAGAAAAATGGAGAGAATATCCACAAACATTATTGCTACATAACATGCATTAGAAATGTTGCATTGAGTAGATAGATATTTTTGGGGGACATTTGTGGCACTCAAAATGTGTGTTCTGTTTGTGAGTTAGTACTTATTTCTCCAAAATAGAGAATTCTAATGAAGCCTGTGATGTCGATTTATAAGATGACTTCCTTACATAGCGAATTCTAGCAAATTTTTCAGAACCAGTAGAAACTCAGAAGTGTCTAATATTTGCGTTAACGATCAGCCACGATACAATCAAATCAATATTGTAATTATCGATACCGCTACGAGCAACTGATGGTGGCTTAATCGACGAGTAACTCGAGTCGTGGGATTTTTTCCATTTCCTGGACATGGAAAAAAACTTTTAACGACACCTTGAATTTCTTGGCTTCGAAAACTTACAAACGTGTAGAGAAATTTTCAGGATACAATATATTTCAAATGTGTCATATGTATTTCAGATCTTTTATCCGAGAAGCGATTCAAAAAAGTTTCCGAAACCATCGAATTTTGAAACACCTAATTTTAGAAAAAGAATAAACTTCTCGTTTGCCCGAAACTTGTTTTCGCCGTGTCTCAAAGCACTTACTTAAGCAATTACGGGCATTACTTAAGTAAACTATACGTAATCCAAATTTGCCATATAAAATTAGCCCGACGAGTGAAAGATTACCAGCGAGATTAGAAATAATATAGAAAACAATGTTATTGCTCAAAAGAGAAAATAATTACTGGATTTTTGTTTAAGTTCTCTTGTTCGTTCGATCGGTGTCATGTTGAATGTTAACATTAATGTAAGTGTGTGTAAATTGTACATATACAAATTTCCACTAGAGTTAATGCAAGGAAAGCTATTTTGTATAGAAACAAGAGCGAAAGCTGATTTTTCGACTTCACGAAATACAAAATAGCTTTCCTCTTCTTTGCGTCGTTTAAGAAAATGTAAATGTAGGTAATAAGCAAATGCAGGAATAGATCAAAGCGATTATTCCCATATAATATATGAAAGAAAAAAATATCGGTCGACTAAAAAGAAGTTCATGTAATGCAATTGAAAAGGCATACTTGCAATCGACAGAATTTATGATTGTAGATATTGTAAAAAAAAAAGGAATCGAGAGTTTATATTCTGAAAAAATGAATAAATATCATTTCACTGGAAAGTCACATTTGTTTTGTCGGTTTTCCTTATCGATTCAAGAATAACAATAATAATAATAATATTGTAGTTATGCATATTTTTTCCTATAAATTAAAAATCAGAGTGAGTAAATAAAAAAATATCTGAAATGTGAGATTTTATTTTTTCAGTAAATTTTATTTGGAATTTTTGTCTACGACATGGAGTCTATCGAAACTGAATCTAGGGAAAATGTTACATTTATTTATATTTTTTCTTTAAATAGGAATAAATTGCTCGTTAGCTTCAATGGAAGTCAAAGAACGTAACGAAGACTATCTATTCTTCACCCATTAACATTTGTTTTTTAAAATAAGAAAATTATCTAGATCTCTCCGGTGTTCTAACAATAGAGTATGAAAAGCAACAGGCGGATGATCAAACCGATCATACGCATATTAACTGAAGCTTCGGTACCATGCCTAGGGGGTTTTATGGTGGGAAGAGTGTGTCGTAAACGCTTGTAACTTTCTATAAAAAATTGCAATCGGTTGGAATAGATAATAGTAGAAGATGCAAGAGGGAAATTATATTGTAGAGAAAAATAATCAATAAATTGACGCGCGCGTGACGCTGCGGTTTCAATTTTTGTCAACCACCAAATTGCGAATTGATACTTCGGAAGGTAGTGCGATTGCATTTCGAAGTTGCATTCCGAGAGGTGTCGGTTCGACGCATGGTCACTTCGACTTGAAGTTATTACACTCGACTCATTATTTTTTTATGAATGTCAAAATATTCCAAGAAGGAGAAAAAATCCTAGTCGTGTCGCATTTTCAACTAGTTTACTGACAATTAGAAAAATTTACTATTTTAAGTCTTGGAACGTACATCTATTTTTTTCGATCGCGGAGCATCCTTTGGGTCTTTGGTACGCCGTGTATTTTTTTATGGGCTATGATTTCAAAATTATATCCATCGAACCAATTTGTAAAATTCTCAGAACATAAAAAGGAAATTGAAACAAAAGGAATATCGTAAAATATAGGACTTTGATTATATTGTGTTCCCAGAGAATAGTTAATTTTTGTAGGTAATTTAATTGTCGATGGAACACTTCCCAATTCTCGAATAAAAGAAAACATAATTCTACAATAATTTATAGGTTAGGCGTAATTGGAATAAAAAAAAAATAATACAACAGAATGTAATTAATCACAGATAAAAATCAAGTTCACGGTTATAATGTAAAACCGATTGCATAATCTAATGTTGAATGGTAACGATTCTCTGAGTCATTTTAACTGACATCATCAATCAGTCGCATTTATTTTAAACAGAAAATGTTTTATTCTTACTCCCAATGGAGACAATTCAGGGTCAATCTTGTCTCAGGAACATCAATAAAGTTTTAATTGTAATTCAGAAACGGTAAATGAATATTTATAAAATATTTATGTTTTTAATGAATGTATGACAGAAGTTGGTCATTCGGGGCGACCATTTTGACAATTTTGAAGATGGTCATCGATGCTTTTAAACTTTATATCGACTAATTAGGATTAATGTCTCGCCAAAAACTGATTAAAAATCATAATTTCAATTTTCAAAAATTACCCTACGTTTGGCAACGCTGCCAAGGATCATGACTGTTTATAATTATCCCTGTGAAAGTAATGTTTTCTTTTCCTCAAAGATCAGCCCCATCTTCGGCTAATAATGACAAAGTTCTGATATACTATCAATTTCTTATAACTTTTATCAGAAAATTGCATTTTACAGCTGATAATAAAGTATATTTAATCTACCGAGGTGAAAAATGAGTCATTAAAGTACCGTAATTAATATCAATGAACTCTTTGTCCTTGTCCGAAGTCAATTTTTTTTAGTTTTAGTTCCGATGTGTCTAATTCCTAAATTTTTGTAGTTAGCAATTAGATTGCTCTATATCGGACCCTTCGACTCCCTTACAAAGTGAATTTTGTATAAACTATTTTATGTAAATAAATTCTATTCGTATCGTTTACATTTTCTATTTCCAATTCGTCTGTCCTTGCTTTTTTTAGAATTAGTACACATCCATGTTTTGTTATCTATCGTTAATTTCCATCGGTACAATTACTTAACAATATGTTTTCTAATTTTTCAAGAGTCATTACCAATTGCACTTTAGTTTCTGACATTATCGCATTGTCACTCGCTAATTTAAGATGCTAATTCCTTATCTGTAATGAGTACATTAAAAGTTTCACCGTCTCTTAAAGCCACGTGCAGCTTATTTTAAATATCGATGTTAAATGTTAAACCTACTAATATGCATTCTTAATAATTGTTTTCGTATTTTATTTCGGTTGTTACGATACGAATGCATAAATTTGATGCTATAAAAATTCTATTACAAATTCTAAGTATCACTTCAGTCTCTAATATGTTAGTTCGTTATTTTTTACAATATCAAAAGTTGAGGGCGATGGAAAACTAATTCCATCTTATTTTCTTTTCAATTGCTTGGACTACTTTTTACTATTCAATATATTTAATTTTTATTATTATCCATTATCGAATTTATTTCATTTTGTTTCATTATTATTATTATTATCTTTACTATTATTATTATTATTATTATTATTATTATTATTATTATTATTATTATTATTATTATTTTACATTACAAAAATACCAGAAATTGTAACTTGAGTTGCAACGCTCCAATATGTTTACATAAAACCACATAAATAATTCATAATCGCGCTTAACCTAAAAGGTGAACACTTCTTCACTTTCATTGATATTTGAAATTTATAATAATTAGACATTTTCCACGAACTTGCGTTTCCCTAAAAATGACAAAAACCGGAACGAATCGACGTCGGCGGGCTCCGCACGGGCCAAAACGTGACCGACACGTTCCCGCTCCCTCGTGCGGGTCCTGGAAGGTGGTTTGTTTGTTTGTTTTTTCTTTCTTTCACGTCGAGACACCGGCAACGAGAATAAATAAGCGGATCACTTTTCTTTTTTTTTCCAAGCCGGCCGGTGCAGAGCAAATAATATAATGCAACACAAAAGATAAAGGAAAAAAAGAAGAAAAAAAAAAGTGACAACAATCAAGCGCGATAAGAGCGAGAGCGATGGTCTACTCTACATAACAACCACATCCCAACTCGTTGGCCGCTGCTGCCGGCCGCTTGCTGTGTAGCAGGAAGCAGGAGCTCGCGGTAGTGTTCCTCCACGCGATGTGAATTTATACGTAAAGGAAGGTTTGAGCGAGTTTGACGATCAGTAGTGCGCGAGAAACACGACTGTGGAAATGGTTGCGCGAGAAGAGGATCACTGCGATGGCTTCCAAACTTTCACATGGCTCGCCGACATCGTTGGTTTACCCATAGACCAGGTAAATAAGCGCTTATTAATTCCTTGCGTGAAGAAAAAACATCCTTCCGTTTATTCGCCTTTGGTGAAAGGATTCGTTCCAATGAACCCGAACTCCGTGCGCTTCCATCGATTCTCTCGCCAAAAGCGGACCGAGGAGATACATTTTCTCCGATTTTCGATCTCCGATGTCGAGAATCTCAGTTCCCACGGAATTTCGATGGAACATTATTGGGTCGCGAAATTTTTCCAATTTATGTTTTTTTTTTGCGAAATTTTCTGAAAATCTACCCCTTTTACGGAACTTATTTCTGACGTTTTTCGGTGTTATGATGCATTTCGTCTTTTCGCTGGCTACGAAAAATGAAACATTCATCGGGTATCCGGAGTAAAGCGAATTTCCCGTTAGAGTCGATTTCCCTGAAACGTGAACTCGCAAAAGGATACCCGGAGGAGGATCCTGTAGAAATTGAGGTTAGTTGCGATAACTGGAAGATGTGACGGATTGAAACGGACCCTCGTTTCTGTCCGGTTTTAAATGTGTACACAACAACTGCGACTCAAGTGGCTAAATTTATATTTTACATTTTATATTATTTCCGCACTCGGTTAATGCGTGATTTCAAGTGACGTGATCGAAGAAATGTAGCTTTTGCTGCGATGGTTCTTCATTTGTAGCCAATTTTGGTACAATCTTTTTTTTTGTAGGTTGAAGTTTCAGAATTTTTGAATTTTTGGAGTCCTTTTACATGGAACCGAGGTCCCTTGATAATTAATGTAATTGTACATAGCTTACACGACTACGGAAAGAATCGTAAATATTCTTTAAACGAATGCAAAGGAATTTTAAGAGTCGAAGTTGGATCGGCCTGGCGACGATTCAAAATTTGGAAGCTTCCAAAATTATTACCGGCAGAAACTGTTTTGTACAAAATCAACTGCGATATTTGACCCTTTTGGTGCCGAAAACGAGAATATATCGTTATTCGGCAGTAAAAGGGATTAATAACAAATTATTTTCGAAACTGAAATTCCTGTTTTTGGTACCAAAATTTCTGTTATCTATTTGAAACCTTTACGTGCACTCTCGAAGGCGAGATTCGCTATTCTTCAGTTTATGCGATTTATTATTTTTCTATTCGACGATAAAATAGTATTCCTCGCATATATTTACAAACTATTATTAGGTCGATTAAATGTCACGATTTCCTCGAAAAGCGAGGAAAGCTCATTTAAATAGGACGAGCCGTTATAGGGAATAAGGAGAATGAAAAATTAGGTTTATGACTTGCGTATTTATAATTAGAATGTTTCTAGCTGTGAAAGTATTCCTTCGTCTATATATCTTACATTTTTCCTGCAGCGAGTGTCACAATAAAAATATCTATGAATTAAGAGTAACGTCATTTACCAATAAAGCAGAAGTTTTATCGAAGGAGCGAAGTTATTGCGTTTACCGTTGTTTTTCAAAATCATTTTATAATGTTTAAAGGAATATTTATAGTCCACAATTTACATTTTTTACTTGGTGCGAACTACCTACTTTCAATTTCCAAGCTTTTCGTGTCTTTTATTATTAAAACAAACGTTTTTCTACTTTTTCAAATTTTTTCCTTTAGTGGTGGAATTATATTTACTTTAGTTAAATCAATTTTAATGTATTTGTACAATGAATTTGTATAATCGTTGTATCTTGGAGCTAAATAAATGCATTTTAACGTACTTTGGAATGAAAAAATTAAATAATAGGGTTATAAATTGATCCCAAAAGAATCGATCTTATCCGAAGGTGTGAAAAATTAAGAAACTAGCTCTTTTGCTGGAAAAGAGGAGTCAAACGATACAAAACTTGTGAAACGAGTCACTTTTTCCCTATATGCGAGCAATAAAAGTAGATAAGTATGGATAAAATGTAAGCGTCGTCGTTCTAATCTTTCACACTGTGATTATCTTGAGATCTAAGTATTCCACGAATTTTTTTTGCTACGATAAACGTGCAAACTTTTTCAACTTTTAAGAATTCACTCAGGGATTCATTATTTTTCTTAATTTTTATTGATCAGTATAAATTTAATATAAAATATACACACATATATATATATATTGTTTTTTATGATTATATATGTAAATTTAATTAATGTATGTGAAAATTAAGTTTATTTTCATAAGGTAAATTAGCATATTAATTTTGAGAATTAAAACAATAACATTCAAATTGTTTTTATGAAAAGAAATTAGTACAAAAAAAATGATCTACTCGAAATTCAAAGAACTAGGAATGGTTTCAAAAATATGAAAATGCGTTTTAGAAAAAAGGGAAAATTGCGGGAAGAGGAGAACATGACAACATAAACATTCTTATTGCAAAGTCTTTTCTTGAAAGATACCAAGGCCATTGATATTTTTTAAGAGGTCAACGTACGTTATTTTGATAGCTGTGGTTATTGTGGCTTAGCAAAAAAACATGAATTCCAAAACTCAGAAATAACCTTCGGATGGACTTTATTTTTAAACTGCGGAAAGAAAAATTATGTTTAGCTAGAAAAAAAAAAACTTGGCCGATCTAGACAAAACTTGAATCATTACATTAAATGTAAGAGTCTTCCCCCAAAAAAAATAAATGCAAAGAATTGAATTTTATGAGACATTTTTATTCCTTTCATTCGTCACGCCATTGCTGGATTATACCACAAAAAAGATGGAGGAGCCCGGGATTCCTTCCAAATTAGACAATTAGAGATATTGGCAGATCTAAAAATTGTTTCACAAACAATTTCATGCAACTTTTCAATAAAACTTGAATAATTCTTAAGAATTGACCTTAGCATGTGATGTAGAATAATAACTTTTCTGTATTTCAATTGAAATTGGAATATTTGTAATGGGAAAATACCTTTTTCTCCAATTGCGTTATGCAATAAGATTGAAACAATTTATTTTGCAAACAATTTTCGAATTATATAAAATCCAACTTATGCCCCTTGCAATATCATGTAATTCTTATTATATTATTTTTATTTCTCCGGGTAACTAATCATTTCGAATAGTTAGAAACATTTTTCATAAATTTTTAGAGACTCCGAACAAGACCGAAAACCATTTTCCTCGGTTTTACGGTAATGCATAAATAATTATTAAATATTGATTTTCAAGCGACTTCGCATCACACACCAGGTTAATAAGAATAATACGTACGACTCGAAGAAACATCTGGAAAATGAAGTTCATAAATATTCAATTGTTTTCTAAGTATTTACTGTAAACATACAAAGGCCTCATATGACATTCCTGCGAAAAATATTTGTTTCGTTGCTCTCGAAGTACTAAATAATATCAAGTTAACATTAATTGGAAATTAGAACCAACAACATTGAATTAAAATTATAAGGTAATTCCAATTCGCGACCTCTTCGACTGAGAAATTAATACTCTAATCATTTCCACGATCGGCTTCATTTCATTTGAAATTTATTTGCTTTCGAATTATATATATTATATTATTAATATTAATTACATACCTATTATATATATCGTCCAACAAGTTCAAGGGTAATTGAATCATTTGACAAAATATATTTAATATTTTGTGATCTTCGTTGGTCGGAAGACTTTTAAGGGAAAATTTTATGGATGTTGCAAATTAAACTTTTTTTTTCATGAAGCTTAATTAACATAAAAGAGTAATTCCTGCACCGACAAGATGTGAAATATAATTAGCAAAAATTTCAGGGCCATCGGTCGTGCAGTTTTTGAAATTTTCTCTATGTCGACGAATGAAGTAGCAAAAAAAAATAGAAATTATTAACTTTGCATATAATATTGTTGCGTATAAATTTCATCCTGGTGTAAATGAACAACAAGAAAAATCGCAAGAAATTTTCATTGAAAATGTTATCTTTCGCAGAAGAATCACCCCCTACGAGTGCATTTATTTAGCAGAAATGCAGTTGCTGCCTATGGTCCAAGACTAGTTTGATGCAGCTTTCTAATTTAAAGTTACGGTACTTAGGATTAATAAAGTAGTGGTTTTCTCGTTATCAGCCACATCGCACTTGATGATACGGTACGAGCTGCGACCATTGTTTATTGCCAACACTTTTTGCATTACGGACAGTCCCGATAATCCAACCAGTGTTTTAAACTGGAATTCAAACCAGCAGAATTATGTTCCCGATAGAAACACTTAAAAAGACTTATCTGAAAAAATTTCCATTGATGTCGATATCAAAAATTAAGCTCATGAGGTCTTTGCGTCAGGCGACTTAAGTGTTAAGTGTTCCATCGGACCTATCATAGCTCTCGAATGAATTGTACAATAATTGAGTGACAATAACTGTAGTTTTATCTGGTGACGTTTTTTCTAGAAATTAATCTTCTTCACATTATTTTTCTGAAACTCGATGAAAAAAAAGAACTCGACGCTCACTTTTTCATCCCTCGGATGCCCCATTTCATGGGAATAACATAATTGGCACCCCGGGGGCTTTTCAGACCCTTGTGGATAAGAATTTGTATTGTTTGAAGAGTATCAACTATTTTTATCGCACAAAAATTGGTCCGATAGTTGTTAAATACTGTTGCAATAAATGGTAATAGTTATTTTATAAAAATAGAATATTTATAGTATGAAAAATAAATGTAGAATTTTTTTACTATAAAGGTACTGAAATATCCCAAACTCCAGTAATTCTGAAATTTTCTTTTTTTTTCTTTTGACAGAATTGACCAAAGCTTGTTTGCAAAATTTCCATTACCCAATTGTTGCATTTTAATCAATGTAAATTTATTTTACAATTAAGTAAGTCCATGACGATAGAAAAAGTACAATTGAACGTAGCGGGTTCGATACCAAAGTACATTAACACCAAGATATTTTCGGTTTAGAAATAACTAGCGTCCTTCAAATAGTATCACGCTTTTAATGTCAGTGGAACTAATTTGGGAACCATGACTTTCTCTGATAAGAAGAGACTACACAAAATATTCATGTTTGTACCAAAAAAAAACACGCTTCTTCAAAGTTTGAGTTTTTTCTTCCCAAAAATGTACCATTTCTTGACATACAAAAAATACGGAGGTTTAAAGACCAAAGTTTGTGGTGAGTCAAAAAGTGTTTGAAATGAAGAAAAAAAAACTATTCCTTATATTGAATTCCTACGGACAGTTTTAGCTTGCAAAGAGTTCGTGCTCAGACGCTTTTATTAAAGTACAACTCGTCTATTCATACACAGCTGACATAGAGGATCCTTATGTCCAATTCCATATGTGAAGCACACGTTTGGATTTTATACATGCACAGAATGACTCATTTTATGAAGACCCGAGTTTAAAGGTTCAATTCTTTGGTTTAAGAAAAAAAAATCGCACGTTGAATTTCATTAAAGGCTTTTATCGTAAAACCTCATTTTTGGTAGGCATAAATTAACACCAAAGTTAACACCATCCGTGAGGGGTTAAATAACCATATTTCTCACATATATCTTAAAGTAAAAAAAAAAATATATGACCCCAGTGTAGGCAAAGGTACCGTTCCGAGTTTACTGCTACTTTCTACTTCGGTTTTCAAGATTTTATCTCTTCACCTTCTTTTCTCTTCAGAATTTGAAGAGTCATAGTCTGAAGATTAGATGGAAGACTGCGAAATCGTTATTTCGCTACAATCTTCTCATAAAAGTAGATATCGCGCAGTAAAATAATAAGGTTTTTCCCTAAAACGAGCTAACGGTCAGCCGTTACTTAAGTTAACAAGAGTCTAACTGTATACAACAAAGTAACAGTAAGAAAACAGCGAGATACTAAAAGGTGGAGGAGCTCTTCTTGCAGGAAATCTCTCGTTATAGGAAAGAGAGCAGCTTAAACAAAGGAATATCGCAGCCGAGACAAGTTTTTAAACTGATGATTTATCGTGTTTCCGATAATTAAGTTGGATATAGGATGGGGGCCCATAAAATGGGGGTTTGGCCCTTCGAGGGCACAGAGACTATTGCTTAAACCTTCAGATACAAAACGCTCGAATTATTAAAAAGATTGATATTATATTTATAGGATATAATTTATTATTATATAATTGATTATATAATATAATTTTTTTATTATTATATAATTTATAATATAATAAAAACATAGTTATATTGATTATATAATTATGTTTTTGATATTTCACTAGGCTAAAGTAAACCAAACTCATTTCGTGGCTGCAAATTGTGGCTGAAGTTATTGTAATAAATAATTAAAAAAGGTTATTATAATAAATCCAATTTTTAATCATTATTTGGACCAAAATTGGATCAACTTTCCTGAAAAAATTAAATTAAAAAATTTGGCAATTTCACACATTGAAAATATCACATACATATATAATAAACAAATTCTATTTTTACTGCTCTTCCAGTTTCCACATAAGTACGTTGTTTATTGACCCGATCAATACTTCCATATCATTGGCTTAAATTTTAAACATTTTTATGAATTTTCTATTCATAGAAGGCTCAGGAGTCGTTACCAAGCAAAGACCATCTGATTTTAATGCGTCCCAAGAAAATACCAATTTTTTAAATGAAATTGAACTACAGTGGCCCCTCGACTTTCGCACACAATTGGTTCCTGAAAGTGTCTGCGAATGTTGAATGTTCGAAAGTAGAGGGATGTAAAAAAGTATGCACCAAAAAACGGTGGTTTAAAGTATTTATTTATTTATTTAGCTTTCGGGTGTTTTCTTTATAAACTCGTCAAGAGTTAGTCGAGTAGCTCCTATTTTTCTTTTCGCAATAAAGATTTCTATAACTCGCAGTGTCTTTTTGTATCGCCCTACGTACTCGAGATATATACGTTCTCCATTGGGATCGCATTCTTCCATAATAGTTAAAAATTTGTCTAGATGCACAGAGACTTCGTTCATATTTTTAATCGTCAAAGTCTTTACGTTTCTATCGGCTTCTTCTTCCTCGCTTTCGACGTGTATTTTATTGTTAATCAATTGCTGCTCGATTAGATATACATTCGACAGCGGTGTCGAGTGAGATTCAATTAATTCATTAACATCGTCGTTGTCGACGTCCAAGTTAAATTCATTCACAAGACTAACTATTTCATTGGCGATAGCTTCCGGTGTTTCTTCAAAATTTGTAAAATCATTCGTCATTTGTGGGCATAATTGTTTCCAGGAACCTTTTATCGTCGACTCTTTTATGTCAGCCCACAGAGGGAACATTCGACCCCAAAGGCTTAGAAAGTTGAATTTTTTAAAATGTGCGAAAGTCGAGGACCACCTGTAGTTCTCTATTCCTGCCAAATTCTCTTTCATCGTGTAACTTGAAGGAAAACAAATTTTTTCCATCAAAGGAATCTGCTTCCCTAAAAAATAATACACATTAGATAATGATATATCAAAAAAGAGGTTTATTGTAGGTCCAAGTTTACTCACAAAGTGCGCCCTGATGATATTTCACCCACTTTCTAACCTTTTTCTATTAAGAACGATAGGTAATTGTATTCGAAATTACTCCATTGCTTGTAATTAGTTTTCTTTGCTTTCCATAGTACGTTATACATACATCTACGTTCAGCGGGTTATAAAGTACTTATAAAGTTTCGCCCAAGCGTATCCTGCAGATTTTGTCACATGCGAATAGGTATGTGTCGCCGCTGTGAGTAATTGAAGTGACATAATTCGTAAATTTCAAAGCTCCAAAGTTGTTGAAAAAGCGGCGAACCAGTAACTAATTTATATCACTCTGGTTTTCGCTTCTTTCTCGAGTCACTTTTTTTTTATTAACATTATTGTTATAAATATAAAGTTTTACGTTGCACAACTCCGTCATTTTATCAAGCTCGCACCTGCAAGAATTGATATCGACCCACTTTTTACGCAGTTAACTGCAATGGATGTATTCAATAATTTTCAAAATGACGAAATTTCGGAACTTCATTTTATGAAAATGGCATTTTTATCTTCCAGGTGAACTTCATACTGTCACAATTCATCGCCCTGATACTGGCCGGGGTGCTAAGGAAGTATTTGAGTCCTTCTTTTGTGTCAACCGCAACGCGACATGCCTTTGGCCTCGTAATTGGACTAGCGTTAGGATACTTCTGTTTCGGCAAGTAAGCCTGATTTCTATTTTTCTTTTCTTTTCTTTCTTTTATTTTCTTGCATACCAAGTCCCAAAGCGTCCCGCGAATGCGATTCCTAAAAAAAATGCATTAAATCCTCAATTTGCGATCACGCCGTGGTTTAAAATAACGGAATTCCAGATTTCGACCATCGCTCTTTTGTCCGAAAGAAGGCCATCGCGCACGAAATTGCGCATCGTCGGTAGAACCGAACCTAAGAAAATCGTCCAATCGCAACGAAGAGCGTCCCACCCTATCGCAAATTGTCCGTCGTGATTGGTCCCCTGTTTTAAGTTCGCGTCCTACGCCATTGCCGCTTCAAATTTACGGCAGTTAACGCATTTCAAACGAATTTCATATCTCACGGTACCGAAAATTGTTTAAAAATAATGCACTCTTCCGGTTGATATTTTTCACGCGAAATTTAAATATGACACAAAACAATTAACCCTTAACTGCTCGCATGGGGTTAACCAACTTTGGCGCGCCGAAAATTCTCTCTTCGCGCGAGTAACTGAGGGTTAGAAGCATAAAGGCGAGTTTTCACTGAACGCGAAGCTTGAGTTCGAGCGTTTCCGGTTCCTTTGTCGTCGACGGGTTTAGAAATCAAGTGTATTTGTTTCTAATTTTGTTATTAATAATGACACGTTTTTGTTTTACAGCCAGGCAATGCACTTGGCAGGACTTCCAGCGTTATGTTACGTAGCCATGAGGACACTGAACCCTCGAATAATGCAAAGGTTAATGACACAATTGAATTTGTTTTCTTTTTTGAATCATCGGTGTCAATTTTATGGGATGAAACAATACGAGCTTGTCGCCTAAAGGTGGCTTTTCATGAGAAAAGCAAAAGTAAATTTCAGATTTGTGACTGTAAAGGTTCAAAAGGTACCGCAGATTCGATTCTTGGGTTATTAATAGCGAGAGAAATGTTTTTTCTTTTTTTAAGAAGAACGAGGCATTTAAGAGCTTCAAATTAGTCAACTTGGTAGGTTAGGTACATATATGTCCAGGATCGAGGACGCTTTGTCATTGTCGCAATGTCTTTGCATCTTATTAGTTCGAAAGAATCTGCCACGCAAGTACCAGGTCAAGTATTTTTAGATGATGGCAAGACCGATACCGGCAGAATACAGTTTTCTTTAAATGACATTCTTATCTCTTCAATCTTTTCAAGAGTGCTTTTTTCATTTTAAAAGCGTGCAACTCAAAATTCTGTGACAGCGAGTATTCTTGTGCGCTTTTCTCCAAGATTTTTAACACAGATTTCCCCTGAAAAATGTAATTATGAAAAGCTTTATTTTGTCCCTTTGTCGATTACCAGTTTTCTAAAATGCCTCAGTCATTGTATTCGAGAAAAGAAATAAAACCGAACTCAATCGAGCTTAATAAACGCTATTATATTATACTTTATTATTAAAGAAGGAACGTCGACAACAATCGGTTTTCATGGTACCTCTTGAACCGAATTACATCGAGATAGAGTCGGTCCGATCGATCTTCGAATTATCGGTGTTAATTTTCCGAATTCGATTATATTTTCGTGACAAACGAGTTCGATCGTTTAATTAGTTTCAGTAGGAATGATGTATTTTTTAATAGACACCTAGTGCGATAGAATAACTTTTTATTATCTGTCGTCGTCGAGAATGCAATTACCGTTGCGAGTCTCACCCATGGTGCTGGACAATAGATCAAAGCTAATCATTTTTAATGAATTTACAGAGTGGTTCTCGGACTGGCGTTATTTTATCTTTCCTGTATACATTTCCATCGACAAATATACGATTACGGGTCGTATACCCTCGATATTACAGGTAAATATTTTTTTCATAAAACACAAATATATTATATAAATTATCATAATTTTTCAATTTGTCCAATTTTTGTGTACCTTTTATCAGACTTGTAAATAGTTTTCATATCATTTGTCGCAAGTGCATTTTTATTATTTTCTGTACAATTTTTTTTTCTTTTTCTTCGTGTACCGAATAAATACTCGAGTGTCCACTCGCGTACTTGTAATTTATGGTACATTTATTTATTCGACAGGTCCACTCATGGTAATAACGCAAAAGGTAACGAGCCTCGCGTTTAACGTCCACGACGGCTTAGCTCGACGGGACGAGGACCTTACGCCGTTACAACGCTCTCAAGCTGTTCGGTAAATACATTTTTAGCCCACGTTCTATTTACGAGTTGCAAGTAATATACCGAAAAGAAGTTCGGGGAAAGAATCCTGCCTCGAAGAATATACATTTGAAATTTATGCGACGGATGAATCAGTTTTTACATGATAAGCGACCGCATTTCTCCATATACGATTCGAAAGTTTCCACGATTGTCAGATTTTCCAATGTCACGAGTGACTTGCATTTTGGATTCATAATTCTCACGAATTCCATTCTTATGACACAAAACGTAGAAATTGAGACGTGGATATGATTGAGAGTCACTAATTTTATATATATACGTAATTATTTCGGAAGATTTCATTAAAAATCTCAATGAAATATAATAATTGATCTGCACATTTTCTGTTTCAGAAAAATGCCAAATACCTTAGAATATTTTAGCTACGTTTTCCATTTTCAAGCGTTAATGGCAGGACCAATAATATTTTATCGCGATTACAATGACTTCATTAATGGACGACATTTACGTGGAACTAAATCTTTAACGGTAATTATATTTTTTATTTTATTCACCATTCAACTTTATAATAATCAAAAATACCTGTTTGGCAACTTGAATTTCTAATGCATTTGCCTCCGAGGAAAATCCAGTTGAAAAGATTGTTTTAATAATTGCAACTTTATTGCATTTTTTCAGGCAGAAGTATTTCATTTTTTAACCTCTTCAAGCCCTTGGCCACAAATGTGGACGTAGATTTTTATAATTATAATTACTGTCAATAATAAATAGAACAAAAATTTGATAACAATTTATTCAGAATCCCTCAATCGGAGAAGTAAAAATTGTTTGGCACTGATAAATCGTAAAAGAAACGAAAAAAACACATTGAGTCATTTTGTTTATCGCCATAAAAATAATCGTCCCCGAAAAGATTAAACGATGTTTCTTTTTTCAAACATAAATATTCCCCCAATTTGAAATAATTCTATTGCACAAGAAAAAAAAAACAATTCGATAAGATTTTCCCAATAACCTCCCACGGTTTCCAATGACACTGGTACTAACTCATGTTTTTTTCTTTTTTTTTCCTCCAGGGAAACTACGATAAAAATCCAAATCATGTTAATGAAATTGTTTTGGAACCATCGCCGAGGTTAATAGTAGTAAAAAAGGTCATAGCTAGTCTTATATGCGCTGCAATCTTTGTCACGTTAATTCCATCATATCCTATTAAAAATGTTAAAGGTTTCCGTATTTTTTATATGCTCGATATATTAACAATTATCAATTTTCAACTAACATTTAGACCAGGTAGAATTATGTACTATAGAAGGTAGCGTCGAATTCTTGAAGAATTTGCTTCGTTTTTTCTTGGTTTACTTTTACACGCCAAAGTGGGTAAAAACACCAAATATTGAACACTTTCGGGTTTTCCCTTAAATAAATTATTTCTATTTTTTTTTTTTTCGGTATTATCAGATATTTGATGTTTTTACCCCGAGAACGTATTTAAAGAAAATAAAACCTGCAATAGTGAAAAAATTTTCAGGTGTCCCATAAGTTTCTTCCTTTCGGGCTCGAGGTCATACATAGCGTGGCGCGGAAAAAACTTATGGGACACCCTAATATATTTGGATTATTTTGATTTTTATAGAATTTATTCGAAACGATCGATTCAAATTTTATTATAATTGTAACAAGAATAGCAAAAGGATGCTTCTTTGAAATAGAGACTCAAGAATTAGTAGTTGACCAGAGACACAAGTTGTAGAAAAACTCATTTTTTTTTAAATTATTTATAAATACCAAAAATAATTTGAATGCACGAAAATATTAAATTCTACTTTATCTATACGTTTCTTTAAAGTTCTAATTTCTTAGAAGTGGGAAAAGAATACGATTATTGCCATTTTTTTTAACGTAGACACGTTGAATAGAATAGTACACGTTGTATTCCATCCTTTTTCTTTCTAATTGTGTATATAGTTAACTGTAAAAAAGTACGAAATCCTCCATTTCTTCCACTGTACGAGATATGTTTCTTTTTAGATGATAACTTCTTGGAGAACACGAGTGTTCTGTATAAACTTTGGTATATACAGATTGCTACTATGATGGTACGTTTCAAGTACTATCATGCGTGGTTATTTGCTGATGCCATTTGTAACAATTCTGGTCTCGGATTCAATGGATATAACGATGATGGGACGGCACGTTGGGATCTCATTTCCAACGTTGATGTAGTTAAATTTGAGGTAATTCGAATTAACAAGCTTTAAAATGTATTTATTACTTTTTTTCTCCTTATTTAAACGCACGCCCTAATTATTCATTAAATCGGACAGCAAAACTTTATCTTCGTTAAAAATTTAATGATGCAATTACAAATTTTTCTATTTATTTTTTTATTTATTTATTTCGAATGAAAAATTAAATATTATCGAAATCAATGAAAATATAATTAACCGTATTGATCGAATCAAAAAATAAATTTTCCGAAATGATTTAATATAAAAATAAAAATAAAACAAAGAATTGAGATATTGGTAGGTCCTAAAAATGAGAAAAAAAATCCGAAAGCATATTTTAATATATTTTTCCTTCTCTGTTTCGACCTTTTAGTTTGCGTCCAGTCTCCGGGATGCGATTCAAGAGTGGAACAAGGGAACAAATCGTTGGCTTAGGACGATAGTCTATGAAAGAGCTGGAAGTCACAAAACTATTTTCACTTATGCACTTTCGGCTGTGTGGCATGGATTCTATCCTGGTTACTACCTCACTTTTGCATCTGGTGCTTTGTTCACCATTGCAGCTCGCAATGTAAGCAACACATTTCCCTTCTCGGATAGAACGCAACTAAAGCTAAAAATGTAAACGGTTCGATGGAGGAACAGAAATCCAAAAATCCCTTTACCCTCAGTTTCGAATTCCGCTGAAAAGAGAAAATATCTGGTATTTCAAAATGACTCCCATTCTCCACGACACAATGTGAAGTCAAGTTCTGAAAAGAAAAATCAGGCGACGATACATGTAAGTGTTAATTGTTCCAACAATTGCGGTTTTGCATATAACGTTTCTGGTTTCACAATACCGAGCTACCGAGACTTACAGAACTTGATACGTCCTTTATATCTTCCTTTACCACTTACGCTGTAATCCGTATCGTGGTGTTAGTGTAGCAGCTCGAGCATTGTGCGAGAAAAGTACTGTTTAGCATTAATGAGAATATAGTAATTATGCTAATTACTGCGTCATCAAAGATCCTACCGAGTGGATGGCGACATTGCATAAGCGCTAGACGCATGCAAAGCGTAGCAAAATATTTCTTCAATGGTTGACTTTGAAGTATTTATTTTAAACGATTGCTCTAGTTCCTTGGCCCTTTTCGTTAGAATCATCACGGTTCTTCTAATGCTACTTTTTGTTGGCCACGAATAATTTTTCATTTTTTTTTAAATTCGTTCATTACACCCTAGAGCCGATGGGGCAATTGAAGGTACAATTAGGGAATACAGAGTCAGAAAAATGATAGACATTTGATTTAAAATAACGCAGATAAAATAATAATGGTTGATAATGAAAATGAAAAGCAAAAAACAAAATTAAAATTAAAATTAGGATTTTTTTCTGCAAAAATGTGCCATTTCGAAATTACAGCAAAACGTGATTTATTTTGCTGGGGTTTTGCTGCTAGGGTTTTGCTAAAAAGAAAATATTGCTGTTTCATAACATTTTTTTCTTTTTTTCTTGCATAAGTTATCATAGTTAAAATATTTTTTTTTAAATCGCTTTCATTGTGTACTTAATAACGGCGTCAAATTCTTGCATGTAGCAGACAGCCTGCATTTCTTGTGTACTATAAACGAAGACACACCTAATCCTAATACGAATTTCGTTCCATACTTTGAAGTGTCAAGCGTAAAGGTAAAGACAATTTACGTATTTTGTAACCATTTTTTTTTATAACTATGAAAACTATCACTAATTGGAAAACATTCTTCATTAAAACCTACAAGTGTCAATTAGCGTGTCGCACGAAGCACTCTATGCAACAAGACGTCATAAACACGTTGTCACATTCCGAGAGGCTATCACGAACGATTGAGAAACATTCTAGACACCGATTTCAACTTCGGGTTTCACGCAAGACAAATATGTTGCAATTCTTTTTTTCTTTGGCTTCGGATTTGCAGAAATAATCCCGTCCAGTGATTTGTCCCCTCACCTAATTAAATATGTAAATACATTTTTGAAGTTTTAAGGGAAGTTATTACACCAAGAACTAATTTAATTAATAACTTTTCCTGAAACTCTTATTATTCATGCATGTTCCTTTTTTTTCTTCTGAAAAATCAGCAGTTTTCTGAAATATCAAAAATATGTATAAATATTTTAAATAAATCAATTTTTTAAGGGATTAAAAAAAGGGACCAGACAGTAAAAAAACGATTTTGCTGAATGCATTTTTTTTGCAATGAGATATTTGCCAAGTACACTGTCATTGGTATTTTTTTTTTGTTTTTTGAAAATCGTAAAAATGTGTTATAAATATTTTTGCCTTGTACTTCTATGAGAAAGGTTTATTGGAAATGTGCTTTTCAGGGCAAGTTACGTGTAATTGATTCCCTCATATTTGTTTTTACAGGTTCGTCGTATCGTAAGACCATATTTCCTGCAATCTAACAATTTGAAGCGGTTATATGACGTCCTAACAACTATAACTACACGGCTCGTGATGGCTTATGTGACGTTTAGTTTCATCCTTTTGGAGTTTGTACCGAGTATCAGAGTTTACTTGTGAGTACTTGAAAAAAAAACAATGGAAATTTTCAAGAGAAAGTTCGGTTAATTTTTTTAATGGATCGGAAATTATTCAAATTAAATGGATTTAAATGCTTTCTCAATATCTTGAAGCAAATTTATTATTTTGATTATTATTATTATTATTATTATTACCATTATTATTATTATTATCATTGTCATTATTATTATTATTATTATCATTATTATTAATATTATTGTAGTATTTTTGAGCGTTATATTTTTTCAAGTATTTCAAAAGCTTGGACATTTGAAATTCTAAACAAGAAATTAAATATTAAAATTTACAGTAATAGTTTAGTAATTTTCTTCAATATCAAGAATTACAAGCAATTACCATTTACAACTAGTTGACGATTAATAATGGATTTGGAACGATGTCTAATTGCATTCTTATTTCTGTTACTCAGACACATGTACCTGGCCCCACATTTGTTGGGATTAGCAGCGATCTTCATTTTACCTCGTCTTTCAAAGAAAATTAGAAAAGAAGATATATCAAGAGCCGATAAGGTCATCAAGAAGGAACAAACCAATGGACACGCGCACAAATTGGAATAAAAGAATGTTACAAAGGAGCATATTTTACACTAACGACAAATGCAACAAAACAATGACGACTGTTATTATATCTTCCATGAGAGAATAACGAATTACAATTCTTCGTAATTACCCTTTGATTTGGTTAAAAATGACGATAATAATTATTAAAAAAAAAAACAAACTAAAGAAACTATTATATATAGATACAATATATACTTTTCACTGGATATTTTTACTAAAAATAAGTATAAATATTTATTGTTACAACTGTGAATTGTCGTTTTATGAAAAACAAGAGGGAAGCTGATCAAATATGATACATTGACGATGAGACTGCATAATTTATCTTTTCACGTTACGATAAACACAAAGAGAGAAAAAAAAAGGTTGAATGAAATCAAATAAGAGAATACGAAATAAAAAAACAATAATTAATAATTTCCGCAACAATTTTGTAACTCGTATGAGAAAATCATGTTATACCACACTCTACTCATCTACGTTACTTCCACTTTTTTTTTTGGGGGGGGGGTGATCTTTAAGAGAGATATTTACTACAAAAAGATATCATGTTGCGAACGGACAGGAGAATGATAAATAAAAGAAAAAAATTTATAACAATTCTCTTATTTTGGTTTTTAACTAAAAACCTTCGTCGACAAAAATACTTTTTATGGGATTCCGGCTCCTCGTTGCGTTTAGAGCGATTGTAAATTAGATCCGCCGCTTTTAGTTGCGTGACGGCGTGTTAAAAAGAATGTAACGCTTGTAACGTCATCAGAAAACCGCTAAGGTTCCGCTGAGCCCTTTCGAATGTCTAAGAGTTCGTTAAAATATTATATTAATACCTGCATATGACATTTATTACATAACGTAAACATGCGTCACTCGCAGGCAAAATAGCGAATACGTGCATCCGAATACTTTCAACGAGACTTGGGTCACGCGGCCGATATGAAACTCGTTGGAAAACACGTGTATTCGTTCACACACTTTTTCAGAATGTTCCTCTATTTATAATTTTAAGAATTTTCCTTGGCGCCGGTATGGATGTTTATGTACGACACCAACGTGGTGCCACCGGACGGCACGGTGTTAATTATTCACAGCCGTTATGATAAATAGTGCAAAAAAAATCTTTGATCACTCGTAGATTTAAGAAGAAAAGAAAAAAGTCATTTTTTTTGCCTTAAGTGACAGGCTGTTAGACATCAGGAAACTGTTTTTTATGTCGACCGCCTGAAACAAGTTAATACCGGAGTTTAAGTAAATTCTACTGAAAACCTAGTAATTCTGAAGGTTTAACATTCAAACCGGCTACAACATTGCGTTCGATGTTTCATCATAGAATCATTTAAGAGCATAATCGACTTAGCGGGTTTTGAAATGACTATCCGGTTTACAGTTTATTTTTTTATTTCAGAGTGTTTGTGAAAACTGTTGAATTTATAGTCGTAGCATTTTGCGGGAAAAGAAAAAAAAAATTGGTTTCTTTGTTGCCAAATATTTACATGTGCGTAATTAAAATTTCGCGAGATCGAAGAAACGAAATTTCCGTTTCTACAAATTTTACCATAATTTCGTTGACGTCTTTTAGTCCATCTATGATTTTTTTCTTTCCACAATTTCAACAGAAAATATTTTTTATCAGCGACGTTCTCTGTAACAAAAAAAAATTGTAACTTTTTCTACCGACAATGAAACGCCACAAAATAGTGGAATCGCGAGTGATTTGCATCGAACTAAAAACGATCCAATTAATCGGCGGCCGTAAAACCTTGATACAAATAAGAAAATCCCCTTAGCGTTATTATTAATCCCGATTAGAAAGGGAACGTTATTCGAAAAAAAAAAAAATACTTATCAGGGGTACTTTTTGTCACAGCGATACTTTTCAATTTTCAAAATCGACGCGTACCTTCGTCACCTCGTGTGAGAGGTCGATGAGACGAAAGCGCAATTGGAATAATAATTAAGAGGAAATGAGGTATTAACTGTAACTGAGATGTATTTCGTTAAACTATATTTTCATTGTACAGGCTAATGGAATATCGGCTCTTTAATCGGGTAAAGAGAAGCACTGAAACTGCCTGCGCACTCCTGAAGCCATACGACCCCGGTATTCTTTTCAAACTGGCGGTGGCTCTTAGTACGCTATTGGCTCTTCAACTTGGAATTCTCGAAAATGTTTTCATAACTCATTCGGCAACAGTATTTAAGAGACATGGTAAATTCGCCAAACTTTCATTGGTACCGATTTTCTCGCATGTGACTCCCTCATTTATCGTTTTTCTTCCCTCGAGGGAGGACCAAAACCAAATTAGTAAATTATTTTTTATTTTTCTTTCTTTTCAGAATCTCATGACGTTCATTAAACTCGGGTACACAATGTTAATCGTCGTGTTGATACTAATGTTTTGGACGTCGATGGTGAGAATGCACGAGTTACCGGTTCAGTACCCGCCCTGTTTCTTCAACCCTTTGTGCACCTGCTCCAAAGCAATTCCGGATCTGGGAATAGTCAGTTGTTACAATGTGCCGATGCCGAGAATTCCCCAGCCGATCAATTCGTCGAAAGTGTTCATACTGCAACTGGAGAACAACGGACTTCGCTCGTTGCAGTCGCAGTTTTTTGTCAACACCGGTAATTATGCAATAAAGTGACTTAACGCTTCGAGGGGACTTTGGGTCTAAGTGACTGGAATTAATTTTTTTACAAAAAAGAAAATGGTACTTCTTTACTTCTATCGGTGTCGATTTTGTAAACTCATTTTTATTTATGAATGGTTCTCCTAAAACCAATTTTTCTGTATTTTGGGCAATTGAAGAATTTACAGAAATTTTTAGAGCCGAAAAAAATCCATTTCTCAATTCCAGTTTGCGGTTTAATGTTTTACTGTTTCGCTAAGTTACAAATTTTGTTAAATTTAAAAATCGGAATTTTTTTTTAAATTCTTAGAATTTTTAAATTTAAAATAATTATAGTTTGAAAATTGAAATTTTTGTTATAATTGTTCTGATTTCTTAAACCGATTTTTATTCATTTATGTTTCTCTGAAAACCACTTTTCCTTTATTTCAAGCAATTGATGAATTTACCAAAAATTTATTGCCAAAAAAAATTGAAAATTCTCGTCAAATTTCGTGACGTAAGATTCCAAAAGGGACAATACTTAAAATTAACTACCGGGGGTGTAATTTAATAATTTTATGAAAACATTTTTTCATATTCAGAGTTACAAAAAGTTAGCATTAATATACAGGGTTGTCAAAAAGTAACGAACCCACTTGTCGACTCTAAAATTGATTTTGGAGTAATTTTTCCCCATAAAGCATGGGTTCTGGTGTAAGCGACGGGTCCCTTACTTTTTGAAATCCCCGTACAATTGAAAAAACATCCAATAATTATTCTGTTCTAAATAACACGACTGTTATAGGCCTCTACAAGCTGCATATCAAGCATAATCCATTATCGGACATACCCGACGAAGCTTTCCTAGGGCTTGAGAGATCGTTGTGGGAGCTCGAGTTACCCTACAATCAGTTGGTTGATATACCGAGCAAGTCGTTTCGACATTTATCCAAACTGTGTCTTCTGGATTTAACAGGTACCAGAAATAAGGCTACGTCAAGTGGAAAAATGCCAACCCCTATCATTTATCCGGAGAAGACTTATTGGGAGCAATGGGGTAGAAATGTCTCGCGATCAGCAATAAATTCATCCACTTTCCTCGCTTCGGCGATCGACCGGATCTATTATAATTCCATCCGAGCGATTCAAAAATGGATTATAAAAAAATTATAATTATACAAAAATTATTATCAAATTATAATAGGATAAAATAGGATCCTTAGGAATGACTTGATTCAATTACAATTTCGTGACGGAATGGAAAGAAAGTAATTTTTGGAATTAATTAAAAAATTGAAAATTGAATTTTTCGTTGCGGATGAAACGGAAGTAATTTTTGGAAATAATTAAAAAATTGAAAATTGAATTTTTTGATGCGGATGAAATTTATTATACACCCAAAAAAAAAGTTAATTTTATCAAGACTGTCTCTAATCTGACTTTTTTTTCGTTCCAGGAAATCAAATTTCAAAAATATCACCGGAGCACTGGCGAGGACTGGAAAATTCGCTGAAAACATTACGTTTGGGACGTAACTCGATAGATAAATTACCCGCGGATGCGTTCGTCGGTTTGACGAATCTCGACTTGCTGGATTTGCGTGAAAACAACATAAAGGAAATAGACCCATCGGTGTTTCGCGATGGAATGGCGAAGTTATCGTATTTTTATTTAAACGATAACCAATTATCGCACATACCCTACTCCCAGTTGTCGTCATTGAAGAACATGAGAGTGTTGGATTTGAGTTACAACCGCATCTCCAAAATGATCCATCCGCAAATCGAGTCGGAAATACGGGGCTTGCAAATGTCACTGGACACCTTGAGATTGGATTACAATCAAATTGACATGTTGTCACCTGGCTCTTTTCAACATTTTTACAAAGTCAACAAAACTTATCTCAATGGGAACCCTTTAACCAGGGTCGAGGTAATTCGATCTTCCTTTTTTTTATTTACACAAATTTCGTGTAATTTTTTTAAAAAATATTTATACAATTTACACAATTCACAAAAAAAAATACAGCGCCAAAAATTTACAGAATATTGCGGTAAATAATTTAAAGCCCGAAAATCTAATTTCTTTTCACTTTTTTTTTCAGGAAGGAGCATTCCGAGACTCGAGGATCCGCGAGCTTTATTTTACCGATTGCGATTTAATGGAAATCAATTCGGCAGATTTATCGGGACTCCAGTCGTCCCTGGAATTGCTGGACTTGTCCGGGAACAATCTGACAAACCTGTCGCACCGCATTTTTCAGGAATTCGATTTCCTGAGAACTTTAGTGTTCAGTGAAAATCTGATCGACAACTATTCGCCAGGTAACAGTGGACGTGATTTATTTTTATTTTTTTTTTTCAGTGGAATATGATCCAAAAAAATTTAATAAATTAGAAATTTCAAATGGACAAGAATATTTGGATTTTTTTTTATAAAGATAATTAAATATTCTTCTAAATCTTGTTTCAGTGGAAGTGTTCAATGGGTTCCAATATTCGTTGTACAATTTGGACCTGAGTGGCAGGAAAAATGGCAAAGTGGCGTTGCAAGATTTACGTCAAATGCGAAATCTACGGTTTCTCGCCATATCGAAGATGCCACAATCGACATTGTCATCCGAAGATTTTCTGGAATTCGGAATGGACATCAAGGAACTTCGGATCATTCAAAGCAATTTAAATACCATCAAGAGTCATGCGTTCATGCATGTACGTGGCATCAAGTATTTGGATTTCTCGGAAAATGCCATTTCCACCATAGATGACGATGCATTTTCGGAGGTAATTTCGGAGTTTTCAAATTTTTATTAAGAAAATTTATCTTCTTTTTATTTTTTTATTAAAAAATAATTGACCTTTGTGCATAATTAACGACGATTATTTTGGTGGTCGATGATCCAAAGCAATCGTCGTTAATTATGCACCAACCCAATATATTAATTTTTTTTTATTCAACAGGTTGGGCATTCCTTGTTAAATTTAAGGATATCACACGGTCTTGCAGCTTCGGTATCCGAATTGCCGAGCAAGCCTTTCAAATTTTTGACAAATTTGCAACACTTGGATTTTAGTAACAACAAAATCAAGTCGATGCCGGACACGTCGTTTCACTTTTTGAGACGGATCAAGCGAATCGAGTTACAAGACAATGAAATCGACAATATTCCCAAAGGAACCTTTCAAGTGAGTTTAAAAAAAATATTTATTTTTCACGAGGCGACGAATTTATGGGAATGGTAATTGTTTTTTTAGGGAGACCTACATTCCAGTTTGGAGGACGTGAACCTGGCGTATAACAAAGTCAAATCCATTACGACCCACACTTTTGTGGATTTGAGTTCGTTAACGACGTTGAATTTGGAGGACAACGCTATCGACAGAATTGACAGAAGAGCTTTCATGAATATGAACCGCTTGAAGTACTTGAACCTACGCGGGAACAAAATTCATGATATTACAGACGAATCTTTTCAGGTAAATTGGAATATCGTGTATATTTAAATAAAATATATAATTTTATTTAATAATTATTAAATATATCATGTATATTTTGTATAAAATTATATTTTTTAACAATAAAATAATTATTCATTTTCGCAGAATCTACCTGACTTGGAATTTCTCGATTTGGCCTACAACGATTTGAACGAGTTCGACTTCACGTGGTTCGACCAAGTTGGCACTTTGGCTTCGTTCAAAGTCAATGCGAGTCACAACGAAATCCCAAAATTGTGGATCAACAGCACAACGTTTACTCCTTCGACTTCCAGTAAGTTCCATTTTAATTACTCGAAATTGGCACATTTTACTTTCGCTTCTGAATTATTTTTTAATGGGAAGTGTCCTATTTCAATTAAAATTTTATTAAACTGACCCATTTTGGCACAGGAGCTTTCAAGACCCTATCAATAAAAATTTGTCGAAGCTATTGACTTTCTGAATTTAATAAAAATTATGTAATTATTTTTAAACGTTGTTGCGACAAATATTACAGATTATTTTACGAAAATATAATATTTATTATGAAAACAAAATATTCTAGATTTTGTTTACTATAAATGTGCTTAACTTGGAGCTAAATTAGACCGAGACTGTGAGTCTTAGACCCCAGTAGAGCAACTAAGGGTTAGATGAATGTTCCAAATTCGCTAAATTACCCTGAAAATTTTCCAACATTTCCTAGACTCCACTAACTAAGAATAATTTGTCTGCTGTTTCAGTCGGTGGTAGCTTGCAATCGAACATCAAAGTGTTGGATCTGAGTTACAATAATATTTCCGACATAATGAAGTATTACTTCAAACCCGTGGAATTTTCTCTAACGCACCTATACCTCTCACACAATCAGCTCAATAACGTAACGCAGGGCGTTTTCGGTAACATGCCGCACTTGCAGTGGCTGGATTTGAGCCACAATGAACTGATGGAAGTCGATTTCGACTGTTTCCGCAATACGCGGAATCTGCAAGTTCTAAATTTTGCGTGGAACGACATCATGGATATCCCAGCGGAAGCTCTGAGAACTTTGAAGAAGCTGCGAATCCTGGATTTGTCGCATAATAGGCTACGGACTTTACCGGACAATTTGTTTAACGAAGCCAACATCGAGAGTTTGGATCTCTCTCATAATCAATTTATGAGACTTCCCATCAAAATATTGTCCATGAACGCCGCTGCGAGTCTGTCTTATCTGGACATGTCCTGGAATTCGTTGTCTGGAGTCCATAGCACCGATGCTATATTTAGATTAAGGGTCAGTATTGCAATAATCTTGAAAAAAAAAAGTTTATATTTTGAAAATTTTGTGTAAATGCATCTTTAGGAATTTTAGAAATTTGCAAATTTGCATAGAAAATACTTAAAAAAATGTTGTCGAGGGAGAGCGAGTGCATTTGGAAAAATAATTTCATACCGAAATGTCAATCGGAGCAGTTTATTCGATGGTAAAATTACTGTGAGATTGAAATTCGTATATTATTGGACTTCTACACTTTTGTTTTTCCAAAAATCTACTTTTTTGGATCTTTCAAATCCACAAAACATATGGGGACTGGATTTTCTTACAAATTTCCACTAATTGTATATTAATTTTGCATGTTTCAGGGATTAACTTGGCTCGATCTCTCTTACAATCGATTGGTTCGACTCGACGATGGTGTATTTTCGGATTTGCACTATTTGTCCCACCTCGATTTGAGTCACAACAAACAATTAATTTTGGAATCTCGTGGAAGGACTTTCAATGGCTTGGAGGACACTCTTCTATTCCTTGGACTGAGTAATATTTCTCTTCTCAGTGTAAGTTCACTTCGACTACTCGAAAGGTTCGATGCCGATCTTGCATTTCTGCATCTTCGCTCGATCTCTTACACCGACTCGGCTTGAGTCACCATATCGGAGCTGAAAGCGGATCGATACAAAGAATTATTCTTATCGATCCTCAGCTTAGGTTCGTCGACGATCTTAAAATAATTAATATTTTTTGTTAAAAAGGTACCGGAGTTGCCATTGCCCCGTTTGCAAACTCTGCACTTGGCGCACAACGAATTGGCATCGATTCCAGCAGAAATGGCAGCCAATTTGTCCTCGTTGCATCGTTTGGACTTGAGTTACAATGATTTAACGGTGGTACCATTGATAACTCAGACGTTTTCGGAATTGAAAGATTTCAATTTGGCCAACAATCCCATCACCGCCATCACGAACACGAGTTTCCTAGGACTCGCTGGCAGTCTCCAAAAATTGGATATTCGGAAACTGTCTTTGTCGACCTTCGAGGTAAATTTGTCAAATTAAAAAAAAAATAATTAACCGATTATGATTTGTCAATTTTTGTAATAACGTCCAATACATTATTCTTATCATTTTTCAGGCCGGTGCCTTGTGTAAAGCAACAAAGCTACGCACTTTACTGATAACGGCTTACACCGGAGTGAAAAACTTCAATATCCCGAATATTCTTGAGTACAACCATGGATTACGGGAACTGCACGTTGATGTAATTCTTTTTAAGTTTATTTTATATTTTACTTATTTTTTTATTTAATTTATTTTGGAAGTAAAAAGAGATGGCATCTAAAATTTTTGGTACTTTTTTGAATTTTAGGTGCAAAATGACACAACGTTGGAGAAGGAAATGAAGGGTCGATTTCCAGGGAAATTGTATAATTTCACACTTAGCGGTACCGGTTTAAAAACCATCAATGAAGATATTCTTCATGTAAGTCAATGTATCGACATATTTTCTTTTTGCAAAAAAAAAAGTGTCTTGAGTTTATCCATTTTAAGTCAATTTTATATATTTGAATTATTAACGTGATTTAAGTGGCAAACAATTGGAACGAATTATTTTGTTTTCTAAGGAATTAAAAAAAACACTCAAAAATTGGTATTTTTGAATTTGGTACAAATTGTATGAAATTTTAGGCTGGGATTTATTCCCAATCGAAATTGAAAATTTTTAACTGATTCCCAATTGCCAAATTTAATGATATTTCATAATTTTTTTTTAGGGTATGAGAAGTCCGCATCTACATTTTTCAATTTACAACACAAGCGTGAGTTCAATTCCACAGAAAATGTTCACCAATGCGGACTCGGTTCGAAATATAACCGTAGACATTCATACAAACGAAATTCGAACTATCTACAACCCATCCACGGGCCATAAACCTGGAGTACCGGGGAAAAAGTTTCTAATGAGACTACGGACTTCCGGGAGTTACTTAACGTGTGACTGTGATATAGGGTAAAAATGCAATTTTATATTATATTATAAAAATGTAAAATTAATTATAAATAATTGGCTCAGTTGCTTTTTTTTATAGCGTTTGCAATCAAAAAAATAATTCTTACGGTCCAGTAGAAATTTTTAGCAACTCGCTAAGATTTTTTATGGGACATTTGACACCAATCGACTATTATTAAAAATTATTTAATGATTTCAGGTGGATTGAAATGTGGCAAAGAAAACATAGACAGTATCAAGAGGATCGTTGCAGCCTGTACGGCGAATTCAACAATTTCGAACGCGAGGAAGACGCTGAATTCAGTTGCTGGGATAACGGATCGGACGATGACTTGCGCGAAACATTTTGCATAAACAAAAACAACATGTCACTGTCGAACGCCTTAAAAAGTGACTTGGAGTGCGGCTGGAGCGCAACGAGTTCAATAAGTTTATCAAAATCGCTCATATTTCTACTGTTCAGTGCCGTTTACATTGTTAATGCCTACTAAATATTTCGTATTTGTTATTTAAAGATAGTTACACATCCAAAAAAATCCATCGATGTCCAATTTCGTACTTGATATTTTCAATTTCGACTCTAAGACGTAAAAGTACTTTCTAATTTAATTTTACACTTAAAACTTTTTCAATACGATTGTTACTTATGAGCTGTATTTAACTTTACAATTAATATTTAATGGTATCGATAGGTTCATTTACTTCAACAACCGACTACAAAATTCCCATGGATTTTTTTTTTTTTTTTTAATAAGTTCCCAGCATTTTATCGTCCCATTTTTGATAATTGGAAGATGGACGTACTTAACGTTTCGTTTTCATGAACCATTTACGTAATATTTAATAATAAATTCTAGACACTGCTTAGAAAGTAGCATAAAATATAAGGATAAGTTATCGAAACCACTATTAAAAAATTATCTACGATGTTCGGAAACAAGCCTTCGAAATGTACTGCGATGTTCTCACAGCGAAGCTAAAAGAAAATGCTGGTCGCAAAGATTTCGAAAATATATCGGACCCCGGAATGGCCACGAAATGCCATCGATGAAATTTTGAAAAATAGATTCTCTCCGGAAACCGAGGAAAGGATCATTCCTGTTCCGATTTTTCTCCACTTTCTGTCGAAATCCATCCTTTCCTAGTATATTTTGTGATTAACAAAAAATGAAGAAAATCATCCCTTCGCACACCGAATGTCGTGTCGTTTTGACCCATTGCCGCCAAAATCGTACATGTATTTTTCATTTTTCGCATTATTTTACAAAATATTAAAGAAATATGTCAAAAGCGATTTTTACTTCAAAATTTTATCTTTTTTAAATATTCGGATGCAATGGAACTTTTTTCAATGGGTCGTTGCGACTCGACAGGAGGAGCCGATACTAACACTGCGTCGTCCGGTGGCACCACGTTGGTGCCACGCGAAAACTATCGGGCAAGCGCCGGTGGCACCACGTTGGTGTCGTACGTAAAGTGTTAAGTAAAATAAAAGCATCGGGCAAATTGTATCGTTAATGTAAAAGCATCTTATCGAAGAGACTGCGATGAATATGAAATTTGTAATATTCAGATACTCGTACAAAAGTCAGAGAACATCAATAAAACGGTTGTAAAAATATCATTGTCTTTGGAAATAAATTCTTTGTATAGGAGAAACTCGAAATGTTTTTCTTATTTATCCGACATTTCGCAATATTATGTTCCAGATTTTTTGGATGAAATCGGCAAAAAATAAAACACACCGTAGTCGCTCCTTTATTAGGGAACCTAATATTTATTTATGAATAATATATAAAATAACACACGCCGTTAATTTTCTGGCAATTTCGATACCGATGTAACGAATCGGTAGGAAGAAATTATACTTCATCGCGTTTCGCAATAAAAAAAAAAGTATAAAATTGCTTAATAATATAGATTCGTACGAATACTTTAAAATGCCTTACGGTCGACCGTAGTCCGGGTATTATAGTCTTATAGTCCGGGTCCTATAGTCACAGTTGGCCAATTGCAAAAACTGCGGCTCGCCTTGGGGGAAGGACCACAGTCAGTCGCAGGATCGACCGAGTTCGCTTACGTATCCTCTCGTGGCACCCACTTTCCCAATTTTTGAACGTACCCCAATTTATTGATATGCCGGGACACGGTTGTATGATCGAAGCCCATTTCCTTCCCGATCTCTTTGGTCGTCAAAGAGGGATCCGAAGTTAGGAGGTCCTTCAGAGTATCGTCGTTGAACGTAGAATGTCGTCCCGTATGCGGCTCGTCTTTCAAACCAATATCGCCGTTGCGGAATTTCTCAAACCACCTCTGCACCGTGCGAACGTCGACGACATTTTCTCCCAATGTTTCGCATATGGCTCTGGCAGCGGCGGTCGCATTGTGACCTTTCTGGAATTCGTACAAGATGCAGTGCCTCAAATGCTGCTTGTCTGCATCCATTTTTTCCTGAAGCAAACGAATAACAATGTTTAAATAATGTATAGTTATACGATAATAAAAAAAAAGAATTCAGAGGAGGTTCTCTTGGAGTTATTCATCATTACCGCGATGGCCTGGCTCATTGGCTCCAATTTTTAAAAATTTTTAATTTATTTCAAAATAAATTTTGCCATAAAATGGAAAATTTTCAAATTTATTTCAAAATGAAATAATTAGGTAATAATACAAATTTTTGTGTCATCAAAAACTTATTGAAATTTCTAAGATAAAGCAACAGTAAGGTAATAATAATAATAAATAAACAAAATTGTAAGAAAATTCAATTAACACTAAACCTATCACGAGCGGTCAAATGAACCTTTTTTTTTACACGTATTTTAAATGGTTAGATGACGTCACATACACATTTGTGATTTTCTGCAATTTTCTGTGGCCTCGAATTCAACTTTTTTTTCAGTTAAAAAGAATAAATTGTGACTGATTTTGAGGTTATGTCGATCTTACTGCTTCGCAACAACGATGTAACAGTTATATTTCCGTTGTGATCAGTTGTGATTGTTGTGTTATATAGATAGTAGCGACAAATCACGATTGTGAGGAAACACAAAACTATTTGATAAAGTCGCAAAGGCGTGGAATGTAAAATTACGGATTTTCGAGGGCGATTGATTGGTCGAATCTCTCGAATGTTTCCGAATCCGCAAGAAATTACACGGAAGGAGCGGTAGAACGTTTGAAGGTTATCCAATTGGTAACATTTCTTTAGTTTTAGAAAAAAACCGTTAAACAATTTCGTTTCCCTCACCTGCTATTTCGAAAATTACCGTGAGATGCCTCGTAAGTACCCCGATTTAGCCGTACGTGATGCTGCATGCAACGAAGTTTACCAAACATTTGTATCTTGCGAGCAAGAGGTTAGTTTTTTGAAAGTTGGAACCACAATGCGGAAATAATTGAATATTTCGATTCGCAATAACTCGTCATTGGGTTGCAGTAATATCTTTGTTTCAGCATTCCATCGGCAAATTCTTCGGTTCCTGTGAAAAAGAATTTAAAATTTTCGAGAGATGCATTAACTCCGAGGTAAAGTACCGGTTTTTCGAGGGTACTCTGGGTCCAAAAAGTTTCTGTAATTCTACAACGTGTTCTCTTAATTTTATTTCAGCATACCAAGCGACAAGCAGCGAACATCAAGAAATCTTTGGAAAGAAGACGGAAGCAGTCGGAGAATTAACTCCGTTTTATGTAGTAGAATTTAGTAGTTATATCACTATTTTGATAAAAATGGAAGACGAACCGGAAGTCAAAAAAATGAAAATGAAAATTAAAGAGGAAAACACCGATGCCGTCGCGAATCAAAATCAGGAAGAAAGCGCGCACGCGAGAGACAGTACCGTTCGCGAAGACGACGTTAATAACGTCAACGAAGAGGATTCTTTTACCTTCCCGGAGGACAACGACGTTTCGGATATGATAGAAAAATCTTTTTCTATAGATTCCTTTCCAACGATAACGGAACGCTACTTTACGCCGTATTACCAACTGGACGTACAAAGGCCGGGCGACGATATTTGTATAAGGATGCACAGCAACAGAATTTGCATGATATCGTTGGCCCCGAGTCATCATATTTTTCAGAATAATGATAAAATAGTGAAAATTGATTTTAAAGTTAGCGAAAAGGTCGACAGAACTTTGAACAAAGTTTCCGGTAAAAGTAAACACGGCGCTCAGCCCTTGCAAAGGGAGTCCAAAATTTGTTTCATCACTTGCGGGAACGGCGAAGTTTATACGATCAAATGTTGCATGATAGGTAAATTGACGGAAATTAATGAAGAACTTATAAAAAATCCGGAACTGTTGAGGAAGTCGCCGCACAAAGGTGGATATTTGGCGCTCGTTTTACCAAATCTCAAATTTTCCGACGATATATGTAAGACGTTTCTGACGTACGCACAATACGAAGCGGCGATAAAAGAGCGAAAATTGAATGCGAATGGAAAAGAGGCGTGAATAAAAAGAGAAAATAGTTTTCAACAGTTGTTTATTTTTACCACAGGCAAGATGCATTTTTTTTTTTAATCGATGTAGTCTCGATTTCATTAATCTACTCGGCTGACACTTATCGAACACTTAATTGCAAAAAAGTGTGAAATTTAGATTATTACAAATTGAAAAAATCAACTACGAAATGAAATTTTCTTCTATTAAAAATTGTTAAGAATGGGAAATCAGATCGATAAGAAAATCCTGTTGTAATAATTTACTCGCTAAGTCCGTCGAATGGTAATAATTATTATTTTCCATTTACTCGATGTTAAAATATATATACCTCCCGGCACGAATCTCAAACTTGTCCTTTCGGCCGAGTAGATTAAATACTTTGGCTTTGAAATTCCTCTTTGGAACAGGATCGAAGCCTTTATATTACAATTTACCTAAATACAAGGAAAATGAATAAAATTTCGAGGTTCTAGTTTAACATAATTTACAGGTACTTCTTATGTACAGAGTTTTAAAATCATAAGTTGCGAAGAAACTTATAAAAAATTATTACTTTAACCATTCATTCGTTATGGCTCGCATAATTTGAGGTAACTTTTAAATCACTTTCTTTCTTATCGCTATCTTCTTTCTTTTGTAACTGGTTTTTCGCTAAATTACCCAAAACGATACCAGCGAATAGTATCATTCCGACTTTATGATTCGATATAAATTTGGTCGCACAATCTTTGGGGTTGTCGATGTTCAGGGTATAAATCTGTAAACAAAAAAATTAACATTTTCATTTAAAAATATAAATTCAAATTATTTAAAATATAAATTCAAAATTTCATTTAATAAATAAATTTTAAAAATTATTCGAGCCAAGCTCGAATAATCTTTACCTGATTCGCAACATGTGTCCCGACTAATCCGACAGCTGCGTAGTATGGCCAAGTTTGTTGTACAGCTAAGCCCGATAAAATTAAATTAATTATCATGGTACTCGCGAATCCTGTTAAATATAACTTCGTCTTATCTCCAAATTTTAGCGCAGTTGACTTTATGCCCAATAAGGCGTCATCTATTTTGTCCTAAGGGATCGAGTAAAAGATGCAATTAATACTTTTGATCAATTCCAAGGTAGATTTTTAAAAGAATAAATTTTTAACACGATCGAACCTGGTGGGCGTATATCGTATCGTACAAAATTGTCCAGCAAATTCCAGCGACGTACAATGGTAAGCAAATGGACCAGTCGCAGGATCCATGTATCGCAGACCATCCTAAAAGTGCTCCCCAATTGAATGTCATCCCAAGAATTAATTGAGGCCAGTAAGTAATTCGCTTCATTAGTGGGTAGCTGATAACCAAACCTGAAAAGAAAGGACCAAAAAAAATAAGAATGTCCTTAAATTTTTTGCTTCAAATAACAATTAATCTTTCAACAATTAATCAACAATTAATTTTTGGGATACTCTCGTAGAAAATAAATTGCATATTTTTTTATAAAATTACTCATTAACTTTTGAAATCGATGCCAAAAAAAAATCAAATTTCCCAGATCTCACTTTCGATCGAACCTTTTTTTTATACAAAATCAAAAACACATTCCTCGTGTATATCGATCTTACCTAACGAACTAGCGCCTAAGAAAATACTGTACCAATTAAGTTGAAGTAGAACTAATAATCCGACACTTAATTGACCACCGAGGAACACTAAAGATTGAAACGGAGTTACTTCGCCAGTTACCAAAGGTCTGTTTTTCGTCCTAACTACCTGCGAAATTTCATTCCTTATAGACTTTTGAAATGTCCTGTACCAGAAACTTCATTCGAGTTTCATTTTTATGTGGGTTCGCTCTTTTACCTTCTTGTCGATATCTCGATCCCACATGTCGTTTATGGTGCAGCCGGCACCTCTCATGACGAAAGCTCCGAAACCGAAGAGAGCCAACGTATAGAAATCGGGGAACGCTCCGGCTGGAGCCGCCATCGCTATGCTCCACCCGCAAGGCCAAAACAGTAACCAGGAACCTAAGAAAATTTGCATTACCGGAATAAAACTAATAGTTTGATTAACTCAGATGAACCTAGTATGTATAGGATATACATGGTGTACATACAAAACTCTTTATTGGTGGTTTTCTGGCTATATCATTGCTTATTATGCAGAAAATTATGTCCTCTGAAGGTATCCAAAAAAAATTCGTTTGATTTAAGCTAGAATTTATGTGCGATAAATGCTTTAGTACTCGTCATGGAAATAATAATTCTATAGAATAACTTAGAATACAAGAGTCGTATAGAGTCTCTGGTTTATCTGGGTTAAATAAAGGATATTCTTTAATTTATTAAGGAATTATTCGTGCATTAACAATTTCAAGAACTTTCATGCCGAATATTAAAAAAAACTTGCATCTGCAACTTTCTCCATTTAAAATTTTAGCATCTAAAATTATTGCGTCAGGATTTAGAGTTTAAATGACTTATTTGTCGAATTTGTGCATTTTGTAACTGGATGAATGAATAAAAAATAAAAATTTCAAAGTCGCTTTTCCTTAACTCGTAAATATAAGCTACAGCTTACCGATTGGTTTATCTATCCTCATTAGTTTCATATACGGCTGAATTTTGGGAGAAGATTCATTGACTATTTTCGCTGCGATACCGACAAACCTTTTTGGATTTCTCGATACGCTATTTTCACATTTTAATAAACCTTGTTTGGTAGCGTACGAACGACGACAACGATTCTTACATTCCTCGTTACTTTTATAAATGGTAGGAGTCGCAGTGGAGCAACAGGATAGATCAAATATTGTTTTGGCGTTTCTTCGACTAGAGTGTTGCGTACATTTTATCAGTCCAGACAAATGCTGGTAGTTCTTTAGCACCAGCATTTTCGTTCCGTAATTGGCCTGAAATTTTGTAACAATATTTGTGATACCGTGATCACATTTCTTTGAAAAACGATAATTTATCTGATAATTTAAAACCGTTAACACTCGGAATATGTGTATTTAACTTTTTGGGGACCTATTCGAGTCCTAATGAGAAATTCGATTGAAGAATAATGAATTTTTTATCTTTTTTACATCATGCGATACCTTTAATAATTAAAATATAACAATTTTGTTCAATTTCAAACGCAATAAAATTTCTGTGCAACATGGGTCCATTTTATTACACGAATTCCTGTGCAACCAAGAATTAAGGTACAATATCTCGGTACCTTTAATTTCTATAATCAAAATAAAATGAAAATTCATGAAATAAGCGAGGTAAGTAAATACATGTTTCCCGAGCCGAGCCGATGCGCACTTAACCTCAAAGCACGTGCGTCGTTAAAGCGAATGACTCAAACTGTTGAAGTAAAAATTAACAGCGCGTTTAATTTATAAGGAATTATTTACCTGTGATTTACGTTTTATATTCTTTTGCTGCCATCGAAAGAAACTCGTCTGCCATTACATAATTCGGATTGATTAGATTTCTTACGAGCGTGAGCATAATCTTTCGCGTTCGATTCCACGTCTTTGCAATAAAAATCGCTTACGGGGAATTCATGGGGACAAAATTAAACAGTTTCCTGCGAAACCTTCTTCCCTTTTTCCTTAAAATCAACGGTTTTTGTATTTTGGAGACCGAAAAGATTGGAAATTGAGAGTATTTGTCATTACTCTACACTCCATTCATATCGAATGGAAAAAAAATAAGGTGAAGGCCACGCGCTCTTGAAATTGCTCCAATTACATTTTGATGATTCTTTTTTTTCTCGTATTATTCAAATAAAGTGAATTTTTATAATAATTGCCCGCAATAAACGTAAACAAATGCGCATAAGCAACATTTTATTTCCTACAAGTCCCAACATTTGCGAGTTTTCTTGTAAAATAAGATTTAAAAAAAAATCGATTTTCATAAATAAAGGACGCAATTTTCTGAATGTTCATTTTTAATGGCGGGAAACCTAAAAATGACGTGAATATTAAACATATATTTGCATTCTTTCAGAGCGAATTTATAATTATCTACATGTTTATTTTAATATCTATATATAGGAGAATATATATATATTTAAATATCGACGCGTATGCAGGCTCTTATTTTCAAATTCGAATAATTTTCGAGAACCATTGCTCTTCGAAGTTCTTCCGCGCATGCGCGGTAATTCTGAACGCGATAGAAACATCGTAAAGCCTTATTTTTATGTGAGGCGAACGCAATTTGCAATGTGTTAGTGTCCTTATCGGTGTGAATTTAGCTTTGCCGCGATTCATGCGCATGCGCGAGAAGACAGTATCGTACGTAACTCAAGATCACGGGTACCAGAGGCGCGGGAACCCAGTTTTGGCGGGCAACCGCGCATGAGTTATTGTCGCGTCGACGAATGACAATTGTCAGAGAGAATAACTATCGCCGTAGCAATTGTAGAAGCAATAGTTGTTGATAAAGCCATTTAAAAAAGAAAAATGGAGAAAAAAGAAACGAAAAATGAAAGGAATTTTTGAATTTTCAGAAGCGACAAACGCGGGTGCCTCCGATACCTTGATTTGCTCGACCCAAGCGCGTTACTTGGGCGACTTTTTTCGCGCATGCGCGCGAATCGCGGCAGAGCTAACATCTCACTAATCCTACTGATTCATAAAAGGAGAGTAGCGCGTATTTGCAGCGGCGTAGGCAGAAGAGGTAGCGGAAGGAAGAAGAAGAAGAGAATAGAAGAGAGAGAAGAAGAGTAGTCGGGCAAACAGACGACGTATAGAAACCAACGGTGAAGGAATCGATATTGTGAAATTTCGATAGTAGTGCGGAATGATATTGGGAAAAGCGTTGTCGTATTTTCTTCATTATCGTCGAAATAATCGTCATATATCTTTTATGTCACTCAGAAGATCGTGAAAATATCAGCTTTTTAGGTTAACAATAAGATATTATGATCGAGTCTAAAGTATGGCATTATTTGTTTCTATTAACATTTTTGGAATCGGCCTCACACATTCGTCCGTCTTTACATGGACACAACAATGGTAACTTCTATTTATTTTTTTTTCCTCTTTCTCTCTTACCTTTTTTTTTTCTCTCGACAATCTTCTCTGCCCGTTTGTGCTCGCATTTGTGTATTTATTTCGTTGTCATTTACATATTTTTATATTCAAGGTCTGGCGCTAGGGTTAAGTATATAGATTGCAATTTGGGAACATTTTTTTCTTCTGTGGATTGAATGATTTTTTGTTTACGAATTGCTTTGCCCCCCCCCCCCCCTCCTCCTCCTTCTTTTCTAGAATTTTGAATTTTCTTTTATACACGGTCCGTGTTTCATTTCCGAAGATCATAGGATCAAAATTTCATTTCACTGAGTTGCCTTCATTCGGGATTCATGCAACTCTGAGAAAGGATTACTCGGAATAAGGATGTCGCAAAGTTTTTTTTTTTTTTCTATGGATGGAACAATTTTTTGTTTACGGATTGTTTCGGTCCTCTGCTACTTTTCTGGAATTAGTACCGAAAATGTATGGCTCCAATTTTCTTTTATACACGGCCCGTGTTTCATTTACGAAGATTGTATTTCTTAAAAATATTATACCCTACTCGAGAAAATTATTGCACAAAAATTATTCGTCGAAATGCTTTGCAGGCTTTGTTCCGGATGACAACGATGTCCAATATCTCCTGGATAATATTCCGTTACCTATGCATAAGGTAAGTTAACGAGAGAAACGCTTAATTTGGCGTGTAAAATTATTTACATATTTTTCGTTAATGCTATCGCTTATAAAATAATCACAAAAAAGTTGTAGAACGAAGGATTATCATTTCCCCGCAAATGATTCCCTTGTGCGCTTGGAAACTACCGATTTCTAGGACCGACCCTTATTTTTTTCTCGAGTCGTCGACGAGCAACATACTTGTTTTACAGAAGTCGTGTATTTTTATATTTATCTTGAAAACTAGAATTAACCTAAAAAAAAAATCTCTTAATTTATACAATTTATTTTACGTTTCCTATCATTTGGAATTTATATTTTTTTTTTTACGAATTCCTATGATTTACAAACTAATTTTATTGTTTCTGTTTTTTTTATTGTTTTAGGGGTTCGTTAACTCCGTGCATGGGACGGGGTAAGTGTCGAAACAACGTTTGCATCTCTACGATATTTTCGATACCAAGCTTATAACATTATTTTTTTTCACTTTTAAGGAGATCGAATTCCATGGCACACGATGTCGACAACAGCCTCGACGATCACTTATCGCATATCCAATTCGATCCACCAGTTTTGAACTTTAAGGAGAGGTATTGTATTATTGTTATTATTGTACAGCTCTTTACAATTGGATTATTCATCGTTAACCCTTTTTTTGTAATGTTTCTATTTTTTTAAAAACTAAATTTGTCGCATTAATATTTCGTTAGGCAATTGGGTGTCCCGCATCAGAAAACCGTGACCTTACATAACAGAGACGACAACAGAACTATACACCTCTCTTCGATATCTGGAAGTACGCAGCATTTTCATTCATCCTTCTTCCAGGATAAAGTAAGTTTTACCATTCGGAATTCAATTAAAAGTGCAAATCGTAGTAGCGACACAGAAGCTGTCGCATAAATTACATTTTAGCTATCGCCTGCATCTTAAGGAAATAAAGTGCCTGGTGAAGACAAAAAAACATGCAAATTTAAGGTTTTCGCTATCTCGCTCGTAATTAACAATCACGCGTTACATTTCCAAAGATACATATTCATCGCAGTTAATTCCTCTTTATAACGAGGAAACTATTCGCTGAGAAATTTTCTACGATTTCTGGGCAAAGTGGAAGTCGACGACTTTGCTCAATTTCCAAATTTCATTATTGCGAGTTAAAAATTGTTACGAATGTGGTATCAAAAATGTTGCTTTTTCATCGAAGCAACTTTTACTTTTTTCAACATTTATTTAGCCCCTTCCGGTACGTTTAAAAATGAAAAACTGCATAAAATAACAATTTCATTTTTATTTAAAAAAAAACTTGTTTCTTTTTATAATCCTTACATATTCTTAATTTCCATTATATTTCCAATTTTACATATTATTTCAAATTTTATTTTTATTTCAATTACATTATATATCCATTTTTACATATTGTTAAATAAAATCAAAAACCATTTTTTTTTTTTTTTCTTATATTTCAGGTGATTCCTCCACTGGGTAATACGACATTTAACGTTGTATTCCTCGGTAGAGAAGAAGGTGAAATCGACAGTCACTTGTATATTCACACTTCTGACGGCACTTTAAAGTACCGAGTTAAAGGAGTAAGCGTTAGTAGTCCCTACAGACTTCGGCCAGTAGTCGGAGTAAAATTACCAATAAATGCTTCTTTTACACCTTTAATATACATGCACAATCCACATCCGGAACCGTTGCAGGTACGTATTTTCACATTTTTATAAGCTTTAACCGGGAAAGGCAAACCTGCCTTTAATTAATTCATTATAATATTATTAATTCATTAATTAATAATATTATAATTATTAATTCATTATAATATTTATTGATTCTTATGGTACACATTTTCCTTCCAGGTGATGGAAGTTTACAGCAGCGGTGGAGAATTTCAACTGGAATTACCATCGGGCGAGGCCGAAGGTCCCAAAGAATTATGGGAAATACCGTCTTATCAGACGAAGCCGGTTATAAGATTACATTTCAATGCATACGCTGAAAAAAATCATACGGCGTATATAAGATTTAAATTAAACACCAGTGCCGAAGTTTTGGTAGTGGCGGTTGAAATCGAAGTTGCTAACGGAGCTGGTCTTCATTGGGGTGGCAGCTCGGGTGTTGTTAATCTCGGTATGGGCGGTTCTTTACAACCACCTATTTATTATCCGATTGCTTTAAAAAATTCTGCTAAAAAACCTATTAAAGTTGTGGTACGTATCTTTCCTCTTTTTTTATTTACCAACAATAAGTTACAGCCAGAAAAATCAAATATTGATATTCAAACTGTATTGAAACCGAACTTTCTTTTCAGAATATCATAAGTACGCCGGTTTCCAAAGCTTTGAGGATCGATTTTGAACCAGTTGTGATTCCCGGTGAAACTGAAATACCAATTGCTGTCGGAACATTGATATATGACTGTAAGTATCCGGTTCTACTCGAAATTAATACGATATTTTAGAATTTTGCTTATTATTTTATCTCCTGATAATCAACACTATGCCGTCCGGTGGCACCGCGTTGGTGCCATGCGAAAATTATCGGGCAAGCGCCGGTGGCACCACGTTGGTGTCGTACATAAAGATTGGCAAAGTGTTAATTAGGTTTTACCTCTTAAAAATGAATTCCATCGTACTAAATTCAAGCCGAAAGTATAATTACGAAAAATTAAAGCCGATAGATAAAAAAAAAGACGAGAAAATTCATTGTATTATTATTATTATTTCTAGTCTCAAATTTTAGTTCTAGAAATTTTTCAATATTAGCTACTTTTTTATCCCAAGGATGATTTGTAAAATGAACGATTAATTCGTTGTTTGATTTTAGGGAAAAGCGGTTTAGACTTGCAACATTTTAAAGGGAAATTGATGGTGAAAGGCGTAGGATCTGGCGGTACCAGTCAAAAATTAGCAATCCCATGGCTTGCACACGTTTTGCAAGGCGGTCTCGAAGTCAATTCTTCAATTACACATTATTGTTCACCTCATTCTGCTCAACCACGCAACTTTAGTGTTGTCAATAAGTATCAAGTACCTTTAGCTATAACAAATGTATCTTTGCCTGCCGATGCAAGGTCACTTTTTACGGTTAGTATCCCATTATTTTGGTAATTTGTTTGTGAATGGGGGAAAAAGCTCCGTTAAAAAAAAATGAGGAAAAGGGGCCATGAAAAAAAAAATGGAAACAATTTCTATCCTAGTATTAAGAAATTTGAGATTTTTGGTATTTAAAAGCCACAAATTCGGGTACCGCTTCTAATAACAATTTCGACTGTTTCAGATTAAAAATTTTATTCCAAAAATACTGCAACCGAACCAAAAAGAAAATATCTTTTCCTTGACGCTCGCGACTGAGAGGAAGAAAAGTGAGAACTTGAAATTAGAATCGTCCATATTGATTCACTCGAATGTATCGACTACGGAAGTTCCTTTATTGAGTTACGACGGTAAAGTACGTAAAATAATACCCGGTGAAAGGGAAAATGACAAGGGTATCATGAATTTTGGTACGGTCAGTAGCGGTACCGAAAACGAAGCAATATTTGCACTGGATAATCAGAATCCAATTGACATCGAACTACACGGATGGGGTGTCAATATGCCCGGAGCAGTTTTGGAACTCACCGGTTGTCAAGCAGGACCTACCGAACTTTTTAACAAAGGGTTCAAAAATGTTACTGTTTGCAGTCACACGGGAAACGTGAGTATCGCAGTTGCATTAAAGAAATTAATTATTTTGAAAATTAACAAAAATTAAAAATTAACAAAATATAAAAAATAAAAATAAAAAAAAATTAAACACAATCCGTATTTGATTTTCAGCAAAGAATCAAACCAGGATATTTGGCTGTCTTTAAGATAAAAGTGAAAACGCCTTTGGTGGAAGAAGACACCATAGTTGGCGATGTCTTCGTTAGAACCACGTACGAACGTCTTACAGTACCCGTGTACATGCGTGTCGCGCATGGAAAAATTTCTGTTAAAAAAATTACGTTCACCGATTGCTTTCCCGTAAGTAATTATTTTTTTTTGCAAATACAAATAAAAATAATAAATAATAAAAAAATAAATAAAATAAAAATAAATAAGTATTCCCCCATCATTTGCTTACACTGGATTTTCTCATTTTTAAAATTCTATACCGATTTTTTTCTCGATTCCAGGGCGCTGTTTGCACACAGGACGTGAAGATACACTCGACATTTTCAAGGTCCATGGAGATAACTCGTATCGCTTCGGTGCAAAAGGATAATCGTATGAAATACATTCCTTTGGATGATATCGCATCTCCAATCGTTTCAAAAGGAGAAAATCACGTAGGAAGTATTCGTTTCGAGCCCTCGGTCGCATGCAAACAACATTGTTATCTGGGCTTGCTTCTCAATACAAGCGGTAGGTATTTTAATCCAACTGGAAGAAGTTCAATTTTTGAAAAAAATTATTCGAAATCCGAATTTTCGGTCTCGACTTTTTCAAAAATTCAAATTCTAAGTAAAACACCCAGAATTTGAATTTAGAATTTTTTTCGAGGTTTAATTCAATCTTTCTTTGAAATCCGCAAACGGGGGGCGCTTGGTAGATCAATTATGCATCCCCAAAAAATTTCGAATTAATTAAGAAAATCTATTTTAATTAAAATTCTATATTTTTGCTTTTGGATTTTTCGTTACTTATAATTATCGCGATTTTCGATCAAAGGCACGTGTTTCTATGTTGCAGTTGGAAACCAGTGGTTGAACACAATGAGTTTACCGTCCCACACGCGCGATAGCGATTTAAATTTGCTGAACACAAGGTACACGCGGTATTTGAACACGAGTGGCAACAATTGGGAAAACACAACAATGCGTTTGGATACCACCGAAGTACGCGGTTATAAATTTCAAGTTAACGTCAAATCACATTGGCCTAGTTTACTTCTCGGTAACGTCAATGTCGTTTACAACCAGAAAGACAAAAATAATAACAACAACAACAACAGCAACAATAATAATAGCAACAACAACAACAACAATATCGTAACGTTTTCGTTAACGCAAGTTGGAAATACCTCGTACAGAATGATACAGTTACACAATCCAAGTACAACTAGTCAAATTTTAATTCAACTAGTCATGGATTGGAATTATCCTCAGGGTTCTAGACTCTACCATTCCTTGCCCAGCAGGTGAATCATTTTTATTCTTTTTACAAACGCAGAAAAAAAGCGAATATTTATTTAAAAGCATAATTGTCTTTTGTTTTTTTTTCCATTTAGATTCAAACCAAGTTGCACGGAATGTTCCGGGACTGTTGCTGGAGAATTTAATTTAGACGAAGATTGCTGGAATTACGAGGAGCGAAAGTGGTTCGAGAAATATTTTAATGTAAAAACAGCGAGACAAGCTGTTACGTTAATTTTAGGCCCTGATGAATCTAGAACAGTTCGATTATCGTATACACCCACATCGGCTTCTCCTTCGTCCGGTCTTTTATATATAAGGTAAATTGTAACGGAAAGTTATAGAAAAAAAAAGAATTAGGTCGTTTTTTAACTATATCAGGGGATAACACCACTCTAGAGGTCCGAAAAAAGGCCAAACTTTGAGAATTCATTTAAAAAGTACGGAAAAAGGAATCGAAATTTTTTTCAGACGATTAATCAAACGTGTATTCAAGTGTAAAAAAATTTTTTGTATCGATATTTTGTTGCAAAATGGTGGTGCCACGGTCGTTCTTCGAAATCGCCTTTTTTTTTTAAGGGCCTCCACGGGAGGACGGATTTCTCCGAAAGTTGAGGACCGGGAACAAAGAACCACAAAATTTATTAATCTATATGACATTGCCCATAAAAGTACGTGGGGATTTTTTTTTAAATTGATTTTTGTAAAAATAGCACACTTATGAAAAAAAAATTCGATTTTCGGCAAAAAAATGAGCAGTACATTCTACATTGTTTTTGTGACACTAAAGTATATTTTGAGCAAAAAAGAAAAAATTCGATTTTTTTCAAAATCCTAGAGTGGCGTTACCAATTTTAGCCAATTCCAATTTTAACTGAAACGTATTCCTCGGAAATCAATGAAAAATATGCGAATTTTGCGATTTCAGAAACAACATGACGATTTTAGAAGTAGTTCGTTTGGTCGGACGTGGAGCTTTTGCACAATTTAAATTCGGAAATCGAAGACCAGGTTCAACCACTCCCCTATTATTCGAGCTTTCGGAGAAACATCTGAAAGATTGCGAACGTAAGTCCGAATTCTTTTTTTTTTTCTTTTTTTTTATAATTTCGTTACCAAGAAAACTCGAAAAAGGGAATTCCATTTTTGTTTTCTTCTTCCGTAGACTTCGAAATTCAAGAACGGGTATTTTCGTAACAAGGGAAATAATCTTTTTTTTTCTTTCTTTTTTTTCTAGGTGACGAAAGATCGAGGAGAACGACGTCACCGAATGTCACCGTCAAACGATCATTCACGGCACGAAACATCGGTGAAATACCGATAGAAATATACGCTTTTTATATAAATAGCTTGCAATGCGAAGGTTACGGGTTTCGCATTCTGGATTGTTACCCGTTCAAATTGAGCCCGAACAGCACGAAAAAAATCGAAATCGCCTTTACGCCAGATTTCACGTTAACGAGAATCGAACGCCAGCTGATCATATACACGAGCTTAAGTTTGCCGATCACTGCCAGCGATATTGGTTACAATTACAACAACATGTTCAACAGCGTGAACAAGAACAACAACAACAACGAAAACGATGGAATGATACGATTGAGGTTGCTGACAACGGTACCGCAGCATATGTTGGAAACCTGCTCGTCCGTTTTGAAGAGACCACCCTGGGAACGCGCCATTCAATGGGCATCGATCAGCTTAGCGTCGATATTATTTTTATGCATACTCGTGGTATCTTATTTGGAAGCCGATCGTTTGATAAAAGGCGCATTCGAAAACTGGGCGCGAGAGAGCCCGATGCAATTGGCGCTCGACCTAAGACTGCTGGCGCAAAGTTCGAAGAACCCGGAGGCGGAGAAAAATCCGAACAATGGGAATAATGGCAACAAAAACAATAAAAAGGATAACGAATCGCCCGATTGGTCCTTGATGAACGTTTCCGTTAACAAAAAGTCCGCGAAGGATAACAAAAGCGCTTTCAAAATTCCCGATTGGACCGTAGAGGAGGAGAAACGATTTCGAATCGATGCCGAATCGAAAAATTCCGTATCGAGTAATTTCAAGTCTTGGAATCTGGACAGTTCGCATTCGCAGCCATCGAAGAAGAAGAGTAACAAGAAACACAATCATATTCAGAACCAGTTCGAAAACAATTCGACAAATTTGGATTCGCAGCAAGGTATCGTACCGGATAAGAAATTCCATAAGAATTTTAATACCTCTTCGATCGCTGGAAACAAGAAAGGGAAGAATAGGGAGAAAGATGACGTGAATAAGGAAAATGAGGATAAGGAGAAGAAAAGGCAAGGTGAGAGTATGAAAAATGCTGAGAAAAGTAACAAAAGTCGCCAGAAAGCTTCGGTACAATTCTCCGAAGAGGAGACTTCGTCTACGACCACCGAGAGTTCGAATCACGACGATGCGACCACTCCGACATCTTGTAAAGTGAGTTTATCGATATTGTTTTTGTTACGAGTTCGATATAAAATATTCGAATGGAATGAATTGTCGAACCGGTCGATAAATTTTATTAGTTCGAGTAAATATTTGCATCGAGCAATATTTGCAAAAATTTGATCACTTCGAGCAAATATTTGCAAATCCAAGTATCGAAAATTAATAAAATCTTGATTAAATCGAAATCAATTAAATCTTGCAAATTCCAAGTATCGAATGTTAACATTTGCTTTCGAATTTCAGGATTTTGACTGCCAGACATTTACAAACTCTGTAATAAAACAAGACGCGAGTGAAAATATGAAACCAACGCAGAGAAAGAAGGGCAACAATAAGCAGCAACAAATGGTGAACTCATTGGAATTCAAAGACAATTACGAAGGGGACTATGACGACGATTATTGCGACAAGGAGGATGAACCGGACGACGAGGAAGACGACGACGAGGAGGATTACGAGAACGAGTATGACACAAATAGGTGGAGAAAAAGTACAACGAGGTCCAACGCCAAACAAATACATCCGCATCATCATCACCATCACCATCATCTTCATCATCACTCGTCTCGTTGCAACAGCAATTCGTTTTCCTGTTGCAAATTGTCGCGCCAGCAGCAACAGCAACAACAGCAACAACTGCAGCAAACCAAAAACGCATCGTTGAAAAAGGAAAATGTATCTTTCAAGCGACGTCTCGTGGAAAAGTCCCATTTCAAGCGTGAGTATAAACTTTTTTTTTCCAAAAATGCCTTTAAAAAAAATCCAAATTTCAAATAACAATTGGACTTTGTTGGGCCCAGTATTTTTCTCGTTAAAAATTTATGTTTTTTTTCAATTTTACATTTTTTGGTGCTAATTTTTCTATTATTTTTTCCCCCACAGCTGCGGTTTTATCGGCGAACGTTGGAAACGCGATTCCAAAGGAGGAGGCGATCGGGCGCAATTTGTCAGCATCAACCGCGGTTTCACCGACATCGGTGGCGATAACGTCCACGTTACCTCCGCCTCCTCCTCCGCCGTATTGGGGTGAAAACCGAGCGAAATTTAGCGACGTGGTGGCTCGTAGTCAGGAGAACAACGGCGTGTGCTCGCCCTCCTCGTCGACTTCCTCCTTGTTCTCGAGGATGCAAAAACGCAACGCGATGCCACCGGGTCACGACCTGTTGACGCCATCCTTCGGAAACGACCACGGCGCGGCTGGGTTCAACTTTTCGACGAAGGATTCCGCCTCGAAATTATCCGTGGATTATAAGAAAATGACGCCGCTGTGCAACAACGTTATCACCTCGCCCTTCGCGTCTGTCAAGGCAAACGAGGAAGAGGAAAGGCAGCAGTTTCACGTCCCCGTTCAAAATAGTTTGCGAACCAACAGCTACTTTGCCAGCAGCTTTGTCGAATCTCCCGTGAGTTGACGCCAAAAAAATGTAGCGTTGTAATTAACACTACGCCGTCCGGTGGCACCGCGTTGGTGCCATGCGAAAATTATCGGGCAAGCGCCCGGCGACACCACGTTGGTGTCGTACATACAAATTTGTACCGGCGCCAAACGAAGGAATCCCGAAAAATTTGTTTAATTTTAACACGTTCCGTGCCACGGCAATTGTTGAAGATTTTCCCGTTCAGACCGCGTGGGGCGTATACGACCCACGCTTTAAAGCTTTAAAAAAAGTTGTGGCCTGAACGAAAAGTGCAGCGGGGGTCGTATACGACCCACACGGCACGGAACGTGTTAATAATTTAATTTTTGGTTTAAAAGTACAAATGTGACATTTTTTAATTAATTTTTTTTTCCATTACAGTTCATACGCGAACTAGTACCTTACGATGATCTCCCGGAAACCGATGAGCCTCTGGTTGAATTGGAAAGTCTCGAAGAAGACACAAGATCGCAATTGTGGGATAACAATAGTCCTGTTATTAATTTATTGAACGATAGTAGTTCGCCATCCTTTCAATTGGATTCTTCTTCGTCCTCGTCGAATTCCGATAAAATGAGCAATTTGCCGGACACGTTGAAAGGTAAAACAAAAAGGACCCACTCGTGAAGGGAAACAAAAAAAACGAAATTGGTGACAAATTTATATGACTCCCTGTTCGCGCCGCGTGGGTCGCAATGGTATACGCCATTGCATTTGTCATAATCGGCGCGGCCTGAATGGAGGAGTTCAGTGTCGAAGCCGCGCTCAACGTGTCAACAAAAAATTTGTTCATTTCGCAGATAATTGGTTGGCCGTGGAAACCAATTGGGAACCGCTTTACACGAGAGCCGCCGTTGGCGAGGAACGTAGTGGCGTTTGGGGTGGAGGAAATACCGGAGGTGTTTGGGCAGCTGGTCCTTGGGGTGCTGCCGCAACCACAGTGACACCCCCTTCGTTGTTGCAATCGTCGATTTCTCTGCGAGAAAAGGAATCCGATATGCAGGTATACAAAAAATTTTGAGTTGTTACTAAAAAAAAAGCGAAATTATTATTAATTATGACAGAATTTGTATTAATTTTGAAAGTAAAATTCTTACAAAATAATTGATAATAATAATTTTGAACCCGAAAGACCGGGAGAAAATTAATTTTAGTTAATAATACAAATTAAAAATCAATTTTTATTATTAACACTATGCCGTCCGGTGGCACCACGTCGGTGCCATGCGAAAGTTATCGGGCAAGCGCCGGTGGCACCACGTTGGTGTCGTACATAAAAATTCATACCGGCGCCAAACGAAAGACTCTCGGCCAGACGCGCGGACGGCAAAGTTTTAAGATTTTTTCCCGACAAATTTTTATGTATAAGCGAAACCTGTCGATAACGAAATTGAATTTGTTCGCAGGAAAGATCGGGTTTCGACCCTTTTAGATCTTTAAGTACAATTTGGACACCGTCATCCACGGAAAGCTGGAAGAAGAAAGACGAAGATTGACCGACGACGTTAAAGAAAAATTCCGAAGATATCAACAACAATATTGCCCCAATGTGATAAACGAAAGTGATCGTCATCGTGTTTAACACGTTTGCTTCTTGCACGGATCGCGTAAGTCCCTCTTTCAATAAATAAACAAAATTTACAAATGAACGGGAAAAAGTGAAGAAACGAAACGAAGCTCTCACAAAGCAATTCAATATTTCAATAAGGAATGAGATATTTTGCGGTACGGTGCACTCGTGCTAACGAAGTGTAAGAATTTACACAATTTTTCGATGATCGACTAATCATTTTCTTGGAGGTAATCGATTTCAATTTTTTAATTTGGCACATCGTTATACGAAGGAATTGTGTTACTTCTTAGTTTGACCTTTTTTTTTTATTATCAGAATCGTGAGAGAGTAGTGTTGAGTACGTTTAGTTAACGTAATTCGTTGATTTTTTTTTTTTAAATAGAGAAAATCATTTGAAAAACTAAAGAAATTGTTGTACCGTACCTAATTTTTGTAAGACTGCTCTCCGAATGTTGTGTTTCATTAAAATAAAAAAGAATCGGAACCAACTGGTCAATGAAACTTGATTTTCATTTGCGTCTGAAAAGTAACTATGCCCCCACCCCCCTTCTTTTTAAAAAAAATATAATGTATTAGGTAAAATTATAGCCTAACAAAATTTCAGCCTTTTTTTTTAAATCCAAAGTATGAGGAAAATAAGAACTTTTTTGAAAAGAAAAAAATCTAATTTTTAGATCGACAAAATTTTCTCATCATTTATTGCGAAAAAAAAATCTTAGATTCGACGAAGAAGCTTCGTCACCCAAAATATTCGAAAATTGGAATTAATATCTGGGAGTAGCGAGTATTTTATCGTATTTTCAATTTTTACAGTAAAAAAAAAGAGGAAAAGGTTAGAAAACTATAGAAATTTTATTTCTTACATGTTACAAGAGAAGATCAAATTCGAGATACTCTTCGGTACGATGCGAGTCATCGGTAACATTAATTCGATGATAAATGCGATAACTCGATTTGTTATCGTTACTCCTTTCTTGCTAAATCGGTGATAACTTTTACAATCTATTCTTCGATAGCATCGACACGATTCTTCCTCGATTAAGAATTTTTATAAAAATGTCGATCTAAATCCTGGAGTCGATCGACAATGAGAGAGAGCCACGGGCTTCGCTTGCTGTATTCGCTTCAGCAATAACTGGAATGAAATCGAAGAAACCAAAAAATAAAATTGCTCTTCCAGCATATTTTTTTTAACTCTAGCAAATTTGCTAGAATTAAATCAATTTGAGTTATTGTAAACCAACATACCATATTTTCCTCTTCGATTTTCTTTTGCAATCTCTTTCGATTTATAGCCGATGTGCTTTCTCGCTTTTGCAATTGTACGCCGCTGCTCGCTTTCCTGACGAAGTTCGATTTGGGTATTTGTTGGGCCATAATTTTCCTCAAGAGCAACTGATTTTCTCTTTCGATTTTGCGCAACTGTGCGTCATTGAAAGTCATATTCTTCCTACCGCACCAGACATTGCTGCTTCTTTTCTGCTGAAACATCGGTCGCAGTTCCTTCGCTTCTTCCTTCTTCGCTTCGTCCTCCTGGAGATTGTTATCGTGCTGCGAAGCGAACGAACACAGCGAAGATCTCCTCGATAGACTAAAATCTTCCTCGGAACCCGAGCAAAACGATTCCTCGCTATAAGAATCCGACTCGTCTACCGATTTTTTACAATCCGTTTTACTTTCCTTCGATTCTTCCAACTTTTTGTCTTCGGATTCATCCTCAGACTCGTTACGATCCGATTTACTTTCATTCGTTTCCTTTAACTTTTTGTCTTCGGATTCATCTTCGGATTCTTCTGATTTTTTACAATCGGACACACTTTCGCTCGACTCTTCTAACTTTTTATCTTCGGTATCCGTATGTTGACTCGTAGTGAGTTCGTTGATCGGATAAAGTAATTGTTTAACATCGTCATCATCATCACCGGCATCGTCGTCGTCGTAATCGTCGTCATCCCCATCATCTTCATCTTCGCTTTGATTTTCATCTTCTCCTTCTCGATCCTCGGTGGAATTTTCACTACTCTTTCCTGTGAAACTCATATTTCCTTCTTCGGTCGCAGACGCATCCTCTAAATTTACCCGTAGAATCGTTTCACTTTCTATCGAACCGTACTTGCGAAATAAATTGTCCACTTTTTCCATCACAAATTAAAATAAGAAAAATATAAGACACCTCTTACGTTTAATCTCAAAAAATAAAAAATAAAAGGGAAGCAAAAAGAGTTATTTAAGTTTCTACCCATTTACGCTCGCACTCGTTCGCGTAACAAATGACGCATTTTTGTGTGTAAACAACAAATGTTACCATGGCGACCTCCGAGCATGTGCTACTTTTTTTTACCGAAGGTCATTGACGCCTTGGGGTAGTCATTTCTTGGATAGAAAAATATTCCTTTTATTAATTCTCGTATAATTGGTATTTTAATTTGAATTAATCGCTAGAAAATCCATAAACTTTTAGGCTACCGGCGTCCCTTTTCCTATCGTAAGTGTCCTTATCGTCGCAGGCATAAGCCAGCAAGTACTGCTTCGGGTGCCAAGCGACGGTGAAGGTAGCAGCTTCCACCGGAATATCCGCTATTTTTTCACCGGTTTCAACCTCGCCGATGTCGATGACCAGGTCTTCCGACGCCGCTGCCAACAATTGGCCGTCGTACGAAAAAGATATCGTCCTCACGGGCCATTCCAATCTCGAGAAAGTCCTCAAACAGCACAACTCGTCGACGTCCCACAGCGAAACCAGAGCGTCCGCGGATCCGGTAGCGAAGTAACGTCCGGTCGGATCGAATTCGATGCAAATGCAAGTCCCGGGGTGAGCCTTAATCACGTGCAAGAGTTCCAAGTCGGGGTAACTCAGTATATGAACGCAACCTTGACCGTTGGTCAAATAGAAGGTGTCGGAGTGTTTGTTCCATGATATTTCGTTGACTTCGAAACTGAATTGTTCCTCGACGCGAATTTTCATCACTCGAGCGTCGATGAAAGTCACTAAATCCTCTTTATTTCCCACGGCTATCGTATTTCCGTCCGGCGACCACGAGATATTAATGTTTTCCCCTCTCGTGCTTATGTTTGCGGTACATTTTTGAGTTCGCGTGTCCCATATCCGGACGGTTTTGTCCCCGCTCGCGGTCGATAGTAGTTCCGGACAAGTGGCGTGCCAACATAGTTGGTCGACGCTTCCGTTATGGCCTCGGAATGTCGTTTCTTGTTTCTAATGGAACAGAAAAAAAATTAGCGGGTCAATTATTATCGCAATCTAAGATGCATGAAGGCGGTTATCGTGATTAGGAAGATGAATGTTAAAATTCAATAGAAATTAATCTATTGATTTTTATTCGATATAAATTTATTTATATATTAAAGGAATTATTTTTTTCAAAATCGGCATCGATCGGAGTTGAAGGAAAAAGCGGGTAAGAGACATAAGCACAAATGGAGCGAAAAGATTCTTGAAGAAAAGGAATAAAACCGAAATTGTGAATAGAGAATTGTCTCCTAATTAATCCGGCTTAATTTTGAGGTTAGAATCTTGGTACTCGAATTTTTGAAAAAAAGTAACATCTGGAGCCTCGAGGAAACGCAAGATTTTGTAAAAGAAAACTGCAAAAAAATAGAAATTGTTATTTTCCATTGGCGTAATGCGGAAATATAATAAATAACAAAACAAGATTTGTAGGTTAGGTACTCACCAAGCGGTCGGGACCGAGAGAGAAGATGCAGACGCATTTATCAAACGAACCGGAAGCCAATAATTTTCCATCGCAACTCCATCCGACGCTATGGACCTTGGCTGAATGGCTCTGCTGTTCTTTGATTTTATTGTGCGATTTAAAATACGCTATCAATTCATCGACGCGCGATAAGTTGCTGGTCGTCGCCATGTTGAATTTCTTGTGAGTGAAAAAAAAGGGATTCCACTTGTGCCGGTTTTTTTTCTGCGCATGATCAGAAACAAGGAGGGAAAATCTTCATTTCAAATCTTTCCTTACTACGGGCACGGGTGACGCAAGGTGCCACCTAGGCACGACGGGTGAACTAAAGTTACCGGCTACAGGAATGGAAGTGTTTCTGCAAATAATTTTCACAAGCGCTATTGGAATGTTCGATTTTTTTTTTCTAATCGCCACCTCTCTCCTACCCTATTTATTCTGTTTCTCTAAGGTTCGTTAACTTCTTACAGTGATTTTTAATAGGACCTCATTACAACAATCTTTTCGATACCGACGAAAACTTCTTATAACAATCTTTTTCCCTGTTTTGGTTTATCATAACTATTTCCGGAACAATAATTACAATGATAATAATTATCATTTTAATAAATTATGTTAATTTATATGATACGAAAATAAAGTATAAATATTAGTATTCCTCAAATTTGTAATCGGCGAGATTCGAACTCAGGACCTACGCATTGGAAGTCCAACGCTCTACCCACTAGACCAACAGTGACTCTACAAAAAATGGGTGTATGTATGTAACATTTATTGGGTACGTATAAATACTTCAGTTTTTTTTTATACCCAAAATCTTTCGATCGTAGCCTTTTTCGTATAAAAATTTTCGAAATTACTAGGAAGGATCTTGAAAAAGGGTCTCGTTAACTCCTATGAAGAAGTCGAGAAAGCGACAAGGAAAACATTGTTTTCCACCACGAATAGAAGACACGCACGTCTTGTAAACGATACCTCCTCATGAGTAAACCGATCTCTCGCTTCTCACTGTCTTTTCGGTAGCTAAAGTATCCGATGTCGTCTCAACGATCTTCAGAAGGAATTCCAATATGAGATTTTTCTATGATTTATGTACACACACACTCAATACGCACACACACACACACACTCAAACGTATGCGTACACACACATACCTCGCATATGCACGCGCACGCGTACACACACATACCTCGCATATACAGGCGCACACGCGCACACGCACCACACAAAACTTTATAAAGGGTTAATTTACAATTACAAAGATAAAAAAAACAGATGCGTACGTAAACATATTAAACAATAGAACAAGAAAAAGCTTTCATAATCGAAAACCATAAGAATTTTCTGATATCACCCAAAGGGTAATTTTGAGTCGGCTTGCACGTGTCGATATTGGCCCCTCGAGGCCCTATTTCGTGGGAAACGCCGATACCATTTTTCATCTCTACGCATTCAACACCATTCTCCTCCAATATTTCACACCTTCATTCAAATACCGAAATTCGAAAAAAAAAAATTCCAATTCCTGCCCTTGCAAATTCGATTTCAAATGTTTTTGTCACGGACGGTACAGGTCATGCTTCCCTGATCCTCCGAGTACGTTTTATTTCGATATCGCTTTTCGACTCGTATTAATAATTACGAGGAAAAAAGGATTTTCTTTGCGCGTATTCGAAAAACGTCAAAGAGTTAGCATTTGTTGCATCTCATTACGAGGGTTTTGGTCTTGGCCATTCAACTAAAACCGAGGGTTCCCGTTTCCCTTCCTTTTCATAGAAAATGGAGGTCCCCCGCGGAGTCGAACAGAAGGATGAATTTCACTCATATTGTGTATTGCGTATTTGACATCTGCATGCCTTTCCTCCGTTTCACCTTAAATGCATATATTATGGTGTCCCGCTTTATGGCTAACATGGGATATTTTTTTTTTCACGCGTTATTAGCATGTACAATAAACGAGACGCCATCTTCTTAATGACACGTGGCTTCCCAGAGATGTCGTTGGGGTGTTCTTCGGCGAACGATGTCCGTTGAGATTAATGTGTTTTTCTTTCCACCATCCAGATACAAGTTCGAAACGGGACCGATTTCTTACCGGTAAGGGGTCAAAGGGTAAGTAGAGGATACGATTTGATATATATTCTGAATTTTTTTTTATGGGAAGATCCGAGTGGTCGTGGATGAAATGGGATCTAGTCTCCAGTGGATTTGGAAAATTTCGCTGGAGCCAAAATATTCGAAATTTAACGGAAGGAATCGATGCCAATGACTGGCGCCGACCTCCCTGGAAGGATGATCTTGAAATCTGGTGGTGTTAGGAAACGTGCGTGTAGAAGTCAAAAGCACGCGTCGAGAAAAACTATACATTGACCCTAATAAAGTGTAACCGGAGGAGTAAAAAAAAAAGAAGCTATTGAGTATCTACTCGAAGGACTTCCTTTGCGAACAATGAAACATGTTTCTCTCTCTCTCTCTCTCTCTCTTTCTTTTATTCCCTCTTCCATTCCAAGATGTATCTGTTAAACATGTGCTACCTAGTGCCATTTTTTTTAAGTTCCTTGCCTACCCGATTTCCTAGTTTCCCTTTCAATAATCTGGAACAGAAAGAGAAATTAAAATTAGCATTTCAATAGTGATTTTTTTTTCCTTTTCAGAAGATAAAAAAATGTCACATCCTGGAACAGCTCGAATCGGATGGCGGGAATGGAACATCTTTATTTACTCATTGTAAGTGATTGTTTAAAATTTTGAAACAAGAAACTTTATTTTTTTTTTCTAAACTAAGGTTTGCTCGAGAAATTTCTAGTATTCTCGGTATTTGTAACAATTGGAAAAAATTGGTATCAAATATTTTGAAACCATATACTTAAATTGCTTGAAATTTTTGAAAAGAGAATTTATAAAAACATTGTTAAAAATAATAGCGTGATTAAAGCACCACTAACAATTAAACAATCATTTATATTTACCTCACTCCTGTATCACTATCAGGAATTGAGGAACAGATACCTGCAAATAAATAGTAAAACTAGGAACAAGAATCTAATTCTACCTAAAATTAGAAAAACTATGAGCTATAAGAATAGCGAATATATTGCTACAAAACATTTCAATTGTTTACCGAATAACTCAAAAGACTTGAACTTAAATGTAAAAGTAATTAAAACCAAATTAAAAGAATGGGTTAAGACAAACATGATACAAGATTAATTATAATAATGCTGTACAAATGTTGACAACAATGTAAAGCAAATATTTTTATTAAATGTTATCTTAGTTTTAAGTTAATTTTAGTATTTAATCTTCCAGTTCTACGAACAGGTATTCGTTTATCTCTGCAGGGTGCATACTATGTCAGATATACATATTTATGTATATTTAGATTGTAAGTGCATTTTGTAACTGGATAAATAAATAAAAAATAAATTTTAAGGGGGAAAATACATGTAGCAGCTTCAAAAAGTCAATTTTTTTTTTCATAAAATGTTACTTAAATATCTCAAGAATAAGGTGGTAAAGTTTTCAACTAAATTTCGGCGTGGCCCTGGAATCGCTAATTAATTGAACAATTAATTATAAAACAAATTAACAGGTTTTAGATTGATTCGAACAACCTAATTGCTTCGACCCTTTCTTGGGCTGAAAAAAATGTGTATGGCAGAAAAATATTGATTCTTTTTTTTGTGCCGAAACATAGGTTCCAAATGTCCCCTCGCTCGTCACCAACAGTGGTATCAGTAAAGACAAGAAGGAACACTATCAGTTTCGGTTTCTCTTTCAATATGTCCCTTACAATTTCTGGCTGGTGTTTCGCTAAACTTGGGGCAAAGGACATACACTCTTTTCAAGTTGTCCTGGCGCCAGTAGTCTCCTCCCTTGGAACTATTTATGACTTTTTTCTTTTGACATTTTTTTTTTCACAAGGGTGTACCAATAGACTATCAGTGGTAAAAAAAAAACAAGGGAAGGAAAAAAGTCAGTAGTATCCCAAAAGTCGATTCTCACATGCAACACTTGAAAGTATGGAGTCTCGTTCTCCTCATATTTCACACTTTTAGTGACAAACTGTGTACTCTTATAAGAAAATCGTTGCAATTTTTTATTTTCTTTTTCAAGAGTCAATAAGTTCTCAAAAAAAGGAGGGAAGGGGGGGGGGGGGGTAGGTCTATAGCTGAAAGTACCGGGTTTTTTAAATAAATTATTATAAAAAAAATGGGTTGCAATTTTTTGTAATACTAAAGATATCTCGCTCTGCTTTTTACCAGGAGAAAAGAAAGGCCACTTGAAAAACTCTTAATATAACGTTTCAAGAGTAATGAGTAGTAGTGCAGCAGCAGTGATAGTACGGGCTTTGCTATTTCTAGCATGAAATACTTCACTTTTAATTACACGGCACTTGTTTTATCCAGTCACGAAGGATTCCTTCCGTTTGACTCGAGAAGAAAATATTTTACAGATTATTTCGTAGAAACCCTTGAGGAATCTTTCACTTTGGGCCCTAATAAAGAGCTATTTTTGCAAGGATTCTATAAATACAATATTTATAATAAAAAAAAAATAACAAAGTTTTAGTTTTGTTTACATGTAACGTTTTTTGGTGCTTCAAAGAAGAGAGAATCATAGATGCCACTAAATACTCCCTGTTTTTCTTTCTTCCTCTCACGAAGAAGCGAAGAAGTCGAAGGGAAGAAGTTTCAATGTAAGCCCTCGCTACCGACAATCCTTTTGTAACCGGATACAGTTCAAATTTTTATTAGTTTCAATCATGGAAGACGCGATACTTTGCCCAACAACGCACAGTAGTTATACTACGCTACCGTATATTAACTGCCTAAAATGAGTATACATATGTACGTACATGAAAAATCTTTTGTTTATTATTCCAGTAGTAAAATTCTGTACTTAACATTATTTTTTGTCTTATTTATATTAGCCACGTAAATTCTTTCCCAGAGGAACACGTGGGTTACATTTAAACATACATTCTTTGAAACCTGAATCATCATAAATGATACAAATACGTGGAAACTTTGTGAACAAATTTGGCTTCCAACATTTTCACCAAAATGCGATTTTCAATTTTTATATTTTTGTTTATTTTTTAGAAAAATCTATTTGGTACTGGAGTTTTCAAAGAATGAGAGCGAATTTTCGGGGTTTCCTAAAATTTATAAAGTCATTCTTGAAAAATCATTTTCCAAAAATCATTTTCGAAAAACACCCAAAAAAAAACCGAAAAATAGGGTTGCCAGGGTTTTCAACAAATTTGTAAATCCCCATTGGGACAAATTTGGAATAACAACGACCTGACACTTTCCCGCGTGTCACAATGAAAATTCGTAAGGGGGCGAGGCTTTTTGAATGAACGAGTTGAATTTCACAGTCGGAAGTGTGGTACTTTTTATAATATACAAAAGACACGTGCACGAAAGAGGTGATGTTTAGGAATAAAATTTGGTCTTCCAAAACAGACACACTTCTTTCCCCTCCTTCTTCTCTTCTTCTTCTTCCGTAACATCATCATCTTCATCATCATCATGATTCTCAAGACCAGCACACGCCACCCACGTTATTTCTAAAGCACCTGCCACAACTACTTCCTGCCACAACCCTTACTTTTGATACAACGTATCATTACACGGATTCCTCGTTCGTAGACGATAAAAGCTGAAACCAAAGAAAGGAAATTCTAATTTAGTCTCCGTGTAATGTCCCAATTTGAAAATATCCAATCTGGAAGAAGCGGGCCACGAATTTTCGAGAAAGTCTTTCCCGAGGATGTTGAAAATGGGGTCTCTCTCAGGGCTGTTGCAAGACTTTGTGTAGGATAAACTGGGGTAAAATGACGGTAGGGTCGAAAGGGTAGGATGGAATGATTTTTGCATTGAAATAAAAAAAGGGTGGGAATTTTATTTGGAAGAAAAAATATTAGAAATATTGTAAAATCTTGATTTTCCTTAGTTGGTTCATGATAAATGAAATAAAATTAAATAATGTTAATATTCAAACTGACTGCTATAACTTACACTACTATTACAATTTCATTTTAGACAAGAAAACAATATAAATAATAATTTCAACTATTAACAATTAATTTTATGATTATTGGACTTACCATTTATTTAATTTTTATTCATTGACCGAAGTTCTTGTTAAACAATGACAAATCTTTTAACACACACACGAATGTTAATATTATCACCATTTTCTACTATATTTATTTATTTATTCATGTATTTTATTATAAGTCTATTTATTTAATTATTTATTATAAGATGAAAACTGAATTTATAACTACCGGGTAAATGACTTTATACTAGAATGATTAGGAACACGTCCTTTATCACGCGAGACATAAAAATAACGTATAAAAAAAATACTATGTTTTGAAAATCCAAGGAAATATATTGGGACTCTTGCGTTGCCCAATTTGTTTGTTTTTGTTTGTTTTCCAAAATCTAGTGGTTCCGTTCGAAAGGATAATACTTCAGAAAAGGAGAATCCTTAAGATTTTACGAGAAACAGATTTCAAGTGGATTTTTGTCGAAATGTAACTTACCCCATGAAAGCGAAAAAAAAAAAAATTAGTAAAATACCCTCTCGCGTGCCCCCTGCTGTCATCGTACCGTTTAATGATTGTTTCCACGTTTAAAGTAGACCATTTCTTTTGCAAGACTATAAATATTAATGTAAACAGAAGGTAAAGAATTACAGTTTCCCTGTTTACTTCTGCATTACATCTTGCCACAGCTACTGGAATTTATTTATTTTCTTGACGTTGACACGTGAGACTTACATACATACCACGTGCAACTTTCCATTTTTTTTTATTTTCATGGGGCACAGCCGGGCCAATTGAGCCAAAAATAATAATTCCATATTTTTGATTTTCGATTACGTACAATTAACGCGAAAATTTTGTAAAAAAAAATTCATGGCGCTGATTTTAGGAAAATTGGCTCTTCGTCGAGGGTCCCAAGGTGGCTCGTGATCTCCAGAACTTGGGTTCCACTTGTAAATTAGTAGCACATCGTTGGAATTTTCGTGAATGGAAATTCTCGAAAAATCGAAATTACAGAAAGGATGAAAAAATACGGGAAAAAGAAAGAGGCGCACGGAAGGGAAAAAGAGCGAAAGAGAATGAGATTCAGATGAGGGGCCATGTGGTATTTGACGAGATATCAAATCGTACCACGCTACCTAAATATAGTTTATTGCGTTACTGAGCATTAATGGAAGCTCCTATAGAAACGTCAAACGTCAGAATCATCGTCATCATCACAATCATCATAAAGGCTTTGCTCATTCTAGAATTATCCTAGCTCATGATCCGATAAATGTAATAATTGTGTGGCACAAGTCTCGCCCGTTCACTGATTCCTCGATTTCCTGGGCCGTTGGATGTTATACAAATTTATCGACACGCCATGAATTTTTTTTAGAATTTTCGCTACAAGGTTGACCTTATTTGAAGTGACGATCAAGGCTCGAGCCGATACATTAGCTTTTATCGGCTCTTTGGCCCGGGAGGGTAACGCAAGTGTTAATTATTTCCACTTTGAAAAAATGCAATTATTCGACTTGTTCCGGTCCTCTAGAGGTTAAATGGCCAAAAACGTCACGGGACACCATGGACCCCTTGTTGCCCGCGAAGGGTTTAATAATTGGTGCCCTTTTTCAAATTTTCAATGGAAGTATCGAAAACAACCTTTGGGACAAACCTGTTTCCGTAAAAATGAGGTCTCTTAACTGGAAAAAAAGGAAAGTGGGATTTTTGAAAAGAAGCAAAAGGCGAGCACTTATGTGTGACAATTCCCGTCTTTTGACTACGCCGCCGTTAGTCTGGGAGGAACGATTAGAAATGCATAAAAAGTCGAATTGATATCTAAAGTGCTCGAGCAGACGCGTTTTTGGTGGTAAATACGTAATTCAAAAAATCTAATCGGACTTAATAATCATGTGAGAGGTGTTCTGGGTTGCATCGCTACCGCAAAAGAAGACGATTTTTTCCCCGCTCCCATTCGTTCCTCTCCTTTCTTCCTTTCTTTCCTCCTTTCATCTTTGACTTCATCCCCATTTTGTGCTTTCTCTTTAGCGGCACCCTTAGCTTTTTCCCAGCGGTATGCTCTTCAACAGACCGCACTTATTTTTCTCGTCCCCCTAATTCTCTCCGTGGCACTTATAACCACAAGCTATCATGGATTATTACTTAATAGATATCGCACGGGGAATAGGCGGCAGGGCGTTTAAAGTCACGTCATTATCATCGTATACCACTTTTTAACGTCGTACATTTAAGAGAAATGCCTTCCCGGACCAGACCACCCTCAGATCGTCAGGAAGAGAAAGATTTCTTTTTGTGGCTTTTATTGACCGATCGTTTCTCCTCCACTCGGATCGATATATTATTTCTTTCAATCAATTTCCAGGGTATTGGGAATTTTTCTATGGCATGAAAAAATCAATATAAATAATAATTTTAACTATTAACGATTGATTTTATGATTATTGACTTACTATTTATTTAATTTTTATCCATTGACCGAAGTTCTTATTAAACAATGACAAATCTTTTAACACACACACATGAATATTAATATTCTCACCATTTTCTACTATATTCATTCATTCCTTCATTCATTCATTCTTTCATTCATTCATTCCTTCATTCATTCCTTCCTTCCTTCATTCATTCATTCATTCCTTCATTCATTCCTTCATTCCTTCCTTCCTTCATTCATTCATTCATTCCTACATTCATTCATTCATTCCTTCATTCATTCATTCATTACGATGGGCAATAATTGCTCTACTGACAAGGAAGGGTTTCCAACCCGACCTCACCGATTTCAATAATTTTTGGATATGTTGTAGTACTCGAAAAAATAAGGGACACGTATTTTTTTTTTATGTGCCGACGTCCACTTTAAAGGGGTGAAAACCACCCCTAAAGTATTATCCCAAAATCGTTTTTTAATCATATCTCGGCTTCTAATTAATATTTTTTAATAAATGAAAGTGGAAAATATTTGTCATAAGAAGTCAAAGATATTAGGTGTGTTTCTATTCGGTCGATTCTTTTTTTTGTTTTTGTTTAATTAATATCTATTGGTTTTCATGCATCGGTTCTGTCAGCAAAGGAAAAAAAGGCACGCATACGTTCCTGTACTTTGACGAACGAACCGAGTGTACGTCTTTTTAGGACCACTGATAAAGTTAATGGAAATTGGTAAAGTAGCAGATGGAAGGAAATTATCAAATTCGTTCGCTTGGAAGTGATCTGTTTCACTAATTGTAAAACCAGACGCGTTTTCGTATCTTTATTTATTAGTTGATATTACGTTTGTCACTCTTTGATATTTATTGCTTCTCGCGATTGCTGTTGGGAGGCGTGTGTTTTCACAAGCCGTGCTTGTTTTTCTACAAGGAATCGTGGACACCAATTAACACTACGCCGTCCGGTGGCACCACGTTGGTGCCGTGCGAAAATTATCGGGCAAGCGTCGGCGGCACCGCGTCGGTGTCGTACATCGAGATTCATACCGGCGCCAAACGAACGAATCCCGATCGGGCACTAAACTTTGCGTTCAGGCCGCGCCGCTTATGACAAATGTAGTAGCGTATACCCTTGCGACCCACGCGGCGTGAATAAGGATTAAACAATTTTGCAAGGGACTCTTCGCTAAATTCTCGTTTGTTCGATATCGAAAAATAAACAAAATTAGTGAATGGAAGCACCGCTTCGATGCGAACGAAGGCAAATGAGGAAACGTCCCGACACGTTCCATCTCATAAATATTAGCCTCGACCTTTTCCTTTGTCAGTCGTGAGAACAGGATGTCGAATTAATATAAATTATGTCGAAGAAAAAAGGGGCAAACAGGTGCACACTTGGCTCTAGTACAACAGGTTCAACAAAATCAGGAAGAACAGACTCCCCAGAGACTCTACCGGATTTCGTCGTTCCACTTTCCTTTTCTCTACTACCTTCGTATTTGGGACTTTGAAGTTTCTGTAGAATTCCCCACGGGGAGGAGACATCGCTAAACAGCGATATTTAGTCGTCCCAGTAATTGCTTCGTTTGTCACTTTATGGAAACAACACTTCCCCATGTTCCCATAATCCTTGCAGCCCTTTCTTTTATTTTTTTTTTAAATATATTACAAACCATGGGATAACTGGGCTTAAGGGGGGAAATACATGTAGCAACTTCAAAAAATCAATTTTTTTTCTCATAAAAAGGTGTCTTTCCAAACTTTTGGTAGAAATAGTACAAATAAAAAAAAATTAGTATTTTTTTTTTAGAAAGAACGAGCAAAGGAAATTGATACCCACCTATTAAGTCCATCAAAACAAAATTCATGAAAATGTTGGAACCGAAGAAATATCTTTGTCATTATTTTATGGTTATATGACGGGAGATAATCAAATTTAAGCTATCCTAAATCATCTCTCCCTCCATCCTCGTTCTTCCCCCTGGTACTCGAAGAAATAAGTTTCAATTTACTAATTGAATCTTTGATCCAAGGGGCTACACACACACACACACACACACACACACACATATGTCGTGTTCCCGGGGATGAAGCTTTCCAAGCTCCGCCTTTCCGGGGTTTGGTTTCCTCTCGTATCCACCCACACTCTCTCCTATCTCTTCACCCTACGCCTAAACGGAGCATTTTGAAGATTATGGTGGTCCCAACTTGGGATCAGTGTCATTCAGGCAGTAAATGGAGTACCATTTGATTTTTTGACGAAGTTGTGATTTCCCAAAGTTCATCATTGACCAGTGCTTTGACTCTCTCTCTCTCTTTCTCAAAAAGTTTGTGTGTTTTTGCTCTATTGAAGGTGGTGTGTTCAATTTTTTCCATGATATCGGCCCTTTTCTCGTGGTTCCCAATTTCTATGATTTTCTTCCTTTGAGAAACAAAAGAAAAACAAAAAAATTGCTATTCACCCGGGAACGTAGAAACAATTAACAGGGAAAATGTTGGGTGGGTACGAAGCGCAAGCGGATTATTATCCACAGTGGCATCAACCTTATAATTACGTTACGCAACTTCCTTATGGTAAGACCCTCTTAAAATAATCACCCTAATTACTTTTTTTTTTTACCCCAAGTGCTCCAGTGTCGGTGCCCACGCGGCATGGAAGGTTTATGGAATATTTCGGAAATAAGGGTTGTCAGCGAGGGTTGAAATATTCCAAAGATCTTTCATGAGATGTCGCTGAGAAATTTTTTTTTCATGAATTTTTTATTTCCATGAAATATTAAGCAATTGGTGATTAATTAATTATCGTAACCATTGTAATTATGGTTAATTGATTATTGCAATTATTTTAATTGGATTATCGGAATTATAGATGATTAACTATAATTATTAATTGTTAAATTTATATGACTCCCTATTCACGCCGCGTGGGTCGCAATGGTACACGCCATTGCATTTGTCATAATCGGCACGGCCTGAATGGAAAGTTCAGTGTCGATCCCCAGGGACCGGCGCCGCGCTAAACGTGTTAATGACGTTCACGATTTTTTTTTATTATGCATCGATCACTCATTTGGTCCAAAAATTGACACCAACGGTAAAATTTGATATTCTAAAGATTCTATGAAAAGTTATTTTTCACTAGAAATATTATTATTATTATTATTATTATTATTGAATAAAATTGTTATTATTCAACTTTCGCGAAAAAAAATAAAATAAATGTTAAGATTTTTTCTTTGCGTCACTTTGAATTTCTTTTTGACAGCAACAAAAAAAAGAACCACAATTTATATAATTAATAAAGAAATTTTAGTTTTCCGTTTCTGACCCAGTCGCAAATGCCAAAAAAAAAATCAAGTGAAATCGAACCTGTAATTTCCCGGTAATTCAATTTCCAAAAATTCATATTTTTCCTTTTTTTGGCGGTTGTTCACCTATTTTAGGGCATTAAGGATAGGGTGTATTTTTAACGTCGATTTGCATATAAGTTATTATGGTTATCATACTCGTGACCCGACGAAAATGATTTTCGAAGATCCGGTTGTATGTCAATTAACGTTATCATTAGCTTCGAACTGTGTGTATTTAACCCTCGGAGCACACATTTATTTTTTTCATCATGGACTACAACACCGAGGGTCCCTGACAGCCTATCCTTTTTTAGGAATTATTCTTTGAAATCTATTAATCCAATCGATTTTGAAAAAATTCTTCCAAATATGTCGAATTTTCCTGAGAAACAATTTTTTTTTTCACAAAAAGGAAATTTTGAAAAAAAAACTTATTTATTTATTTATTTATTTATTTAATTATTCATAAACGAGTACAAATGCTCTTTTATGAAATATTGTACACATTCAGATCTCACATAACAAAAAAAATTTAAAAAGAATATCGCAAATATAAACAAATGCAAAGATTATAAAAATTAGTGATCACTGATACTCCAAAATAAAGGACTCAAGTGTTGACTTAAAGCTAGAGATTAAATCAATTAAAAAATATGATGAAAGTTAACAAAAACGAATTTAAGATGAAAATAATTCGCATAATAAAATAAAATCCGCAATAAAAATAACTTGACATAATAAAATTATAAACATTTACTAATAAAAACTAGAGGAAGTACCAATTCTTAAACAACATTTTCCATGAAAGTTTGTAATTTCTTTGTGCTCCGAGGGTTCGATTGGTATAAACAAATGACACAAAATTTAAAATTCGTTTTATCAACAAAAAAACAAAATTGTTCCAATATTTCAGGACATTTAGGGGTAGGAGACACCGACACGCAGTCCTACTGGGGTGGCGACTCCGGCATATCCGGTGGAAGCTCCGGAGCCGGAAGTCCAGCGGCATCGACGCCGCCATTGATCGAGGAGATCGGTATGCAAGATTCGCCGACCCAGTACTTGTCGCCTCAACAGTACATGGTGCATCCACCGGGAGGTCATACCCACCAGCAGCATTATAACGGATTCGTGTACGCGTCGCAATCGTCGGAGTCCCAGCACCAGCATCCGCAGCAACACCATCATCAGTCCCATCGCCGGCAAGAAAGCGATTTCACGATAAACGGGAGCATCGTCCAGACTTCGCCCGCGGGCACCGATCATCACCATCATCCTTCGCACCACCACGCCGCCGTGAGGGACGGGATCTTCCCGAGGCCCAAAAAGAGAAACACGGCCAACAAGAAGGAACGAAGGCGCACCCAAAGTATCAACAATGCTTTCGCCGATTTGCGCGATTGCATACCCAATGTACCTGCCGACACGAAATTGTCCAAGATCAAGACCCTGAGACTCGCCGCCTCCTACATCGAGCACCTGATGGCCGTTTTGGAGAGCAACGACGGGGAAGAGCCACAGACCTTCCGGGCCGAGATCCTCAATTGCAGTAGGAGGAACAAGTCTCAACAAAACGCGGTGAGCCGGAAATAAACTGCATTTTCTCGAGGGGGTGGTGTAGACTCCCCCCTTTTTTGTGAATTTTTTAGAACCCAAGGAAAGCCCAATTATTCGATTTTAACACTATGCCGACCGGTGGCACCACGTTGGTGCCTATCGGGCAAGCGCCGGTGGCACCACTTTGGTGCCTATCGGGCAAGCGTCGGTGGCACCACGTTGGTGCCTATCGGGCAAGCGCCGATGGCACCACGTTGGTGCCTATCGGGCAAGCGCCGGTGGCACTACGTTGGTGTCGTACATAAAGATCTGTACCGGCGCCAAACGAAAGAATAATCCCGATGAGACGGCAAAGTGTTAACCAACTAATTCGCAACCGACGAGATTCGAACCCAGGACCTACCGACTTGGTGGTCCGACGCTCTACCCACTAGACCAACAGTGACCCTACATTCGAAAATCCACTAATCCCAGGGTTATCTTACAATTAGAGGCTCTTTCTCTGTGTTTCGTGGGACAAGTTAAATGATGAAGTGTTCCGAAGCTTTAACGTAAACAAGAATCGTGAGACACTTGAAGGGAAAAAAAAGGAGAGAAAAACGTCTTCATCTTCAACATCTTATGAAATTCATTTGAAACTCTGAGGAATTTCGTTCATAAATTTCCTTTCCCTTCCTTTATGGAAAGTAAGGGCAAAAAAAAAATACTTAGTTGCTCCAACGCCGGTGAAATCATTTAAATGTCTTCTTTGTTCCAAATTACTAGAAACCTTTTGATAAGCCATCCCCCAAATGCTCGTCAAAAGTGGACGAGGGACAATTAGGAGCAAATCAGAATCAGGAGTAAAAAAAAATTTTTTTTATCACAAGAGGCAATTTGTCCCACGAAGTTTTGTCAGTTTTTGGAATATATAATTTATGGTGAATATTTTCAATTACTTGAAGCTGTTCCTACAAAACCAAGGAAATCCGAGCCTTAATTATAAATTATTTTTATTAAGGGTTAATTATTTTCGAGATTTAATTATATTCCACAGTGTGAATTAAAAATTTGCAAAATTTGTAAACGATTGATTACGTTATCGTATATTTTCAATAAGATTGAAATTTGATTGAACGTGGTAGTATGTTTTTCCTCCTTTAATGTAGAACCAAGCAATACATATACATCATGTATGTACGGGGCACTATTTATACTTTAGCAACATAAGGCTCTTTCTTTATCTCTTCAAGTATAAGCATTAATCCTTCATTAGTTTAAAATAAACATTCGATTCTATTACATTGACTAGTAAGTTGAGAAGAAGCCTTTTACTCTCGAGCATCTATATGACAAGATAATATTATTCCTTAATGGATTTATCAGATAAAAAAATTCAATTTTTAATCTTCACAGTAGCAACTACTCACTAGAGGAGGAAGCTAATATAAGTTGAAACCGATCATACTCTTTTTTAATGGAGACTAAATTTACGTTGTTATTTCTTGAATTTTTTTATTTAACAGATTATTGAATTCATCATTTTGATTCTCAATAATTATATTTTTTAAAATAACTGGAGGATTGCTTATTCTATTTTGAAATTTTGCAAGAATCTGCCCAAATGAATTTAATGATATTTCATGAAATACCTACGTTATAATATGTTACCTTAAATTACAATATATATGCTAACTTAAAAAAATGTAATTCCTCAATAAACCATACCTGTGTTACCGCATAAAAAAATTGTTAATGATTATTGTATAATTTGTATTACAGAATGAGATATGCTCGCAAGCGAGTTCTTCGAGTGTCGTACAAGAAGAGGGTTCGAAGAGCAAAGGCCGAACGGGTTGGCCACAACATATGTGGGCTTTGGAATTGAAACAAGAGTCACCAACGAGTCAAATACAATCGAATCTTTAATTTCTAATCGGTTAAGACTAATTATGTTGCAAAAAAAGGTGTCTTTAAGACCATGTAGAAAAAAAAGAAAAAGGCTAAGATACTTCAAAGTTTACAGGAAAAGAAAGGGCAAAAAAGCAAAATATGATTACAATCGGGCGTTCGGCACAAATTTATACTGTATCTTTGTATTTTGAAATCCAAGACGATGCGAAAAATCCAGTTTTTCAATTTTGGGCACCTTGAAAAATTTTGGTTTCACGATTTAGGGATAAAAATTCCAAACAAACAGGTTTTTCCACTTGGAAAAAGTAAAATGGTAAGATAATAATTTTTTTTTTCTGCTCCAGTGCTGGACCATTGGTCTCGCCAAGGTTTTGCCATTGGTCCAGCTATCGGACACAAAGATAGTCGAAATTTGTGCGGGTAATCGAGAGCGATTACAAAAAGTATTTTTATAAGAGCCCCAATCTAGCCGAAAAAAGAGGAAAGGCCGTAAATGTACATAATTTTTGTCGATGTTGTAAATAGAAACGGTGTATTAAATTCTTTATCTTTTTTATGTTGTACTTATAGAAACCAAAGAGTATTATTATGAAATTTTAATTATACAAGAACGAATAGTTTTCACTCAGAATTTGAAAAATCCTATTTCTCCTCTTAATTCACTTCGAGGATTGTAAAGTTTTGTATAAATGATCTCTGATTGTGAAGTTTACAATAAACAAATTCAAATACCACATCATCATTTTCTCACTTATTTCTTCTCCTTTCCTAATATATACACAATATTTCCCCCGGTGGCACCACGTTGGTGCCATGCGAAAAATATCGGGCAGGCGCCGGTGGCACCACATTGGTGCCCTACATAAAATTACACACTCGATCCCCAATTTCCATGTAACACTTGTGTCATTGAAAAATTGAAATTGTTAAAATCAGATATTTTTTTTCTGAAACAGGCAAATCCGAAATATTGTAAAACATAGATTTTTTTGGTCCATATAAAAAAAAGGAACGGTAAGTTGACAAATGATCCGGATCGAAATATGAAAAATTCCTCGGCGGTGTTGAAAAATGGCGGAGTACCGTGCGAGCACGTGATATTTCTCGAAATGTTTACACAAGGTAATTATCAATCCGGAGGTTGGGCTCGGTCCTCAAACGGTTATTTGTCAGAAACCGGAAAATATTACTCCACGGCTTGGCCCCTTTATTTTCAACGTCGACCTTTCGAAGTGGGTGTTTTTCCCATGCTTGTTAAGAAGCGAGGTTACACTTGCAGAAATTTGATCCTAATACGACACACGTCTGCCACTGACGCCAGACTCGTGAATTATGTGACTGCCACTGCCTCTTTTCTTTTTCCATCCTCGTGAAAAGGAGGAAGACTCGGAAAGAAAAGGGAAAAACTAGAGGTGGTGCATTTTTTTCTTTTTTCAATTTTCAATTTTGTTTCAATCGAAAACGAGTTTCTGGCGAGAAAATTCTAGCGAAATCCAACAAAAAGTTGATTCGAAAGGGAAAGAAGAGAAAAAAAAGCAGAAATCGCAACAAGGCCCGTTTTCATGAGTGCGTTGCCAAACTTAGAGTGATATCTATAGTTTACAAAGTACGGCGTCGCAGAAAGTTGCCGGTAACGTAAATGTTCTTAGTTTGGTAGAAATGTATTTGGTAACCGTCACTGCGCTAGAGAATTGACCCTGCGCCTAGTACCGTTGACCCACGGTAAACAATAACACGTCGGCGGCAAAAAACAACATGGAAGGTGAAGCATTGTACCGGGGAGAGAGAGAGATACGTTACAATGAAACCTTTTGATAAACATAATTTGATGGTTTACAAAGTGTCCATATCAATTGACGCACCAATAAACGATAAATAAAGTAGAAGATAATTGACATATATATATATATATAACAAAATTGTCAGCTATCCGTACTCTCACCGTACAATGTATCACGAAGTTGTTTATAGACTCGCCACTACAAATATTGATACAACAAAACCTTCTGGTAAATATTTAGTCTCGCCATTTTCTCGTGAGTGGGAACGCGAAAAAGCGAAACTTCTCATTCATCGAGATTTATCAATGTCGATGTTTGCTAATTGCATAATTTGTCCGCAATATTACATTAAAAAATTTTGCAATAAATAAATTTTGCAATAAACAATTTTTTCGTTAAATTGCAAAATATACTAATTGTTTAAAATCGGACTCTCTATTCACGCCGCGTGGGTCGCAATGGCATACGTTATCGCATTTGTCATAACCGGCGCGGCCTGAACGGACATGACATTTCACGCGTTAAGACACTTCGTTAGAAAATTTTATTTTTCTTTTTCAAAAAGTGAAGAATTATTTTACCGGAAAGAGTTTTATCAAATTTCTTATAAAATTACTGCAACCTTTTCTTTTCCTGAAAGATGTTACGACTTTCGGTACAACTCCTGTACACTTTTATAAACTTCTGCGGGGGATCGTGCAATAAATCAGTGCAGTACATAAGTTGCACAGATAGAAAGACGAATTCGAGCACTGGCGCCAGACTGCAAGGAAAATTCGACACCACGTGTCTTCCTTTTCCGTACAATAAGTCCCAGCAGGTCACGGAATGAAAAAGAAGCCACAACATGTTGCGCGTTTAACAAAGCTTGCGCATGTATGTATGTATTTAACTACATACCTACAAAAAATTCAAAAGAAAACCAAGGAAGTCAGTCGATGCTTCCGGTTTCATTGAAATGTCCGTCTGGAAGCGAACTTCGGGCGAATATTCACTGCCCGGCAGCCAATGGCGGCGGCCCGTGGGCGTGGTTTATTCTGCCAACTCAAAAACTTTTGAAGTCGACTGTACTTTCTAATTTAATGGACATTCTTTTTTTATTTTCTTCCACTGCAGTGGTAGGAGAAATTTTCTTTCTTTTTTTATTTGCCCAGAATCAATTATTTTACAAGAAAATTACCGTAGAATCTTGAATTATTTAAACAAATAATTTTTTTTGTTTCCTTCTAAATTCCCAAAATAATTTTTTCTTCAGGCGGTGACGTCACTGGTGGTGGTTCCTATAAAACGAATGACGGCCCTAACTCGTCGCTTTACATCAAGTGCTTGGACGTCGACTTTCATGAGGACCAGCCATAAAAGGTTTCTCTCCAATTCGCTCACTTTTGCGATTATCTGATTCTGTATTTCCTGAATGCAGGTGCAGGTACCGATCAATCCAGTTGGTCCGGTGCAGAAAGATAACCTTATCGAATAAACGACCTCGTAAAACGAAATGAGGGCGGATGGGACTCCCAAATTGCGACGAAAATGAATGAAAATGAGCCACAAGGTGAGAAGTCATCATCGCCAACATCTGTGTGGCATTGGTCCCTCGGCCACGGAGACAATGGTAACTTCGGACTCACAATGAGGGAGTAAACGCGTAAATTTAGATTTACGCGAACCCCAGCGAGCAGACACTCATGGAAACACTTCGCCGCAGTATTTCCGATGGCGTCCATTGTATTCGACATAGATGGCTCTGATAACGGATGGAAATGTATTGGACTGATCAAATTCGTAGATCTATGGAAAAACTTATTAGGGCAAAGTTGTGCCCTTTTGGGGGACACTTAAAATGGTAGAATCTAATTTTTCTCAAGGTCATTTTTTAATGAGATCGCAGGAGTCTATCCCGTCCCGTCTGTGTATGTACACAGATAATAGGAAGCTCCTGAGAGATATTAAAAAATCATTAGAGACCACCATCGAAGCGTATCATTTGCAACTTGGGATTTCATTTCAGATTCGTACATTTAATTAACTCGAATGAGACGCGTAATTTTACGTATTATTTGCTGCTAACTGAAAAAAAATTGGCAAAAAACGGAAAGGAATCCGCAAATGTTATGACAGACTTGACTTGACTCGATTCGTTAGAAATAGAATGATGAATGGCCCGACTTCCGAATAATGCGAGGGTCGCCAATAAAAACGTATCATTTGATCTGCGAATGTTTGACAAGACATTGATGACCTTGAAATCTAATATTGAAAAAACAGACCCTGGAGAAAATTAGGTCCTGCCGTTGTAAGTACCCCAATTGGGGCATAAATGTGGGCCGTTTATTTTGAAAGTGGCCTAAGTCCATTTTTGAGGCGCCACTTGAAGTTGGCTGTCCTACAAGCATTTTTCTAAAACTTTAATCAAGATGGACTTGGGCCACTTTCAAAATAAATGGCTCGAATACGTGTGAGTGTGATTTGAAAAGGTGTAAGTACTGTAAGAACGGATCCTACGTTGGGTGGCGGTGGGATGTGGGAGAAAATACATTGTGTAGAGTGCAGAGACCATGGTGGAAAGTCATTGGGAAAGTAAGATAGGCGGAGCTTCCTGAAAGCAGGAATAAAGCAGGCGCAGAAGCCTTGTATGAGGATACATTGGTGGTATGAGACAAAATTTGGATTTGTACAAACTTTGGATAACCCTATTGGTCAGGCATTTAAAAAAAATTTTTTTTTTGAAAATTACAAAAAAAAGTTTGAGTTCATTTTGTGTCAAATGTATCCGATAATATTATAGTATTGTACCGGTGGTATTATGAACATACCCCGATATGTTGTTGTTTTTCTATTTGTTTCTTTGTTACAAGGGTTGCCCCGGAAATGGGGTTGTTGATTAAACCAAAAAAAAAGAGAATGTCCAAAAAATCGAGAACCATCAAGAAGAATAGACCTACTTCAATAAAGTTAAAAAATATTTCTTCATAAAAATCATTCAATAATAAAAATTTATTATCGATAAATTTTATTGATGTTATTTTATTATTTATTTATTAATAATAAATTTATTTTCAATTTAATAGTAAGTTTATTATTAATAATAAATAAATAATAAAATAACATTGTGCGTTTATTACCAAGAAATTCTACATTTTTTTGTTTTTCATTTATTTATTAATAATAATTAAATAAAAAACAAAAAAAAATCGCACAAACTTAATAAACAATTGATTTTTTGTTGCTGATACAAATGGTGAACTAAAAATATCGAAATTGGGCCGGAAAAAGAGGAGAATTTCCAAAACGTTGTTATACATCTAATATTTATGGTGTTCCATGGAAAAAGGATGTTTGTACATATTAGAAAAAACAGGGAAAAGAAAAAAGAGTAAAAGGTGTTAAACACGTACAAGTTAATAAACTTCACCTCTTGATAGAATCCAGAACATCTCTGGAGTTTCATTCTCAAGTAAACATAAAAACAGTAGTGGTCCAAGTTCGCGTTATTCTTAGGCTTTCCATTCATCTACAAGAAAAATGAAATTCTTCGAAAAGCAAAAAGGTCTTCGAAATTTGATAAAGCAACGGGGAATGCGGAAAACTCGAGCTATTACAAACGTCCATGTCAAATTTTGCCTATTTCTTTTATGAAAAAATATATTCCAAAAAATTTATTTAAAACCTACGGTCGAAGGGGAACTATTTTTTTAATTATACTATTTTTTCTTTATTATCGAGGTTATCAAATTTCCAAATTTTTGGAAATCTTATAAAAAGAGAAATTACCCCATAATTATTTTGTCTCCACTTTTGTCATTTTTGCTGATGCGAAATCTTTAGTGGAAATTCTAAATAAATGGAATTTTGCAAATTCGCTAAATAAAATGGCTCGGTAGGATAATTTATCGCCCCTTCGAGTAAATATTGAAATATTTATTGAAAAGACCACTGGACCAATACTCGAGAAATGTTTTGTTTAAAAATATAATAAAACTTTTACTTTTCTCGGATTTCCCCGTTGGTTCGAATAAAAACGGTAGCGTGAAAAAGTCACGAGGCCTTAAAAAAATGGACTTTTCCTTGAAACGTTTTGCGAAATATGAAATGCAGAGTCGCTTCTTAAGGGATTAGGCCACTCTAGGATTTTCGAAAAATCGATATTTTTTTTTTGGTCTTAAATGGTCCCTTGATATTTCAAAAATGGTGTCCCAAACGCGTTTATCTCGAAACTACATTTTTCAAAATGGCCGGAAACAGAACTCGGACAATTTTCAACCGATTAACTCGAAATTTTAAATATATTTATAAAATTACATTACCCATAAAAGCACGTATCACTTTTTTTTATATCGCATAGTTCATTTGCTATTAATAATTTTCTGACGATTTCATTGGCCATTGTTTTCAGAAGTCCGCCATTTTGTCAAAAGTCAATATATTGAAAAAATAATATGTACTTTTATGGCTGCTCTGATATATAATCGAAAAAAAAATAACCGACTTCTTATAATTAAAAAATTACAGACGATGCGTTTCCGGCAGTTTGTCTAAAAAAAATTCCCAAAAAAGGCCTATTTTTTTCAGCCTCTAGAGTGGCCTAACCCCTTAACGCATACCTCGCCGCTGACTTACGCGTGCAGCGGGCATTTGTTTTCGTGACTCTACTAAATACGTGGCCCGCGCCCCAGTGACAGACTGTGAAAAACGTAAAAGTACGTTGCCCGCATGTCGAGTGTTAATATTATCTTAAATCCATAAAATCGTAACACCATGGTACCTTTTTGTTTCATGTGTATGGTTTCATAATTGTGTGGTATGTATGTACATACACATACGTGTACGTAACTTCGTGTAGAAAAGGGCATTTCAGTTTCGTGGTTGTGACTCGAAAGATGCAATCATGATAGTAGCCCCCCCTGTCGGGCGTCTTGGCCGATTGTGAAATAATAAGATTACAGCTGCGCAACGTGGGAAATACATTTTTTGTGAGTAATTTGAAATTTCAAAGTGAAAAATATATACACTTTAAGTAACACACACACATATACATATATATTATATATGTATTCAAATAAAAAGAAAGGAAAGGGATGAGAAGAAGAAAAAAATATGTATGAACAGAACGTTTGTTTGCTTTGACAAGTATCGAAGTTCATTCGCAGCACTTGGATCTCACTGAAAAACTATGTGATCCATATGTGGCTGTCTTAATTGCTTGTTTCAAGTGCGCATAGTATATTATTTCAGAATGTGTATGGATATATGTATTGGATGTGTCAATTCGTGCGTATACAGTCGGATTTTTATAATAGCCGAATTGCCATATCCGAGAGGAAGGTCCCCAGAAATGTCCCTACCGCGGGTTACGGGTTTCCCTTTGTGGGGCAAAATTTTTTTCTCGACTCTTCGCTATTGAATTTCGCAAATTTTATTCTTTCATGGAAGAAAAATGTATAGACGTAAGAGTTTTGACAAAAAACATATCGGAAATAACTTTTGGTACGCATTAAAACTTTTGATGTCAACTAATCATCAATTATCTCAATTAAGTTACAAGGGAATTATGTATTATCGGAATATTTTTTACTCGAAAGTGGAACTACGTTACCGACGCATGGTAATTTAGTAAGTACGCTATTTTTGTCGATAACGTAGGGTACTTCTTTAGCAACGGTAGGTTAATTGGGAAACTCAAAGTTTGCAGAAAAGGTCACATTCTCATTTTTGCGAACACTTTAAACTACATATTTTACCCACGTTCCTTTTGAAGAGACTATTAGAGTTACTTTACTGAAGTTTGTCGCACATTGTTGTATGAGATTTGAAGAACATTCAGTAATTTTTGCGTGAAAAAATATTCATGAATAAGCCAGGGACAGCGAATTGACGGAGGCCATTTCAAAAAAATTCGTTTTGGAAGTGCGATTATACTCCCCCCCCCCCCAAAAGTAATTTTTGAGTTACTTTTTTATCAGCTTTAAAGTCGAAACTCAAGAAAATTATTAGGATAAAGGCAAAATTTAAATTTTCATTTAATCGAATGGACCAAAACTCAATTCGATTCGATGAAATTGTGATTTTTTTTTTTCATATAAACCAAAGCAACGGATGAAAACAATTCATTCTAATTCTATTATCGTCCTTTCTCAATAAAAGTACATTAATTCACTGGCTGCCTACATAATCCTTTTAATTACCGCGCTTTTGCGAAAAACAGAACGCCCCCATTGGAAAAGAACAGATTCTTGACAAAAAAAAAATTGGCCGAGAAGCAATTAGACTTCCCTGGGTCTTCTATTTCTTTTCATTTCTTTTTAATTCCACCGAAAAGGGGTTTTTCCATTTACCAAAAATATCATATCAAATTAAGGTTCATATTTGTAACAATTAATTCCTGATTTTAAAAAAAACGTTCCAAGGTTTCCACGTAAACGCGTATCGACACTCACAAATTTAAATAAATTGCGTTCCTTCGTCTCGCTCTCCTTTCCAACGTTGTAACGAATGAAAGATAGAACCTAAGAAAAATGGAATTGTTTACAATCTTGAGGTTCTAATGAACGAAGAAAGGAACGACAGCGACGAGATAATGGCTCTTATCTGCATGAGAAAGTTAGAAAACGAGAAAGAATAGAAAGAGACGAAGCTAGTTGGCCACAGAATAGTATTGTAATTTTCGAGGAAGCTAAAATCGATCGGTTTTTAAATTAAACCGTGTAATTGACAGCTTTTGCATCGGAGAGACTGCCCAGACAAGGCCACGTTGGATACAGTCGACTCTCATTTGTAACACCCTATGGGGTGTATATTTTTTGGTCTTTTAACTCTACTTTTCCCATAACAACAGCGGCTAAATTGTTTTTAGCTAACAAAAAAATTTGAAAAAAAAATGAGTCGTGGAATTAAAAAATTCAAAGAAACTCAAAAGGATAAAAAAAATTTAAGAAAAAAATAAGGGGTGGAAAAAATGCCGTCAGGAAAAATCAAAATGGACAAAATTGTACAATAAGAAATGAAATAAAAATAAAAAGGTTCGATTTTGCAAGATTGGATCTGTTTTTTTCGAATTTTTCCAAATTTATATCCAGTTTGGATGTAAAAAAATATCGAATTCGGAATCAGCGACTCAAAAACTGTCAATTCCAAATTTTTGTATAATTTTCAAAAAGAAATATTTGTGTAATCGAAAAATAAATGCGAATTTTATAAAATCTGTCGCTGAATAGGGTCAGGCCCGTGTAGGCAAAAGCAACGGGGCCATTAAAGGGCCACTATTGGCGACCAGGCTCTCGTTGATGGTCCATTAATCCCCATTAACCACGCTTGGGCCATTAAAACTTCATTCTCAATTGCCAGAAAAGAATGTCCCAATTCCAAAGTCCCCAGTTGCCCATTCGTGGGCCGTGAACGGCGAATGGAGCTAAGTCCATTTATTGTAAACCATACTCTGGCCAATAGTTGACCCTGCTGTCGCGTTTGAGCTTCCCTTCTCGAGCTGGGACTATTCCTTGCGAAGGGGTTAACAAGTGAGACACTTCTCCGCCATGAGTCGAGTCCCGGACGATGGATGAAGCTGTTACTTCTTTCAAGAAAACAACTACTGTTTAGAAACACGTCTGTCCTTATTGGCTTTCTTTCATTAACTGACCATCAATGGAAAAATTGGCAAACGTTAGAACAACTGGTCTCCATGACAACATTGCTCCATCATTTGTTCACCTTCTTAGGTTTGCACCAATATGTGACCCGCGAACCCTGGAAAATTTGCAAAATTTGAGTTAAACGTGAAAAAAAAAAATTGTCTCCAAGCGCGATCAATAAGAGGGGCCAAAAGAGGATGTCGAGGAGGAAGTAGACGCCAAAGGAAAAAAAAGGATGCCCACACCTTGGCGATAGAATTAACAGCGTAGGATTCCATTTACTGGGATTTCTCTCACGGATTGCGCTTCCTCTCATTGAGTATGTAAGAGTCGAAGCTTAGGACCTAAATGAAGACGAATTGTCCGCCCCGATCTTCGTCTCGCGCTGGGACATTGGCAGCCAGCGAGGAGCGAGAGGACCCTGACAGGCTAAACCCACGGCGTGACTTTAAAGTAAGAAGATGGAAAGGGACCATTCCCCAGGATCCACGGGGAACAAGAAGTGGGATAATGAAAAAGCAAATCCTGGGGAATGAAGGAAGATGGAGAGACTGTGCAGAAAAAAACATTCACACCCTGTCGCGCTGCTATAAAAGGTAGAGGTTCACCTTACCCTCGGCATCATTCCAATCCTCGATCTTCCGAAGAAACGTGTCCGTCAATCCCTTATCGGTCCATCCCTTTCTCGTCCAGAAAACACGTTGAATTTCTTCCCAGTCGGAATGTACCGCTTCCTCGTGAACCAATTACGTGCATTCGTGTACTTGCTGCTGTGGATAATTGTCATTTGCGAGACTTCCGCCGAGTACGGTAGGTTTGCAAGTTTGTACCCCGGAGTGTGGGCGAATGTTTGAGTTTTTTGCAATTCACCCAAAATCCGAGTAATTTTGGCTGGGAACCGGCAGGTTTTCTCTGATTTATTTCATTCAGAGTCAACGAAAGTATAAACTTTTAGTGGTAATTAATTGGTGGTTTTTCAAAATTACGCAAAAGTTTCGGAATTACCGGAGATTTTGGATTCAAAAAGCATTTTGAAATTTAACACGTTCCGTGCCACGGCAATTTTTGAAGATTTCCCCCATTCGGGCCGCGTGGGGCGTATACGACCCACGCTTCAGAGACGCAAAAAAGTCGTGGCTCGAACGGAAAGTGCAGCGGGGGTCGTATACGACCCACGCACGGCACGGGACGCGTTAACGGTCGTTCTCTCGAATTTCAGAAACGCGAGCGGTCGATTCCTCGGAGAGGGCGGCCAACGACGGGAGCGGATTGTGCATGGGTTCTAGGTGCACGAAGTCGTCCTCCACGGCGGCTATCGGAAACGCTTTGTGGTTCGGCCCCCGACTGGGCAGGAAACGGCGAAACGGCAACGCCAAAACGGAACTGGGCAACGAAATCGAGGAGATCGCCAATATGTTGCAGAGCGCCGGGTGGACCGTCCTCGCGGAACCTGGTAATAAGGCAAAAAAATATTGTTAAAAGACAAGATTTCCTTGTATTACAGAATTCTTCGTTGGCCCGTAAACCAATGGCGTCAATTTGGCTCCTCCGGTTGGTCCACTCGTTGGCCACTGAAATAAATGATCACGTGGTACCTCTCCCCTCGTTATCCAAATAGGAGATCTAATAAAAAACAAAAAACACAAGAGTTTGTTAGGCCACGCCCACGAGCCGCTGCGATTGGCTGCATTGGTGGGGCGGTGCATGTTCGCCCTAAGCTCGCGCGCGATGGAAACTCGCCTTCGTGCTTTTCGTTGTTCTTCGCATTTTGTGTCGAACATTTTTCGTAGAGGGCGCTGCCAAGGTGACAGGGGTTCGACGACAAGGGATTTCGAGAGTTCTATATTTCCTTTTTTTTTAATCGGTTCGCAGTGGAACGTAAGAGGCAACGATTCATACCGAGACTGGGTCGCGAAGCGGGCGAAGAATTCCTGACGTACGATAACATCAGAGACCTCGCCGATCAACTGGAAGGTCCGGAAGACTTGGAACAGGCGAGGGTAGCGACGATGTTCGCTCCGAGGCTCGGACGGAGAGTGCCATTCTCGCCGACACCCAGACTTGGAAGAGACCTCCGTAACATTTTGGCGAGAGCTTAATTGTTAAAAAAAACACACTTACGTAACCTCGAAAGTCATCGAACCGGAAATGACGTTTGAATGACGTCACAGATTAATGTAACCGATGAGAGAGCATGGGAAACATATAAACAATAACGCATCGAATGAATAAATTAATAAATAAATAACCGTAATTGTAATTAATGTCGAGTGGGTCTCAACATTTTCGAAAATATTCATTAATTATTACGATTACAAAGTGATTCATGTAAAATACTAGGAACTGAAATAATAAATTCTATCTATTTATTTGTACACCGCAATTTTCGTGACTTTTTTATTTTTATGAAAAATCAGAAACGCCTCAGCTTCTAAAATTGGGGAGTGGGGGGAGCAGTAAAAAAAAATCAATTTTTTGAAAATCCTATTTTTTTCTAAGAAAATCGTTATTAGAATTTTCGTCAAAATTACTATTGCGCCGTATAATTCCCACCGCCTTGTGGAAATTGGGATAAAGAAAGCGAAGCTACATTTGGAAAGTACTTACTTTTCTTCAAACTCACTGTGTTTCTTTGAAGAAACGAGACGAAGAAGTTAATGGCGGAGGGGTAAAAGGAAACCCAACACGAAATAATCTGTCGACCGGAACTACCACGGGGCCATGTGGTCGTAGCGAAGTCATAACTATAAAACTTGAAAATACCGTTGGGTGGAAAGATACATACACGTAACTGTTACGTACAACCTCGCTCGGTACCTATTTCCTCTTAATTTCACTCTTCCCTCGACTCCTTTACAAAAACTTTCAAAGAAATTATGGGACGCTCCAGATATCTCCGAAATTCATTACTTCTCCCGTTCTTGTACTTTCTTTTTTTTTATAAACCCCCTTTTCCGACTTTTCACTATAAATTATAAAAAAAAGGTCTCTTTGTAACGTTACCAGATGTAGGGTAATTCTTATACGACAGCATAGACCGTATTACCCTACGCGTGGCAACGCTACATCTCACGGACAGCGCCCTCTTTGTTTAGATTTTGCAACCATTCAATTTTTGGGATCGAACGAGGACATTATGCATTTTCGGGAAATCGAAAAAAAAGAAAGGGTGAAAAAAATCATTTCGGTAGTTAATAATAATTTGGCTTATCTTTTAGCTAATATATTTTTTGTCTTCGCGTATGTTCATCTTTTGCATAATAATATATAATAATAGTATATGAAAGAGTTTTTTTATACATTTTTTTAGGTATATGTTTGTGTTTTTTTTTCCTTGTGTTTTTACTTGTATCCTTTGAACCCCACCCAATACTTAAAGCCTTAAAACTTAAGGATTAATTTTCAATAACAATATAATATTTATATATATAGTATTTATAATTTTTACATAGCGAGAGTCATCCTCACAATTCGTACCGTTCCAGTTCTTCGATTAGCGTTTTAAACCTAAAGGGGTAAAATTTCTAAAATGGAACAAACGTAGCGAGACCTAACTTAGCTTAATTCAAAGTTAATCTTCCTTTTTTTTTTCACTTCGTTATTACATTTCTTGTAATCATGGACAATGTCGATACCTTTTGTCAATAAAATTGCTTATTTTTTGTCTTCTTCGTAATTCGTTGGCTCGTTTCGAGGTGTTCTCCAATTTTTGCCAAATCGGAACCCGAACGCTTTTACAAAAATCTGTTTTTCGAAGTCCATCGTTTATCGAAGTCCATCGAGACGAGGAAATTACCATTACAATTAATGTTAAGTTTTTCAGAAATCGAATCTTTCGTGATTCAAATTGTAACAGATCCGAGAGACTTATTCCCCCAAAAAGAAAAAAAAAATAATAATTCGCACTATCTTTCAAAAACTGAATTTTGTACTTGAAAATGTTACAGTGGCGAACAGTCGCAAGCGAATGATAAATTGACTTTTAACTCGCCTCGACGAACCGAAATGTCACTTACGGAGTTCCCAGTCGGAACAAATACGATTGATTTTGAACATTTCTCAGTTTTTTCTTCCTTTTTTGTTTTTCTTATTACGAGCTAGATAATTAATAATTAGTGGATTGTTTATTATTTAAATATATATATGTATATGCATATCCACGTGATACTTAAACCTATTTTTTTTTGTGTTTTTTTTTGTGTTACTTCAATCTAATTACTTATTTTATCACTGTATCGACGCGTGACGCAATACTACCGCATACAATTGCGGTATTCGTTTCTAGTTACAGTTTCCACCATGAGAAATTTCAAGTAAATAGTTATTTATCACTCGCTTAATTAATTAATTAATACAAAAGAAAAACAACATTGGGTGATTATTTTGCAGAATTCATTCTACGACGTAGCATCATTTTGTTCTTACTTATTTTCTTAACTGTTTTTATCGTTGCGATTACGGTTATTAAAAACGTGTATGTACAGAAAGTTATGATTATTATTATTATCGTTATTACTATAATTATTATTATTATTATCATTATCATCATCGATAACATTATTTGCCATTTTTTTGCTTTTCCAATTTTTTCTCTCTTCGTCCAGTGTGTGGTTTGCTTTTGGAACGATGTCGAATAAGTAATCGTTATGGGAATTTTTTATCCGTTACCTGTTGATGTGAAATATTAGTCTTCTTAGTTTTTATCCAGTCTTTTTTGTTTTTTTTTTTGTTAAATTGTATGAACAACGCAAACAGATTTCTCTACAATCTTAGTCTGTCGAAGGAGGCACTATTCTTTTCTGTTTCCATTTCGAAGGACTTTTCGGGAGATTACAGATTTTCCACGACTTCACATCCGCACGCATGCTTTCTTACAATTACAGATGTCGAATGCCTGCGATTCACTGATCGCTGGAAAAATTTTACACTTTCCTCGGGTTTATACTTCCACTCGATCCATTTCGGATGTCGACTTTCACTAAAATGTGTATCGATTTGTGTTTTTAACTCGAGATCATTTCCTATGAAAATTTCATGATCTTCCAATTGTTATAAACATACGCACTAAGTTTGCAATATTTGTGATCCTAAAATGACCGTTTTCAGAATTTCTACGTTCAACAACTTGCTTTTAAGAACTTGAATTTTTTTTTTTGTGGCGATGGTAGACATTCCGACACTTAAGGTACCTTTATTCGCCAAAATCAAATAAAGAAGCAGCGTTTCGTAATTATTTTTACTGTAACATTTGAGGATTGCAGCTTCTTTTGATTGAAAACGCGAGATAAACATTGGGCTCTAACCTTCGGTTGTAACGCTCCCTCCAAAGGTAAATAATAATTAACAGAATGGACGAAGAGTTACCATTTTCTATTCAAGGGGCGGTGCCACATTCAAATCAAATAATCCGATTTCTTTCGTTTCTAATCTTCCGGATATTCGTGACATTGGACAATTTTTATGTAAATTTATCGAATTACAACTTGAACGCACGCTTCGGCTATTTTTTGATTGAAAAAAAAAAATGCAAAGCCAAGTTTTTTTTTTTTGAGAATTTCGGTGTCCCTTTCAGTGAAAGAAGATTAGAAAGAAGAAAAAAAGAAACAAATAGAAGAAAATTGAAATTGTAAATTCCTTTAACGAACCTACTAAATTATTTTATTTGATAATTTGACATCCATTAAGTTAAAAAAGGAAAAAGAAAAAAATAAAATTAAAAATCAATAGCGGTTAATCCTATAATTTTGCATAATATTTTAACCTCTCTCTCTCTCTTTCTCGTTCTTAATCTTCATCTTTCCTTAACGAGTAAATATATAATGTCTAAAATTAATTACAAAACGAAAGAAAGCTTAAAAGCGTTATTCGTGAGACGCTTATCCAAGTCACGCGACTCGGCTGATTTCATTTCCACCAATTTTCCAAATTTCACTTTTCTTCAAAATCATTCTTTGTACAGCCGCTTGCAGGAATTTCAAAGAGTAAAATTCAAATGCATCTCACGCATACATTTTATTATTTTCTTGCCTTTCTGGTTTTTTTTAAATATTTTCGTATTTGTGTGTGTATATATATATAGTATGTATATCTCTTTTTTTTCCAAAAGGAAAAACATTCGAATCACTTGCGATGAATGCACTTTTTAAGTCTCCCAGTAATTATTAATTGTAAACTGAAAAAAGACTAAAAAGGAAAGGAAAAGGAATAGAATCATTCCGTTTCAATTTCCTTCACTTAATTTTTTTTTTTGGCTAAGACTATAACAAACTTAAAACTTCTTATCCGATTTTTAGTAATTATTGTGCACCGGCATTTAAAAAAAAAACAAAAAACAAAATGTTCGTATTCCCTACATTTTTGCCACATTTTTTTCCCTCCGAGTATGAGATCTCGATACGAAAATGTGAAAATCTAAAGCTTTTTATTTTTATAATACATTTTTTTTCTTTCTCGTGAAATATCTTTTAAGAGTGTTTCTTAAACATACACTCTCTCTAATAGAAACTGACGGATTTGAGTTGAATCAGGTTCAAGATTTCGATTTTCGTTAGACTGTAGTTGTAAAAATTGCTTCGAAATTATGAGGAAAAATAAAAAAAGAAAAAAAAAAGGAAGAAATTGTTTAAAAAATCTTGCCCATCATCGTTCGTTTAGTTACTCGTGAATGTAAATTTTCTTTCATTCGTTAAAGGAAGACGTATCATCAAGCAATGGAAAAACTAACGAGTGTGAAATGTATAATAAATCCTATTCGTTATCACGAAATAAATATAGCAAAAAATCTGCCTATCGTAATTTATGGCAAAAAATCTTGTCTCCTTTTCGTCAAAGATTGTTAGAAACTATTTTCTTGCTGAACTTTGGAATTCTATTTTTTTTCTCTTTTTAACGTAAACACGTTTATTCGGTTCACGGCTGACATATACGACCAAGTTTTTCCCAATTTTAATTGAATCATCGAAATTTCAACGAATCTTCAGAGAACGTATCAACAGAGAAACGTACTTTTGTGAGAAATCCCCCAAAAAACACGGATCGCAAATCATTCTATTAAAAACTTTTCTCGAAGAAAAGTCAAAAAGTGAAAAACTCGCCAATTATGGAATTCCTAGAATGAAATCCTGGAAGTCTCCAAAAATTCAGCTGAATTGTTACCCTCCCACGCATCCTCGTTTGCGTCAAGAATTCGGTGGGAGTAAAAATGAAAGATTCTATCGCGTGTCCTACGAATAAAGAAAGTCAGTTTTTTTCCGCTTGTTTCTTCAAGTTCCTAAAATCCATAAAAAATATAATCTGTACCTACTTTGTTTAACTATAACTTTTTTTTTGTTTGCCCGAGTTACAATATCGTTTTTATCCCTTTACGGTTTCTCCATTTTCTTCCCGAGCGTTTCGCGACGTTGCAATATTCGTTCGCCCTTATTTTCTTTCGCGAGTGAATTTTTTTTTCTTCCTATAACGGAATTATCTTACCCAGAGACTCGACGTCAAACGGAAAATTTCATTTTTCAATTTTAGTTGCGAGCTTGGCCGGTTCTTTAGTATTCGTACTTTGAGATTGCGAGCAACGGTCTCTGTTTTTAATTTCCTGCGGTTTGGCGAAGGAGCCGGAATTGTGTCTACTTCTGGGTTGATCGCGTTTACTGTGGTCGCGCAATCTTCCGGAACCGAAGGAACCCGTTCTGTTTCGATATTGTAACAAGTTGACGCTATCCGTTGTACGTGATTGCCTTTGTTGCTGATGGTGTTGCTGTGAATGTTGCTGAGTAGAATAATTCGCAGTGGTTCCTGAATTTGTCGGCAGTGTTACGGTACTCGAGCCTCCCGATAATCTACGAACACGGCTGGTGGGTGAATTTTCGCTTCCTCCGGCGCTTTCCGACACGCTTCTGTTACGTCTTTTCGATGCTTGCGACCTTCCACTTCCACTTGGTCCTTGCAACATCTCATTTATTTGCGGCTGATAAAGAGACAATTCGTTAATTATCGGTCCACCGAGATAATACCACCACGAAAAATTTAAAAAACAAATTTTTATTTACCTCGACCACTCTGAAGTCCTCGATACTCTTGAAGTTGGAAAGGTATTCTTGCAGTTTGGGATCAACGTGAAGTTTATCCGAATGTTTATAATATTTTAAAAACGCCCAGAATTTTTCCAATCCATAAAGTTGTCCTGAAACAATTAAATTTTAATTATAATTCTGCAAGCGGACAATAATTAATGAGGAACGAAGTTTGAGCCACTACCGACTCGGCGGAAGTTATTTCGGGTAAATCAAATTCGATTTGTTAGTAAATTGCGAGCAGAGTTGCAAAAAATGCATTATTTTGATAATGAATTTTTGATTTGATTAACAATTAAATTAAAAATGTTTAATTGAAAAATATTTCAATTAATAATTTTGTTGAAAATGCATGAAAATAATTACCTCAATCAATAATTGTTTGTTCGATGTCTAATTCAAACAATTCGATTAATGCATTATTTACAAAATTGCAATTTTTTACGGATTAATTTTGCATTTTTAATCTATTAATAATTTTGAAAGATTGAATTGATGCATTTTTTTAAAAAAATAGTAAACGTCAATCACCTAATTTTTGCATTTTTCACAAAATTTGTTAATTTAAAAAATGTTTAATTTAAATAATTTGCAACCCTGATTGCGAGTATCATTGATTCAAATGAGAAAGGCCTAATATGAAAATAATAAAAAAGATAAAAAATGACAACTCACCATTTTCGTAATCGGATATCGTTTCCACTTGAAAATCTTTGTACAATTGAGGCCTGAATTTTCTCTCCAAACCATAACTATAAAATCTGAACAAACATTCCAACCCATATCGGTAACCTTCGCAAGCATCCTCTTTAGCCAAAGCTCGGAATTCTTCGTACATCGAGCGATTGAAATTTTCTCGTAAGAAGAATGACCAGAAACGGAAAAGTGTATTCATTTCTTGGGATTGGCCTATTCCAAGCCTCTTACGTTCTGAAAATAAATTTAGTCGTTACTGAATGTCCTGCGTGCCCTAAAAATTGTGGCAATCGTGGCTTGTACATTTTTTTCAGATGCAAGTGCGTCACCAAAACTTTTCTGACGGGAAAAGAAGACAAAATAAAAGCGTTATCATCATTTTCAAAAATAAAGTCAATAAATTTAATAAATGGAATTTTCAAGTATTGATAAATTAATTCTTGAAAATAATCCTTACCTTTTAAACAACGCGAGTGATATTTGTAATACACCTGTTGAGTAAATCCATTTTCTTTCAACATAGCGTGACTCGGATGCTGGAAAGTCGGTAAAGATTGCGGTTGACTTCCATAACTGCTTGCCAAGTAACCCTCGTTTGGACTCGTACCGGTGCTACTTCTGTAAAAGTGAACAGAAAATAAAGAAATTAAATATTTCATGCAAAATTACTTTAAATTCCTAACAATTATAATTCAAAGCCCACACGAATGAGAATTTCCGTAAATGTACCAAAAATGAAGCGTGTACGGTGGCGCATGACGTTAACGCGAATGGAAAACGAGAGTTATGGGGGTGATTTGAAATTATCGAAGATCGTTAACTCCGTTTGTGATATAATTTAAACCACCACGAACGGCATCGCATTTCTTGTCTTTGCTTTGGCACAAATTTACCGTTTGATTAGCAAAAAAGGTATCTAATCAAACAATCCATATGTGCTTGAACAGTACGAAACTGGAGAAAATGAAATTCCAACGAGAAGGGATGACTCAAAGGGTTAATTAATAAAAAGGAGATAAAATTTGCACATATTCTCATTAACCCTTAGATGTCATTAGGGGTAAAAATCACCCCAAGCAACTTTACATTGCATTGCCTCCTTTCTCATTTTTTTTTTCGCCATTTTAAAAATTTGATAAAAATTGTTTGCGATGATATTCTCATTTTAAAGGGTTCAAACTAATATCCTGAATTTTTACGAGTCGTTCGGAACGATATTGGCAACGCGGTAATTGTTTAAACATGGCTGGGGTCATTCTGACCCCGTGTGAACGGCAAAAGTGCGAGCGGGGAACCTACCCCGTGGAATAGGTCCTAGGCCGATGTTCCCTGACGTCCATGATCCAACCAACGTGGTGCTCCACCGGTGGATTATTGCTGTGACGAGTTTTACGTTTACGGGGAGTCCTGGGATCGACGGCTGGTTCGTCTTTAACGACGGCAAAGAAGCGCGGAACGGCCGCTCTCCTTCCGTTACGATTACTCCGGGTCCTTTCGTTCCAACGAACCCGCTCGTTTTTCCGTTCTCGCCGGTCTTGCTCCTCGAAGGAGCTTTGCGTCGGCAAGGATTGCGACATTTCGCAAGCGTCGTCAGCGGCCAATGGCGGTGGTGGAGGAACTTCTGGGTTTGCCACTTTGCGCACTTTAGGTACGATTTTTTCAAATGCCTCTTGACTTATCACATTGACGGTTTTGTAGCTTCCGATCGATGACGACGAGCCGTACTGTGGAATAAAATAATCGGTTGAAATCATTCGATCGATCAATTCCACCAAAATCTTTTATTTTTTTGAATTTAGACATTTTTTTTCGAATTTTTTTTAATTTAACCAATTTTTAAAAATCCACGAAGGGAAGATAATTGGTAGAGCAATTACGCATCTTTAAAAAATTTGGCATTGAATAAAAAATTCTATTTTAATTAAATGTATCATATATTTAATTAATTAAATGTTATGACAATTTTGCCCCAAAAATTGCAAAAGTTGTGTGACAATAAACAATTTTATTCCATTATTTTTTATCCATTTTACCAAATTTAGCGGTATGTCCCTTACCCTTTGCCCATCTTCCGTCCATAAATCTTCTTCGTAAAAATATAAGCCATCATTGATGGCTTGCTCCAGCGCTTGTGTCATTTTGACTCTTGTTGTCCAATCTCCGGTTCTATCGTATCCCTCGTGTTTTGGAATTCTAGAGGAGATAGCGACGCTCGTTTGTGTGACAATAAGTAACTTATTGATATCTCTATCGGAAAGTTCATAATCATCGTCATCCTCCGACCTGAAAAATAATTACAATTTTTTAGTATCAATAATACGTTCCTAAATATGTGCGGAAAAATAGTATTTATTTTATTTATATGTCAGATAATAATATGAGTTTATCTTCACGATCGTGTCAGTCGGGAAAAGAAGACAAAATTATTGATCTCATCATACTCCAAATTGCTTTTTTTTTAATAGAGAATTTTGCCTTTTTTTATAGAGTTTTTTTCTTTTTCAACACAGAAAAAAATGTGTAACATAAATTCATACTAACAATTCGGAAAAAGCGTTATGCCTTCCAGTGGGAGGTGGTGTATCCAATTCTTCATCAAACTGGAAATCCAATTCTTCTCGTTCTTCCCTTTTTTCAGTTTTATCCTTTCCCAAGGGCTTTTCCTTCTCTTTCTTCACTCTCCGTTTAACCTGTTTCGATTAGGAGATACATATACATTTTTATTTCGCGTATGACGTTTTTAAATAGCAGGTAAATATAATAATTAAAGGTTTCTATTAATTTCACGACCTTTGCATTTGATTTTACATATTTTGTCGATTTCTTCATTTATTTTAGGCCTTAAAAAAGTGGTTGATAAACTAATTTTTATAGAAATCTTTGAATTTGTTATTCGAAGGTCTACTTTCAAACTCCATTCACGGAACGTAAGTTCTAATGGCGTCAGCGAATCCTCCGATTTTGCTCTTGCACAAATTTCGACATACCCAACTCAGTCGGAGTTGGATAATTATAATTATTTGTGCTAATATTTATTTAGGTAGAAAATAAATAAAATCCTGGGAATTAATTAAGATTTGAAAAATAATATTTGGAAATTTTTTAGTATCCGGATAAAAGACAAAAAAAATTGCAAAATATGTAAAATCAATATCAATAATACATCAAAAATGACAAATTAAAAAAATAAAAAATATCTCATCGTTACAAAAACGAACCTCTCTCCAAACATCATCCGCGGTAGCTTCAACTTCACCGTTGACTTGAATCTCAACGGCTTCTTTAGCTCTTTCGTCATTCGATTTGTTTTTGTTATTAGATTCCGGATTGTCCTTATCCTCAATTTGCATGTCGGAAGATCGATTGCCATCTTCGTTTTGCGTTTGACCGTTATCGGATTTTTCATTCGCTTTGATTGTCAAAACGACGGGGACAAACTCTGGCACATCAGGATTTAAGCTATCACCTACTGAGGTCGAGGTACTTTCAGATCCACTGAGCCTTCCCATTGCGGCGGTATTTGTTACTGTTACTGACGGTGTTGTTGTCGATTGTTGCGATTGTGCGTTAACAATGGCGTGATTGGTTTGTAGAACAACGCGCGGTACTGGAGGAACAGGAATAGTAGGTAAAGGTCTAGCTACTGGACAAAATTTAGGTGGATGTGATTGTATCGATGGGAGTATTACTTCGGTCGGATTATGATGAAGAGAATTCGCATCGCATACGTGATTTGCGTATACTGGATTGCCAGCTGCGTCCAGTATCGGCCATTTTAATGGATCCACCTTCGTTCTCACCTGTACATAAAAATCACATTTCTTAATTAAAAGTTTCTCCATATTTTGAATCAGGAAAAATTGGTATGTTCCCTTTTATGTGGAAAAATTGTATATTTTCGAGGGACTCCGAGGACCGAGAAGCTAATTTTGTAGAAATTATTCGCTCGATGTCTTTGTTCGAAGGCCTACTTTCAAACTCCATTCATCGAACAAAAGTTCTAATGGCGTCAGCGAATCCTCCGACGTTACTTTTGCACAAATTTGAATATGCGAAACTCAGTTGGAGTCAGACAAGTTGAACATTTGTGCTGAAATTCGTTATCACGTGTTGGGTAGAAGATAAAATCCGGGGAATTGTACTGTAACTTTTTATCGCGTAATTAGATCATTAAATATATGAGAGATTTCATTTCGAAATTGATATATAATTAAAATTCCTAATTTGTAGAAATAAATTACAAAAAAAGTGTATAATACTTCGTTTAAGGGCTCTATTTTTCACTTTCTCATTTTTCTTTAGAAAATTTTATTACATTTTTCCTCTGGAAATATTATAAATTCATAGTTCCAGTCTGTGGGTAACATTTTCGTATCTATGCTCTCTAAAAATGCTTAGGGTCTTCAAGGTCCCTGGAATTCCCGTTTATCCGCTTCGTACAATCATAAAATTCGTGGTGTATCAAAACAAACCATGTGTTTCATTACAAAAACACGTTGCAGAGAGAGAGAGGCCTACGATGCTGGCATTTTAATAGAAAGTATAGTATTAATAAAGGAAGTCGTTCGCGGTAACCGTAACTGCCGAAGAAATGCTCATAAAAGTTTGATTTATCGACCATTTTCTTCCCCGATCGTTAAAATTAGAAACGGCTGCTTTAATTTTGGATTTTTTTCTTTTTTTTTTTCGTTACTTTTAACGTGATTTGGAAATAAATTTTACCTTGTAACCGTCAACCAACTCCAACTGATCGGATTCCGTGATGGCTTCGATAACAAGGGTAACGTCAGTTGTGAGTGCTTGTACTCGATGAAAAGAGGCGATTAAAGTGATCGGTAGAAAACCTTGAGCATCCATTTTGCGCCGAAGGAAAAAATCTCGCAGCAAATTTTCCTCGCTGAAATAATATTCTCTGGAAAAAAAAAATGAAAAAATAAAACGGACGAAATTGTTAAAAATGTCGCGATTCTGTAAATTTAAAAAATGTGCGCTTCACTTACATTTGTTTTCTAATGTACTCCTTGAGCGTCAATGTATCGACGTTCACGTAACTCGTATTGTTAAAGTAAAATGTTCCCATGTAAGGCATCATGTAGGAAGGATCCGTGGCTCCGAATTTATTCACCTGAAATATTTGTAAAAGCAATTTTAGTATCTGTCCTTTACGAAACGCTTTCATCTGAATATGCATTATCGCTGAATCGTGTCAGTTCTACTTTCAAGTTACGTCATTGATAGATTCTCACTGTAACCCAAGATTGTCATCACGAAGAAACTGTATTTTTTTCTATTTATTTTTTTTCTTCAAGGAATTTTTATTGAATTTTCAAGATTGACCAAATTAATGTTTTTTTTTCTTTTTGAGAACGATAAATTTAGTTAAAAAATATATTTACGCTATAAAATTAGTAAAAAATATGTTTTTAAAATATATTTTAATTTATTTTTTAATTATCCGTGTACTCCAAAAAAAAAAAAAAAAAATGAGTTTCGTATTTTCGATTTAGGTGCGGCGTGAAAAAAATTACCTGGGAATAATCTCCGGGATAATCGGAGTATTCGAGATCGTGTCTGTGTCTGAAATTTCCACGTGGTCCACGACCTCTTCCTCTTCCACGATAACTTCGGCCACCTCTGCCACTTCTGTATCCATGATCGTTGGGTCTTTCGTGTTCCCTGTCTTTAGCGTGCTCCTCCTCTATAAGGGCGTTACCTTTGAGAAATTAAAAAAAATGACAATTTGTTAAATATAATTAATTGTAAATAAATTGTAACGGTATAGTCTCCGATTTTGCGCAATTCAGATATTCATGTTTCATCTTCGTGATCGTTTCAGTCGGGAAAAGAAGACTAAAGTATGAAAAATCATCATTTTGCGTTGCTACTGCTTGTTTTTGTAAAATCCAAAATAATTGCACGCAATTGCACTAATTATGCGTAATCGAAGATATCAAAGAAAAAATATCGAATTATATTTTTATAAATTAATTTTTATAATTTTTATAATATCTATTTTTACAATTATTTTTATAATTATATTTTTTTAATTATTAAAATAGATTTTTTTAATTGAAAAAAAAATACCTTCTGGACCATTTTTCTCTCTATGACCACGATGCTTTGGAGAACGTTCCCTCTTCCCTCTATTTTTAGCAATGTCTATCTCCAGTGGAACCCACTTTTGCTTATTGACTGTAAACAAAACAAAAATAGTTAATAATTTAATACACAAAATTTGGCACTCGCAGCAATATTTTTTGAAATTTCAAAAAACAAATTTTACCTTTTTTCTTCTTGTCGCTGCCATCCGTGTGTTCGTCGCTGTCATCTTGGTAGTGATTTTGTTCCTTATTCTCCTTCCCTTTATTTTCAACGGGGGTACTGTTAGTCTCCTTCAAATTGCTCTGCTCGACAATTCCATTTTGCTTTTGAATCGGAACGGCGGCTTTCTTCTAAACCAAAATGGTATTAACTGCACTATCGTTTAAATTGACCGTCTTAAAATAAGTTTTAACAAAAGTTCCAAAATTTCCTTCGAATCGGCTTCGTTTCACACATAAAAAAATTGTCGGAACATTTTGAAAACACGTAAAATACCAGCTAATACCTGTTACTTTGTCAAAATATTCCTTCAGGTGTTTTAGCAAAAGTTCTACACCCACGGAATTGTGAGAAATGTCAAATTCCGTAGGCTCTAGTCTTTTGCAAACTTTCTTTTTTTTTAATTATGTCAATGTTATGCGTGTATTTAAAAAAATAGTGGAAATACTGCTCATTATTTCTTGTATTATGTCAATTTTAATGAATTTAATTTTTTCATTATATTTTGGTGCTGCGATTGGAGTGAAAGAAAATTTGGAAGACTTTTGAATTTTATAAAGAAAAAAAAAATGAATAACGTAGCATTTGATCTTGAACACTCACCTCTCCTTGAGCACCTAAACTCGGCCAGTCTCCAATATCCGTGAAGTCACTTGCCTGGAACATTCAGTGAATGTATGTTTAAATTAAATTCGGTAAGAAATAACAAAAAAAAAAATGAAAATAGGAATAAAGTTATTTCTGGGGCATATATTTTTTTTCATTATAATTTTTGTTACAATATCGACGAATCAAACTCAGTAAATAAATATCATTTTGAATACGTTAATGGAAATGTAATTGATAATTATTGGAATTGGAAACTATTTTAATTTTTAATTATATTATATTTGTATATTTTTAAATTACTATTTTTCCAACCTAATTCCAATAATTGAAAATGATTAATTATTATAATTTTCAGTTGTAATTTTTGTTGTAACTTTTTGATTATATTATATTTGTATACATATACTGAAATGACTATATATTATTAATATTTAAACTGTTAATTTTGAAAATTACCTTCTGATTGAATTTTCTTCTGTCTTTGGGGGCCTTCACAATGGTTGGCTGAACACTTGTGGCGTTTCCGTTTTCTGAAAGAAATTTCAAGAAAGATTATTAATTTGGTATTTTTTTTTTTGAGCATCGAAATCGATTTACAATTTAACGATGTAACATTTAAAGGTCACGAGTCGATTTTATAGGAGGAGGGAAATTAAGAATTTATAGAATCCTACGTTCCATTATACTTTCTTTCGGGAACATCATTTCCTGGAGAAATTGAAGGAATTCTTCCAAGGCCGCATAAAGAAGTGTGTAAATTTATTCGGGATCATTAAGGAAGACCTTAAGCAGGTTATACAAATTTGTGAGGTAACTTCGTCTATATATAATGTTTTGCTCATATTACTGCATATAAGGAGAAATAAATTTATACATAAATTTATAATTGAGCTTTTCATGAATTAATAATTGAAATTTTAATTCCTAAAAAATTTATCTGTGATATTTTGTATTTTTATTAATTTCCATATAAAAGTTCATGTATGATATCATCACCATAAAGAAAATTCGAACACCATAGAAATTATTATCTCAAAAAAAAAGCGTGAAATTGATACTTCAGATTGACTGGAATTTAGCAAAATATATAAATACTACAAACATTTGGCACGAACCTGTTGAGAAGCGAATGGATGAAACTAATGTGTTTCAGCGAAATGTAATCCTACTATGAATTTATTTAGCTATTGCTGCGCTTTAGCGAACAGCTTACTGCTGCAAAACTCATTCCAAGGGAATTTCTTACACAGGTAAAAAAATTTAAAAAAAAGAAAAAACAGACAAAATTCACGAAATTCGAGTTAATTCACTTTACAGAAATTTGTGTGAATCTAAAATGAGATATACATACACACCGAAAAAAAATAAGGGCACTTAATTATTTCATTTCTAGTCGACTCGACCACGAAAGGAGTTCGAATTTCACTGAATGTAGCTAAAATTACTAGAAATGTATGGTCGATGCCTTATCCAAGTACAACAATAGTTAGAAATACTACAATTGTTCTTTTTTTGGTGTACTTTTTATGGCGATATTTTTTTTAGGTGATAATACATTATACAATCACTCTTTTTCAAACATGGAAAATTATAATTTTTTCATTGACGGTTATTTTTAGCGTTATCATAAATCAACAGATAAGATAGTTAACAAATTTGATGCACGTGCGATGCAGGTGATTATTAAAATTCGAAATATACAGAATTTTGCGAAAATGAAATTTATTATTATTATTATTGAAATTTATTACTATTGAGTTGTATTTTCCAAAATACCAACATCAAATAAATGAATTACGGTACAAAATCATAAAAAAGTTAGAAAATAAAATTCTATAAATTGTCTTTTATAAAAATCCAATTCCAAAAAAATGTTTTTTTCCACTTAAATATTTTTTTACTAGATTTTTAGGTCTTTTACAGCCTCCATAAATGGAAAGAAAGGCTGAAATGATCTCCTTGAGAAAAAAAAATATATAAATTCGAAAAAAATTCGTTAACAATTGGTTCCCTATAATTTTGTCCAACAAATGAATTGAAGGTTGTTTTTTCAAAAATGTATTTGTATCAAGAAAAGAACATGTGGCTTTTTTCATGACAAACTTTGCGATGCTTGCCACTTACATAATCGATTGTAGTACAAAGAGAAGTTGTTTTTCAAGTTAGTGTATTCAGCAGGCAGATACACAAAGTACCTTCATCTGTGTTAACAGCTACTGCGTTTAAAAATGAGCAAAAGAGAGAGAAAATGACGAGAAAAAGATACGAAAAGAGGGAAAGAGAGATTGGACTAAAACTTTCGTAACTGTTTTTGTGGTTTCACGAGTCGAAATAATCGAATCTCGATGAATAATAACATATTTTTTTCGTAAATTCTTCTGTTCAGAGTTGGACTTATTCATTTAAACGTTTTGGGACCGGTCCCCCAAAAGCATGGACAAAAAAATTCAAGAATATATACATTTCCAAAATACAAACCAAAATTTAACCCTGATACAAAAGGTGCAAAAATTTAAATTTACTATTAATTTTTTTTCTGAGTTATTTATTTTTATTGAATAATAAAATCCGCAATAAAAATAATGAAAATAATAAAATCAGAAATAAATATAATTATCACAAGAAAATCAGCATGTACCACAAAACTGTGTTTGGTAGTAATATTTTTTTAGGCGACACATGAACATTCATTCCCATTCATTCTATCCCAAAAACCATCAAAAATATGATTTCAAGTATTCGTTTTTCGTTACAATCATTTTTGATTTTTCGTCGTTTCATGTAAATTTGTTGGGATTTTTTTTTTACATCCGATGTTTTTTTTCCCAGAGATATCACTTTTCATACATGAACTTGTCTCGATTTTTGCGCACCAGAGGTGTTTTTTTTATGGGAATTTTATTTTTTTCTAGAACTCACGCTGGGTGCAATTTTTCTCGTTGATTTTCATCTTCTCGGTACACAAAATCTCATGGGGTTGATTTCTGTTCCTTTTCCCTTAACAATTCGCATACATGTTCCCTTTGCTTCCTTTTCTTTTGCACGATAAAAAAATAATTTCAACGTATTCTTTTAAATAAAAAAAAACAAATAAATAAAAAATCAAAGATATTTGAGTCTCGAATTAATTTCCCAGCCGATGGTCAATGTCGAGTCAATCAAGGAAATGGAAAAAAAAAAATGAAAATATGGAAGATACAATTTTTGAAATGTTATCACATGAAAGAGCGCAACGCAACTGAAGTACGTGGACTCTGTGTAAAAAGAGAGAGGTATGGGTTGTTAAACAAGGCTTCTTTGCAACGAATGACGACCAATGTATCTTTTTTCCTTGCAGCTGCAGTCTTTCCATATTGCAACGGCCTCCATGCACAAAATGCAACCGGCACCTTCCCTTCGTTTAACGTTAACAATCCCTGCCCTCGAATCCCCATGAAATTCGAATTCCAGCAAAAGGAGGAAAAACAGGTAAAGGTAAAATCAATTTCCGTGGCTCTGGTCTCGGATAAGCTTTTACTTGGATTTCATTTTAAGTCGATATCCCTCGAAACTGAAGTCAAACATCAAACTTTGGGGTAAATATGGATCCTATATTAAAAGTGAATAACTTTTTTCTTATTCCACTGGAAAAGTAAGTGTAGTTTCCAAGTAAACAAACTTGGGGATAATATAGAATCGATATGGGGAATTTTGAAATATTTGAATAATGGAAAATGAAAATAAATAAATAATTGAAAAATTGAAAATAAAGGCAAAATATTCAAAGTCCTTGAAATATTTTTTTAGTGGAATTTCATGATTTTTGGGAAAATATTGATTTTTGAAAATATATATATATATATATATATATATTTAGAGTAAAATGTGCTTAGAATTTATCAAGAAATACCCCAGAATATTTTTCCGATTTTTTTGAGACATAAAGAAAATATTTTCCTTCACTAGAAATTTCTAGAAAAATTTTTTTCTCGAAAACTATCAAATTTCCGATTTTTTTGACTTTTCAAAAAATAGAGAAAAAATAAGTCCAATTATATAGACCCTAGCTAATTATATAACCCCTAGCAAAACGAACTAAGAATTATTATTAATAAATCTAAATATCAAAATAATAAAAATCAAAATGAAACCCCAACCGACCCTTAATCACCTATTAAACGCAAGAAAAAACATCTGCTCTCTCTATTTTGTCGCTACTTAGATAATTTAGTATTTTTCATAGGGTGGATAGATATATTTATGTGTTGTCTTAAACGGAAGTCATTAGAAAACAATTGCCACGTGTCACATGCAAGAAGCTAATACACGAAAATATATGTACAGTATAGACATATATTAAGAAAAGGTCGATTTAAAAATCAATAAGACCCAAGACGTTGTGGTGGAACTCACTAAAAATTTATGATCAATACCATATCTTATCTAAGACGGACAACGTGTTTTCTATCTACGTGGCATGTACGAAAAAAGTAGAAGACACATGTGGCCTTTCGAGTGGGCACCTCTTTCTTTGACATTAAAAGTCTAACACCTTGACTTATTTCTCACATTTTCAGTTGACGAAATCTGATTATGTCTTCTCTTAATTAATAGAAACCAATTGCGCAAGCCGAAGAGCGAGAACTTGAAATGCATGTTTCTAGAAAAAAATGAATAGAATTAAATTCCCATTTTCGACCTCGAATAAGATTTGAAAAAGCATCGTTCGACATTTTCTCATTCCGAGGATGTGTCCTATCGAAGATAGGACCGATACGGTAAGTTTCGTACCGTATTGATGAACAAATTTTGAAATCCTATAAACTGGTAAATTGACAAAGCGAACCTAGGCTCATAAGAGTCTGGCCACGCTTGTTGGCCCGTGTAATAAAGTTACATCCTCATAAGTTCATTACCTGCTATAATTTTCAAGCATTCACTTTGGTCGCAGGACCTTTCACTCGAGACGCAAACTGTTTCGAAAGGACAATTCAAATTACGTTAAATCGAACAATGTTCGACGAATGACTTACTTTTAATTAACGCTGTTATAATATTTCTTCGACTGTCTACTGTATTAATTACTTTTCTTCGAAAATAATTCCCTTTCTATTCTTCGAGTGTGTCCGAACCCGACAAATTTTGAAACTGGTTGGTGGTACACGTGGAATAAATAGTTAAGCGATATTTGAAACACTCGCTCGACTAATCTCGAGCGAATCTTCTATTTTTTTACATAAAGTTTCAAACGTTATGCGGATACGTTTAAAAAAATGAGATAAACCGGATACAAAAATATAAATAAACATGGATACAAAAATTGCCATTGATATCTGTGGGAAATATGGTTATCGTATTTAACGACAAACAATACGAGCAACCTATCGATAGTAATCTTGGCTACGACACGTCTCGAATGAAGTTCGCATGCATAAACCAACGTTGCAATCGCTGCATAATATTTTTCCTCAATACGCTCTTCTTTTGGAGCAGTTTGTACACATAAATGACGCATATCTGATCAGATTCCTTTTTAACAGTATTTCAATCATTTCATTCATAACTTTGTATCTAAAAACTGTATTTTTGCATTCTTATTTTATATTGGTCCCCCTTTTTAAAATTTTGAGTAATAATTTTTGGAAAATAATTTAACCGATAACTTTATAATTCTACCAAATTGTACAAACGAACAAAAAATTGTCGTAGTCCCAAACATATTAGTCGTCGAATGGTTTATCGAGGAAAAATATACAGTTTATTTACAACCAGTGGTCGACGAAGGGACATTTTTTAATGAAAACCTGTTACGCGGGTCCCTCGATAGTAAAGTTCACTCCTTCATTCGATCCATATTACAAAAACCTTCCACGTTTCGCTTTCGGTATATTTCTTATTACCAATTTCGTTACTCCAATGGTTTAAATACGATACTTTCATTTATAGGTGGCAAACGCCAGCCACGTGTTTGGATTAAGATTTTAGCATTGGAAGAAAAAGAAAAAATCGTTTGATTCACAGCTATAAAATACCTGATGTTAAGTGGAACATAAAATTGGTATTGGTTTGACGTATATACATATACACACATATATATATATTGACTATTTTATCGAACAATGTAATATTTTAATAACGGTCTTTTGATCTACATTAAAATACGCATATAGATATATCGCGTCTCCTTTGAGAGTGAGAGTAGCACGAGGGAGAAACCTGTTTCCAATAATCCAGTCTACATTTGTAGCAGGATAATGTAAAAAGAACATTCGAATATATGTATTCTAGTTCGATACATATTACATGTAGGTTCGTTAATCGAGCCTACGAAGAATTTCAAAATTTATCGACGAAGTAGAAAATTCATGATCTTTATGTACGATCGACCTCGAATCGAGCAACTCCGAATGTAATAGATTCGATTTCTAAACCTTTTGACAAGTCGAGAGTGGAATGCTGGGAAATTTTGACAAAATAAATCCATAGATTAACAATATCGTTGGAAAAGTTTCTTCACTAAAAAAATTCAAAACCTGGAATTATTTTCTATGTATTCTAATAGGGGATACACAAAAAGAGAAAAGAAAATCAAGCTACTTTTATTCTCTTTCAGTCTCAGAAATAACTAAAATTATCAATTGTGTCATTACGACTGTTATCTCTCTGGTGGTAGATATTTATTAAAAAATGGTTCGGATTACGAAATTTCAGAACATTGGCTCTCGAGATAATTTTTAACGTATCGCACTCGATTCTTATGTCGAATAAATCCTCTTCAATTTCTGAGTACGTTTTTGTTACATTGCTCTCCAAATTTAATTTTATGTAAATCTAAATTTTAATTACTTTTGAAATTTGAAATTGCTTCAGAAAATTTCATTTCAGAAGAAAATTCCAAATAATGAAAATTTTGAGATAAATGTAAATCCTAAAGGCAAGTCTTGGGGTTTTAATGTTTAAAGTGACCGCGTTTATCGACAGCTCCATCTCGTGGACAGCGCCAATAACATACAAGTTAAGCCAATGTATTGTAGTTTTGTTGTATTCACGTGGTCTTAGCACTGATAAGTAAACGTTTATCACTTTTTCATGTATTTCGTAATTCTTTTAAATTTGTTTTATTAATATATAGTTTTTAATATTCCTTCTGTTTTAATTTGTTACTTAATAGAGGTATAACGACAGAACAATTCTACTGGGGAGAGTTAATAATTATGTTTAATTATTGATTTTGAATTAAATTCAAAAGCAATGTTATACCCTGCACAACGAAATTATTGCAACAAAGTTATTCGTCAAACTTTTGCCATTCTTCAGATGCGCGTAACTCGCATTCGTCGAGTTTCGAGTTGATTTTCATCATATCGAGACAGTTTTCGATGATTTTTTTTTCTAGCCAACTGTAATTCAAGAAAAAGTCGAGTCGATACCGGATTTCCAAGTTCGGGTAACACCCGAGGACTGGCTTTTTTGGAAACGATACACGATCCGTCGCAAATAAGAAAATTTGTTAATAGCGCAAACGTCTTGCGACTACCGGCAAATCTGGTAAAAAAGAATGTCCATTTAAAATGTTCTAAATGAATCTAATCTTGAATCTAACAATAAGAACATTCGGCGTGGCTTTCCGAGTCCCTAGAAATTGGCCTTTGAACAAACGTATCTTCATGGATGATGAATTATTGCCCTCTGTTGTGAAAGCACATAAGTTCATGATAATTTTAACACGACCGAGGGAACAGTAGCTATAAATGAGACTGTATGAAGCCAAATTACCATTATTTCTTCAGTGTCGAGGTTGCTGGGTAATTTCCTATTCAGCACGTGTATCTTTTACATCAGATGTTTCTATGGTATCTAATTGACAACGTAAGACTGACAATAAACAAAAAAGGATCAGATAATTAGAGAATTTGCAACCGAAACTAGAATCGACCCGGTAATCGCAGGAAAATTGCAAAATGCTCCTTGGTTTTCCAATTCAAAAGGAAAATGCGGAAATTAGATTAGGAATTTATGAAAAAAATGAAAAAGTAAGAAAATTGATGCATCGAAATTAAAACCGAAGGAATAATGAATAATAAAAAGAATAAAAAGAGGAACGAATTGAATTCTAAAATGGAACGCACCAAGGTGTACAAAAAATGTGCTATCGAAGTAAATATGGAGATACTATATCGAGTAGCGTTACAGAGTTCACGCGACAAGTGCCTCGAACAATATTTAATTCAACAATTATTTCGATTATTGAAATCCATAAATTATGGAAACAGTATTTATAAAAATATCGAGCAATAATATTAATTTTTACTTATGGGACGATACTTATATTTTAAAAATGTATATTTCACATAGATCCACTTTTTAGGAGTCTATTTCCGATTTCATTTCTAGACAAAAACCTTTGCGCGCTAAAGAAACAGGGCATGTCACGTTGCCAAAGTTCTCCGATAAACTTTTGTATGCGATGTTTATTAAACCTTTATGAAACAAGTGACTTTCTTGTAACACGAACTTCTCCGAAGGAATCGATGTTTATATTTAGCTAATGATATTCCTATTCTCCTATGGCTACTCACAGATAAAAAAAGGTACTAATGTTAATTGTACAAAATGTGTAAATGAATTGCTTCAATTAGGACGTTTATTTCTTTTTGCAAAATACTTGCGATTAATTGCCATTATATTTAAGTTCGCCAATATGCAAATATAAAAACGGAATTATTATCGCTAATAATTATGGTTATCAATAATTTACATTTCATTTATTGCTTTTTGCATCGTTTGTTATGACGTTTCCTTTTCCTTGTCTTTCTTTGTACACGATATTGTATCGATGATTGACTTATGTTTCGAAAGATTTAAATGAGGTATTTCAAAAAACATTAATACAAAAAATTCTCGATGATAATGTCGAAAAATTCAAATTATTCTCATCGAAAGACGCATAATTTACATAAAATTCGAAAATTCCAAAAAATCAATACTTCCAATCGTGATTTCCAAATTGTCTTTGAGCGCAAGAGAAATGTATTTATTCGTTCCCTGGTTGTGTCTCGTATTCGTTTTCACAACCTAATTATTAAAAACTTTCCTGCGAAAGTAAACAAAAAAATAAATAGAATAAAATTCAGTCCGATAAGACCGAACCTATTATAATCCCTTATCAACTATTCGTATTCAAAAAAACTAAGCGTTATCGCATAGTTTCGAAAGTCGCTAAAAATCCATTTCTTTTTAAATAATTCCCCAAAATATTATTTACCACGATTACCTCCAAGTGGCAACAATTAAGACAAAAAAAAACTCAGAAATGAACTTAGGCCACAACTTGTATCTCAATTCCATCACTCGGCAGGGGCACCGATGGTCCCTACGTACGCCCCTACCATTCTCAACCTCCCACATATTCGAGCTATCTCAAAGGTAGTTTAAAAATAAGTTCACGCATCTCTTTTTCCAACCTCTTCGAGCCATTTTCTCTCTTACTTTTCGTACGTGTCTCCTCGAGGACCCAAAAAAAGCCACGAAACCCCCCCCCAAAAAAAGGACACAAACTCACCGACTCTTCCTTGTTTCTGCTGAGGTTGCAAGACTCGCTTTTCCTTCTCAACTATGTGTTTCTCGGTAGGAGGATTATTGGTACGAACGCTGGCCACGTTATTATTCGAATTCGCGGATTTGCTCCTGGTCCAGGGATTGACCGCCGGCAAAGGCGCTTCCACGTATTTCACGGGAGCCGCGGCCGAAGCTCCGTCGACGTTGTTTTCCTCGTCGACGGCGTTCGACGTGTCCTCCTTCTCCCTCGTCGCAAAATTTTGTTGCGACTGCGATTGTTGCTGCTGCTGCTGCTGCTGATCCGAGTTCTTGTCCTTCTCCTTGTTTCTGCCGGCGCTGTGCCCTCGAATCTGTTGAAACGAGGGAGGCTGGTGATGAAGGTGCCGATCGCGGTGCCGGTACTCCCGGTGCTCGCGATAATGTTCCCTCAGCTTCTCCTTGCGTCGAGCGCTCTTCGGCGCGACCGTTTGAAACTCGTCGTCGATGACGTCGTCCACGTCGCCGTTGTTCATCGCTTCGTTGTAAACATTTTTATCGACGTTCTCCTGGGACGAACTTCGATTGTTGTCGCCGGTCGGCTTGTTGTAGCGCATCTTTTGCGGCTCATATCGTCTATTCGCGCTCTTGGTGTACGGTTTTTCCTTGTAATTGTTGTGATTGTATTGATAATTCGCAGATGGAGCTGCCACCGCCGCAGCCGCCGCTGTCGCCACCACCGTTGTCGCGGTCGCGGCGACCGCCGCCGTTGGAGACGCGCCTTGCGACTCGTTGATGTTCTCCTTATTGTTGCCGTTGCCGGCGCTGCTCCCTTTCGAATTTTTCACGTGCTCGTGATGATTCTTGTGGGGATTCACGACACTCGCGTACGAAACGCCCGGGTGCTCGTCGCGTTCGTTACCTCCCTGAGCGCTCGCGGTAGCGGCCACCTTCGTCGCCATCTTGGAGTCGCACGGCAAAGATAGAGAGAGACGGAAAATCACAAAACACGAGGTCCAAGGAAATCGCTTTCCGTTTGGATAACTCGAGTTTTTTCCCCTGCCTCGTTTTCTCTATTTTAAGAAACTAAAAGGGAATTTCGCCGCCGGACTCGCGTCTTTCAACATCGACACACGTTTCCAATGTAAATGCGCCGTCTTCGAACGCTGCGATTTCAGTCCATGCTGCCTCGAGCCCGGCGCATGGCGACAACACCATACAGATTCCGATACTTTTCTTTCGCGATTTTCCGTTATTACCTGGCGTCCCCCCCTTTTCTTTTTTTTGGCAAAATGGCAATAATAGGGTCGGCTCGGGTACACCGACCTTCTCCCTTCGCGACTCTCAACCCTGGCTCTTTCCACAAGGTTTCCCAACCGAACTCTTATCGCCGAGCACGCGGTCTTAAACCACCCGAACTTAAACCACCAAAACACGAGGCAGCGGCATTATCGAGAATTGATTTCGCCGAGTGGAATATCTTCGCGATACTTTAAAGCGACGGTTTGCATGTATTCCTTTTTTCTTTTCTGTTTTTTTCCCCCCACTCCTTTTTTGGTTATGTCCGTTCCTTCGCGACACGCTGACTCGGCGATTTAATTTTTTCGAAGCGTGCGACGACCGATTTTACCGGTACCCCTCGACTCGGAATCGAAACTCATGGGCCTGATTATCCCCCTTTTCTGTGACAAACTCGACGAAAAAGGAATTTCGAGAAATTCGAATGTATGCGAAAGGGCTGAACGTGTGTGTATGTATGTATGTGTGTGAGAGGGAGAGAGAGGGACAGAGGCGAATTCTTATATTTCGTTGCTTCAATCGGGCGCTACACTGTTTCTTGGAAGGCCGCGGTGCGAAAGCCCTTTATTTCACTTTTAATCGACTTCTCTTTTCGTGTGTTTGTTAACACTAACGTGTGTTGTTATATATGTTCCTGAATGAATCGTTAACTACTCGTTCTATTAACAGTCACTACCGAGTAGCCGTACGTTAACACGTATTACGTAAACACGGTACATTTTTGGGGATTTCTTTTTCCACGGGCAAAAGCACACGGTCCGCAATAAAACACATGTGGCCAAATGCTGGTTCCTACCACGAGCGGGCTTGTTAAGTTTTCCGGTATATTCGGTACCGGAATTCGCCGCTAGGTGGGGACCCCATATTTCCGGCATTATCTTTGTCTTTTTTTTTTCCTCCCGGTCGCTCGGGTGTCGATACGGTTATAGAGGGCGCGCTTGTCGTCCCGGCAATATTTGAAAGATTTATGTATAATACAATTATCCAAATAAATAAATTAACGTTGGTAGGTGTCATAATTAATTATAATCCTCATTTTCATTTATTATGATGAAAACTGATTATTAATTAAATTTAATAGATCTATTTAAATCCTTGGTAATTTATATTTGCGTCATTAAATTATTTTTGATTTGTAATTTATTTCTTATGAAGATTCCATTGGACTATTATAATAAAATATTTGAGCCGCTTATTTTGAAAGTGGCCTAAGTCCATTTAAAAAAATATGAAAAACTCGAAAATTTATAATTAAATTGCTGAAAACTAATTATTTATGCCGATATATAATGACTCTTTAAAAATGGACTTAGGCCACTTTCAAAATAAACGGCTCATTTATGATCGTTTCTTAGTAAAATGTCGTTTGATAAAGGATGTGTTCCTATTTGAAAGATTTAATCAAATCATTGCCGTCAATTCGATAAGTTTTTCATTGGAGCGCTTATCTTATCTCTCGACGCTTAGAAAATTCGATCAAAGTCCTTTTTTCCTGCTATTCGAGGTGTCTTGAAAAAATAAACGGTGCGTAAGTAATCGATAACAATTTTTCTTCCAAATAATTTACAATTTTTTATACATTAATTGCGTTCTTCTTTTAATCACTAGCATTCCTGTTAGAAAAGAAAAACAAACTTACTACAGAATAAGTCCCCATTAACGGAACTTCATTCAATTTCTGAAAAAGAAAAAAAAATGGTTATTACCATTTTTTGATATCAGACTGTCGTTTGGAACTAATCTTATCAGCTCTCATTCACGAAAGTTCTATAGACTATGACTAGTGAATAACTATTCACAAATTCGTTCGCTAGTTTTTTTGATTTTACAACGATCGAACGTTAAACACAACGCTTCAAGTTCATTAATTTTTTTTTTCGTTGCATCTATAACATTTTTGATTTGAACACTTTGTTAAAAGTACGAAGAAGGTACAACAAGAGCTATGGTTGCTCAAAAATATTTTTTTCAACCCTTTTAATAATCGTGATTATTTCTTTCTATGTTAAATTTATAACACTCAATAAAATTTTACAATTATTCAACAAATCCATTTCAGCGTATAATTAGTTACGATCCATCCAGATTATTTTTTGCACATATTTATACATGGTACGGTCAGCTATCGGTGATTGGGTACTTTTTTAAGGTTCTTTCAAAAGCTTCGGCTATTGTCGATCTGCAAGAAACGTAAGTAAAAAAAGAAAACAAAGTTAAATAATTTTTTACAAAATGCAACTGTTGGAATGTGGCCTCCACAATTAATGAGAAGAACATTTTTTCTAATTTATGAAGATTTGAAATGTGCATTTATGAAGGTTCAAAAATTGCTACACATAAAAATTTCACAACTTGAGCAAAATATAAGATTTTTTTCACGATTTAAAATTAATTCTGAAATGTAGTAATTTAACTGTTAAAAAAATCTTTCTCAAAAAATTATAATAATTTCTGGAAAGCTTTGAAGACCTATTGTTAGTATTAAAAATTAAAAAAAATTAGTAGAAGAAATATCATTGGTATTAAAGTAATAATATTACCTAAAAACTTTCTGGTGCAACAGATACGCGCTAACGTGACCGGCATCGATAAATCGAATTTCAGCCCCTGGCCATATTTGTTCCAAACCGGTGCAACCGTCTCGAGGTACATAAGCATCATCTCTGGCACAGACTGCAATAATTAAGTCGGTATCAACCGGTACTTCGAAATTTCCTAGATGAGTACATTCGTCCATGATACCGCGCATGAATTGCAATGCTTCTCTTTCTCTCCATTTACCATCTGCAAATAGTGGATGTTTTGGCACTGGCAATAAGCACACGCCTAAAAACCCATTGCAAAAAGGGTCAAACAGAAAAAAAATTTTAAATTCCTTTTACAAACAATAGTTCCATGCTTAAAAAAATGTTAGTCTTGACCAAAAATAAACCTGAAACTCAGTACGAACAAAGGAGAATTGCCATAACACCTCTGAAAAGGATAATTGTTTCAAGGAGCATGCACAAAAATTTGTTAGAAAACATCAAAGAAATTTGACGAACGAAAAATTATTATTTCCAGTAAATCGTCACGTTATTTCAAAAAAGTGTTAAACCGGAATTAAAGAAACCAGGAATAAAACATATAATTTAGAAAAAATAGTAACATAAAATAGGGATTTTTAATCTTTACGTTTTAAATACTTATTTTAGCAAAATAATTTTTGCTAAATACTTATTTTAGCAAAACAATTTTTGCTAAATACTTATTTTAGCAAAATAATTCTTGCTAAATACTTATTTTAGCAAAATAGATGGGAGCGATTACTTTTTTAATTTCGAGAACGCAGTGCTAAAATAGCATTTTTTCTGCTTCAATTTTCAAAATGGAAAAAACTATCAAAAATTAAGTCCAATTTGTCTAATTGTGTTAAGGTTTTAGTTGAACCTTTAATCAACTTCATTGATTTTTAGATTCAATTATTTTCTACATGGAGTCATGGGGAAACTAGTACATGCTTGAAAAAAAAATCCTACATTTAAAAGCATAACACATTTAGGGATTCGCACGTAAAACGTACGTCTTACCCTTTAATATTTCCGGATCACTTGTTTTGAATTTATTAGAAATAAGGTTTAAAGGAAATAATTTGGCAGCTGCCTTTTCTTCAGCAACGCATGAACGAAGATTTTCCAATTGATTGTCTTTACCTAAATCCGCTTGAGTATCGTTCTGATCGCCTTTGAGATCAATTGTTTTAGTATTTTTGTCAGTATTACTATTATTATTAGATTCACCATTGCTAGTGTCTTTCTTATTGTCGTTATCACTAGTGCTTGTGTTCACATCCAGATTTTTTTGTACATCCGTACTCTTCGACTCCTTTTTGATTTTATTTAGTCGATACATACTCGCTGGGTAATGTTTTGCAAAATGTTGTCCGGCTAGAAAAGCGTCCTGTAAGAAACTTGAAAATATGAGAACCACTCATTCGAGTCGAGTAGCGAAAGAAAATAGAAAAATAAAACATGTTCATTAAATGCGATTTTTAAGATGCAGTTTCAATGAAGGAAGTTAAATTACGTTAGTAAATTGAATGTTAAAAAGGAAGAGTGGAATTAAAGGGGTGGTAGAACATCGAACCTTGATCTTAATGTAAATCTGGGATGAGAAGACTTTTGTTGCTGAAAAGATTCTTACATCTTGATCGATGATTTTCACCATTTTCGCCAAGTCATTTTGGTACATTTCATCGGAGAAGTATTGGTTCTCGAGCAACTCCCAATTTATGGAAGCGCTCATAACACCCTCGGTGAAAACTGGCGATGCCGAAGACCACGAAAGACACGGTACCAGAGGTATCGGTTTGGGCCAATTTGTTGCCGCCAATGACGCCATCTAATAATTACAATTTTTTTTTAAATTTTAAATTAACCAATTTTCCTGTTTCAAATTACAATCATGTTTTTTTTTTTTTTTATAACGAAGAGAGCCAAGTTTCTTACTTACATGTCCACCCATCGATAATCCGGTAAGGCCTAAAGGTCGAAACCCTTGTTGCTCGCACCAATTGAGCAACACGATGGATTCCAAAATCAAACAACCTCCCATTATGAAAATATCCGAGACATTGTGTAAACTCGATCGTCTGTAAGAAGAAATCGAAGACTCGATAACATGAAATTTACAAAATCGAGGTCCACACGAGCATTAAAAAACTTAAATCTCATTTCTATTTTACAAACCTGGAACAGATTCTTACATTTGATCTTTTGGCTTTCTTAATCCATAAAACGGATTCTCTAATAAGATCGAAGCGATTCCCGATTCCTTAAGTAATGGCTTCGCTATTAAATTTCTCCTTCTCCAAAAGAACTAAATATTAAATACAAGGTCCTCGTATAAATAAAAAAAAAATGAGTTTTCGTATCGTATATGTATGTACGTATATTTAAATACTTGCAACTACACACATGGTCACCGGTTCCCGCCAAGTGCAAACAAATGGGTTTGATTTTGTGATTGCTCCATTTGCGCGGTAACACCATTTGAAAATAAGCAGTTTTGGTTTCCTCGGGCATCATACCCGGCAAGTGTTGCTCGAACGGAGACAAAAAGGAACCTTCTATTATGTGACAATCGGACCATTGTTCGTCCTAAAAATTTCAGAATTACGATTACTTTCGCTTCTACAATTCTCCAAGCAAAGCATTTTCCTGTGATACCAATTCGCAAACTAAGTTTAATGTAACTAAGAATTTATGTTCGAGTACCTTCAAGTACTTTCAGCTATAAGCCCGGAGATGCATGAAAAGGCATATTTTTCTTTTATTTATTATTTCAGACGTAATTACGAACGAGACTAATTGTAAGTCAATGAAAAATCAGTTCGATTATTCTTCGATAAAAATTCAAAATTACTTTTGTTTCCTGTTAATAGTTTCAATCGAAAATGTTTGGAGTAAGGATTCGTTCGTGTTAAATTTAACTTTTCATTAGCGCTTTGAGTGCCTAGAGGGTCATCGGTGACTCGCGTTAGACCTTCGCTCTGGCTATTTTCATAATTTCTTATATAATAAATAAATAAGATAACACGAACGAACGGAACGTATGTCTATGAGTTCAATCTTTAATTTCAGAATTGTTTTTTTTTTTATATTATTCTTCGACGATTTCACACTCGAGATTTTCTTTTATTATGATATATTAATCATTAATTTTTCTATTCAAAATGAAATATGGTGAAAATGTAGGTTTTAATCATTTTGAAATTAAGTATGGCAAAAAGTGCCTGTGGGCATGAAATTCAAATCTCGCTTTCCCGGAACCTTGGATAATTTTGAAAAATTACCTTGGTAATTTGAACCGGGTAATCGCGAGGTATAAGGTTGTAGCAAGCTTCCCGATTGGCCACAGTTTTCCGAAACTGAAATATCCTGAAAGGAGAAATTTGATACTTTATTTATTATAACAATTTCAGCTTTGCAGCCCCGAAACGAGTTCAACAACTAACGAGATAAAATATGAGAAAACAAGAAAGGACGTGGGTCCATAAGGCGGCTTTTTGGCCCTAAGAGAGCACAGAATCCCAACATCTTCATTTTTATATATATGTAATCTACTTCGATGTCTTTTACGACATACATAAAAATGAAAATTGTGTGTAATCGCGCTCGTATTAAGAAATGCGGTTGAATATGCGAGAAAAGGGTGTTTCTTTTTGGAAAATAATAGAAAAACTTAGGTTCGCCTCATTAAAAAAAAAGATATTGCTTAATCATCAAGGTACAAATACACTCAAATTATTACAAAGATTAATATTAGATGAATTCAACATATTCCAATGTTTACCCATTTTTTGGGCCAAAATCCCGCCTTATGGACTTCTTTCAAAGGTTGTTTTGAGGTTAGGTTCCAAATTGTTGACCCGCAACGCCTAAATAATTTTGAGCCTTGAGGAAAACCAGAGTTCTAGCAAAAAGTCAAAGTATTAACCATGAGTTCCTTGAACGGAAACGATACAAAGCGATGCGTGCGATGATAAGGAGGTTATGTCGTTTACCTTTTCAAATTTTCCGGATTACCCCAACCTCGGGTGAAAAATTTCGTTAACAAAATACTTCTGTAAACCGCGTCCAAGCGACTGGGCGGCATCTTTTTTGAAATTTCGCGATTTTCTCGAATTTTGAAGAACACGCGACCCCCGGGAGGTGCCAAATCCCATTGGTTTTGCGGTCCAATAGAATTTCAGGCAGCGATCGGATGATTTTGAGCTTCCGTCTTTACGATTACATGATAATACGGGCATTCTGTTCCGGACTTCTCGCCTGCTTTCATTATTCCTTCGCGAACTGGTCCCGTTGGAACACGTACGACGGGACTACGCGATTTAACGCGGTTATTATTGCATCGAAAATCGATGCGATATACTTTTTCGAGAATCGCAGTTCTATTTTAAACCGGCTATTTATTATCGTGGCCGAATAGAATAAAATTGGATCGAAAATATCGGCAACGGAACTTAGGATTTGCCTCCGGACCAAAGTGTAGCTGTAACACTAACACTCCAATAGCTGACCCAGTTTTTCACCATTTTCAATTTCAAATTGCATTCGATAATTGACACAATTGACATCTGGCGGATTTTTGTTCCATTTTTTTTGTTTCATGAATGGCAAAAATAATAATTTTGGAGAAAAAAAGAGGAGGGTTCAAGGGGATGAAAAAAATAATATTTTTTGTACATGTTTCATTCATATGTTTCCCGTTTACGCTTCGTAATATATTTTAAGCCCGACAGATGGCGCTGCTAGGCGATAACGTATCGAATTCGGCCCTTTATGCGGATTAACCGCGGTATTAACCATTTTCGTGGAACAGAATCTATCTAATTACTAATTTTCGGGATTATTAATTGCATGTATAGAGGTACATTTTTTTTTTGTTAATTGATTTACGTGTATTTATCGGGATTTAATGTATAAATGTTACAAGAAGTTGTAGAACGTTATTTTATTGGTTTTTATGTTATATTTATTTCTTCAGGTTTTTTGAGAGCTAGGTTTGGAACAAAACAAAAATGTAAATATGGTCCCAGCCTAAGTTTAAGTCAGTATGTCCATATTATTCTGACATGAGAGTGATATTTTTATTAGAAAAGAAAAATTCGGTGAAAAAAATTCAAAATCCTTATTCTTATTAACATTTTTACCAGGGTCACCAGATCACTAACTTCGACTCACTGAAAATATAAATATTAAAAATGTCCAAATGTTATACCTCGACGACTGATTTTTCTCTAACTCGAGTTCGCTTGAATTTAGCGACAAGATAGAAATTAGTATTAAGAGATTGATTTTACAAATTCCATATCCAATTTAATTCTTGGGTAGCTAACAATAAACACTTCCTCTTGTTTTTATTAATGATTGGAACGTGGAAGGAAACATTTTATAAGAATGTGTGTTAAAGTCTATGTCGTGTATGTACACACATTGTAACACACCTTGAGCATCCCACTTGGAAAATCAGGGTCAAGCTGTTTTAATTACCTGAAGGTACATCATGTGTGGAGTGACAGGTATATTAGAGATACTAGGGAGAGTATCGAGAACGCAAACATCTCTATTCGCTTGTAGTCATTTCAAAGCATACAATAATTATTAGAAGTATTCCTACGCATACATAGAAACGCATAATTTCCATAATTGAGTGCGTAATCCGATAAAGCTCCAAATACTGTGACATTAAAATAGAACAAGCAAGAGCAAAATCAAAATTTTTAATTAAAAAAAAAAGCTTACGATGTCGCAGTCGAGTTCCACAACTTTCTAGATGTGGTCCTCAGTTTTTCGACTTCGTGTATCGATTCACTTTTGAAACAGTTCGCGTGGGTCCTTAAACATAAAAGGAAATATAAAATTTGGAAATTTATTGGTATAATACATTTTAAAAACACGTTCTTTTCTCGTGCAATGTTTTCAATCTTATTTTACAATAGGTGAGAGCTGACAAAAAATGGAAATAGCAATATATATGATTATTGTCCTCACGAATGCGGAAAAGCCACAAGCTTATCAAAATTATTTGAAATTCAAAGCAGACTCGGGAGTCGGACAATGCCTGGGGAGTCTAAGAGTTTTACATTACTCTTCACTTGGAAAAGTATTGACTTTTGATTTCCATATTTTCACATGGATTCTGCGTGGATTACTAATGACAGATTAACGCAAAGTAGCAGAGACACATTTATTCATCATTCTTTTTTTTGTCAGTCGCTCCCAATATTTTTGCATTCGAGCCAAAATTACTCGGTATCGATACACTTTTCATAACCTAGGGGAAAACATTATCGTTTATAGGGACATTTTTATTCCCTGCGACTGCATCGCATCGCTAACTTCGACTCACTAAAAATTTCCAAATTTTACACCTTGACGACTGATTTTTTCTAATTCCAGAGAACTTATTGTTAGTATGAAAATATTTCTTTTAAAAATTCAATCAACTAAGTTGGACGCGGGCAATGATAGTCATTGTCTTTAAAAAATTCTATGGTTCGGTGACCACCATTGGTCCATTTTCTCCTGTAAGTTATTAATTATGTACCATTATTGTCACATAAATGGATCTGCGGTACTTATGGGATTAATTACTTTCCATTGACTGTGGGTTTCAGAGAAGCGTGGTCTAAGCTTGTATCGGATCCGGTTTCCTCACATACGATAATTCTACATGGTGATGCTAATATGTAGCTTTAATACTCGTTAGCGTGTATTAAAGCTGCCAATTGAACATTTCTCTCAGTGAAAGAAATTTTGTGGAAACTTTCCCTGTTTTCAATTCCAGGTTATGTGAATATTAAACACTGCTGATGGAAATAACGCATCCCTGGGTTTTTATAATTCTCAAAAATCTAAGGGTAGTGCGCAGTTTGGAAAAAATTGTATTTATACCAATTAGTTGATTCAAGGGTATTTCCATGTTCCAAAGGCTGCCATGAAATGATTTGCAATATTCTGGAGTGTAATTAGCTTCACCTAAACAGTCGGTCGAGTGTTCATGCGTGTCCTGTCCGTAATTTTTAATACCCAATTATCGGATTTATGTGTAATATATGTGTTAAAAAAACATCTTTGTGAAACAACAGCAGCTAAAAAGTGTTATAGGACGTGTCGAACCCTTCGCAATCGATGGAAATAAAGAGCGAACGAATATTCGATGAATTATTTGTTGGTTTCTTGGTTTTTGGAATAGAAGAATTTTCACAAAATTTATTTTATGTTGAAAAATAGAATAAAATATGGAAAAATAGCCTGAATTTGAAAAATAGAAAAGGTCATTTCCGACTGAATGCGTTCGATCGACTTGAAAAATTGGTGTCGCCATGCCGTATAAAATTTGTCAATTTGCAAAGAAGTAATTGGAACTTTAAGCGAGCGAGAAAAAAATCATTACACACAGTGGAAAACACCCACGTCGAAATTAGAGGGAAAAAAAAAAGAAATATTTGAATTGCTTGTTACGTTACAGCCATTGTTCTCATATATTTTCTCTATTTTTTTGTACATTGCAAATGTACTTTTAACGGATCAAATGGTGCATATACAATTCCCTATATTTAATCTCTCCTCCCGCGTCTCTTTTCAGATTTATCAAAGTCTCTTGAATTAATTTCGCATTTTAAATAATTCCCTACTCTGACGCTCAGTCATTAATGTACGTTGATGTCCATTTTGACGTATAATAAAAATCTATGGTGTATGAGAAAGGGGAACTGGAGGCGAAACTCGGATCTTCCATAACTTTTCAGCTTCTGTGTTGCGAAAATGGGTATTTCGAAATTATTCGAACCTACAATTTCGACCTAACATTGTATCCTCGCAAAATTTGCGCATTTAGAAAATATAGAAAATATGGGAAAATTATTATCAACTATTCGAAATGCAATTATTTGAATGAAAAGTTTTGAAACAATTTCTACTACATTCGAGAGGGACCATGGTTGGTCTAGTGGGTAGAGCGTTGGATTCATACTCCGTATGTCCTGGGTTCAAATCCACTGTACTACATTCGGATTTTAAATGTTTTTTAATATTAATTAAATAATATTACTATAAAATATAATGCAATGATATAATTAAATATAAATAATAATTCTATAATATAATTTAAAAAATATAATATAAATGTTATATAATATAATAAATAAATAAATATAAATGTGCATATCACCACTAAAATAATACATCATTAAAAAAGATACATGCTGGAATTATTTGTGGGAGGTAGTTTAAGCAATAACATTTATTTCAGAGTGTGAATATGTTATATTAAATCAAAGGGAAAAAAGTGCTCACGAAATTGTTCCAGCGGCAATCTCTCGGATCTATTCGGTCATTTTAGTGTCGATGTTAAGTACGCTTAGAGTCAAGCGGGAGGGTCAGTAATAAAACCTGGAACCTATGTCGTCAAATGAAAAACGAAAGAGAGGTAGAGCGAAAAAGACAGAGACCCTCGACATCAATTACTTTTTTTTTTCAAACAACGCGCTATTGTTACCCACGGAACAGAAATTGAAAATAAAAAACGGAAACAGAAAGAAATAACGATCCCATAAAAATAGAAATTTGATAATTATGAAAATGAGGGTAGTCAAAAATGTGACAGTCGGAAACATCCCTATCAGGGAATGCATCGACTGGAGACTTGTTTGAAATATCTGGTCGTTTGATTTTTAATTACCTCCGCATTTCGACGAATATCGAAGAATGAATTGCAGTTTGAGGAAACGCATCCTCTCCTATTACTTGTAATAACGAGATTTTATAACAGGAAATTGACTCCTCGACTTTTATCGCCAGGGATATTTTTTTGTTTTTTCGCAATTTCCTATATTTCCAATATTTTGCATTGACTTTTTCAAGTTTTATTATTGTCGAGGAATTATTTTGTGCAGAAAAGAATTACAAACCAGAGCGAAAAGTCCTTTTCTGACAAAAAAATTGAAGTCATCGAAGGCTTGGACTACAATTATGGTGAGATCGCATATTTCGCATGCTCTAAATAACATTTTGCGATATTTTCAATCATCGGAAACGAATAATTAGCGTGAAAATTCGACCAATCGTTACATTAACGTGCCGACAATAATCATTTACAAATTTGGCTAATTTTTCGTTTCCATTCGTTCGCGACACTTGAGCACGATTTTGTTTGAAGGAGTTAATCAACGGATTCTCCATATTTTGTTGTTATTTATGCAACTTCTTGGCATTAAACATAAATTTTCTGAATTGATATTAAATTTTTTTTTCAGAAGCATAATTGCTCTACCAAGCACCTCCGGTTTCTGGATTTCAAAAAAAGGATGATGCGAAACCTCGAAAATTACGCGTGATCAACAATCCAAAATAAAAAATATGGAATTATAATTAAAATAAATTTTCTTAATTAATATTAAATTTTTTTCAGAAGCATAATTGCTCTACCAAGCACCCCCCGAATATTTCTAGAAAGTTTGCTTTCGGATTGAATATTAAAAATGGTCGTCCAGAGGAAGTAGAAGGAAGACGAACCAGAAGAAAAGAATATACGTAATCCGACACATTGATATACCTACAAAAATGTCGTATCAAAACGTCATAACACAGGAATGAAACACGAAGAAAGAGGATAATTGGAAGTCAAGTTCTTTGGCCCTCGAGCTAAGACGATTTTTTCATTCGACGAAACGTCAAATGAAAAATGGTCAATTTCTATTTACCATTTTTCAATAATAATATTTGTGTAATGGGAAAGTTATGGAATTTATTATTTTCTTTTTTCTGATTTTTTCATAGCGCAGTTTTTCAAGATTTGGGTCCACAAGGCCTCTGCTTCAAAATTGGAATAAAGCTCCGTTGGGACCAAGAATTCGCCCTATGGATTTGCCCCATCCTTTGCAGGCCAAATTTGCAGTCTTCAGTTTGCTAATATTTATTTATTTATTCATTTATTTATTTATACCATTAACAGGGAATTTCCGATACAAGAGCTTTTCCCACCCCCTATTTTTCTATTTTCCTTTTTTTTTAAGGTACCCTTCGAAATAATCGTCTCTTCAATTTTTCCTTTCTGTTTCCTAACGATTTCAGTACCAACTAACTGCCTTCCCTCGCTCTTGAGCGTGCTCGAAGAGACTTGTTCGAATTGATTTCAGCCTGAGAGAATCAAGATTTCAATCTTCGATGCACAAATCGTTTCATAATAATGCGGGACTCGGGGAAACCGATGAAAGAGGATTACCGGGACCGTAGAAGAGTTCGCGAGTAATCATATTTTCCTAACAAACGTAAGACAGACGTCGAACGATTTAACCGATACCGCGTAACCTTCGATTCCAGCTGCACGTTATGCAACCACCATCGGGGGCTCCCGGGGGCGAGGAAGCCACGCAAATTTGTCTTGTGTATCAACAATTTTGCGCCAGCCGAGTCGACATGAGCAACAATATGTCCCATGCCCATGTCAATGAAGCGAGGCATCGATTTTCCTGATAGAGGACATACATGGCAGCAATTAGAAATTATATTTGTTCTTCATGGGTGTTATGGGGGTGGTATTGTAAGGGCTCTGTGATAGGTTTTCAAGCACGACAACCTTTAAACAAACCTCCCAGGGTATGTAACGCGCGCGTTACGTCGAGTAATAAGCTGATGGAACCTTTTGCCTGAAAATTATTTTCATTTCGCGAGTGTTGGAGTTGGAAATCGGATTTAACTACATATTGGGATCAAGTAATCTCAAGGAAACATTGAATTGCTTTGGAGTAAAGGCCATAAGACTGTCGAGGGTAGGCGATGGTTTTGATAAGTCACCCTGGGCTCCAATTAAAAATCATCTAACTACAACTTTTACAGGAAATTACCATGTAATTATATGTCTAGATCAAACTGAAATACCGATGGAAGCTGTTCGGAATCGAATAATTCAAGAATATCATGAGTCTGCAATTGGGTACTTTTCGTCCCGCAGTTGTAAAAGCGGTGTTCGAATGTTACATTCAATATACAAAGTTGAAAAATCGAAAACTACAGTGCAAATTTTCTTTTTTTCGTTTTTATTTTCGATTCCTTTATTTCTTCACTTTTGCATATTTTGTGAAAAAAACTACAACAATAAAGATTTATTAAACATACATGCATATTTTTTCCACTTGGTTTGTTTCAAAGAATCAAAAAGGATGACGGAAATAATGATAAAATTTTGTAAAATTTTATGCACTTACTATACATGAATCATGTTAATTATTACTATTACTGTTATTACTACTTAATTACTATTTTTTTTGTAAGCTCGCTGCGCTCGGGCAGCAAACTTCACACTCGGTGAAAATAACGCACTTTCCTCCCTTGCAGCATAATGTACTATTTCGTTTTTGAACATTTTGTATAAATTAGAATTTTTTTTGGAAGGGGGGGGGGGGTGCATCAGATGTGCTTTTTGTAGAGGTATCACTTTTCATACATGAACTTGTCTCAATTTTTTTGCACCAGAGGTTTTCATTTCGCGAGTGTTGGAGTTGAAAATAGAATTATTTATTTACTTATTTATTATATTTTTAAGGAAAAATTCTGGAGGATTTCGGCACTTTTAAAGAAAATCTTAAAGTTTTGAAAGCACCATAAAGTAAATTGCCGAACTTTTCGAACGTTCTAAACACAAACATTTTTACGTACTTGGAAAAGTATCAAATTGCTCGAGAAAAAAGTTTATTACGTTTTCGGGGTTATAAAAACTTTGAGAGTCGGGCGCAAGGGCGCCAATTACAGAGGGTGTAAGGCCACATTGAATTATAATAATCCAATTAAGTATGGTCAATTATAAATTCTCTCGCCCTTGGATGTGCCAAACATTTCCAGTAAGAAAAAAATTTTTTTTTCAAAGTTCACAAAATTTCAATAAAGTCTCAGTTTTGGATTTTTCAGATTTTTCTTTGAATTTGAATTTTTTCCAAACGCCCCCATATAATTTCTTTCAGACATTTTGCACGACCAGAATTGAAACCAAGGCAACTTTTAAGGTTTTCTTTGGAAGCTCAGTTTTCAAGAAAGTCCAGGCTGCAGTTCACGACTCTTGCACTTCTTGCAGAAACGTTGAACTGCTGAACAAAAGAAAAATATATTTCTTCTTATTATTATAATAAAGCGTTCCTCCGACTCCATGTTTTTTGCGAGTTGCATTTCTATTTCCCGAACGGATGCCGTGTACTCTTATCGATCTAGCAAAAACACCCACAACTTATGAAACTATTGATGAAAATGTAGCTGCAAGATGTGAAAGTAAAAAAATGCAGGTTTCTGTGTTATATTGAATACTGACATTCCGAACCTCAACGGAATATTTCCTGACTTTAATGTAGAGAAATATCTCCTATTTCATGATAAATATTAAATGCTCAATGCGTTTTCAAATTATTCAATAACCAGAGGAATTTTTTGCGAGTCACAGTTTTGCAAATTTTTATTCGAGACAAGACGCATAATTGCGTCTTCAATTTGTGGATCTAAAAAAAAAGGATGAAATTAAACCTCGAAAATAATTCGAAAATTCAAATTCTAAAGGGTGACTTTTCACGCCTTCGGTGCAAATAGTGTTGATGGACAGGTGCACTAATGAAGAAGCAAGCCAGGAAGGATTAAGACTTTAGGTTGTAACTGACTTGTGACTTTGCAAGGATTTTCTTTGCTCATTGTTATACTCTTTGATAGCCTTGCTTGCATTAATATTGATAAAAGGTCATTATTTAATCTACGAATTATTTATTTATTTATTTATTTGTTAAACGGGCAAAAAATCCTTTCAGAAAAATAAAAAAATTTATTCATTCACACGTAGTCCATGACAAAAAAATTTTAATAAATATAATGATAATGATAATAATGATAATAATAATAATGATAATAATAATAATAATAATAATAATAATAATTTCTACCACAAGTGTCTTTGACACCTTTTAGAATTTAAATTTAGAATTATTTGTGGGCTTTAATTTAATCTTTTTTTAAAATCCCCAAACGGGAGGTGCTCAATAGAGCAATTATGCTTCTAGAAAAAATTTGTTATTAATTAAAAAAAATGTATTTTATTTATAATTCCATTTTTTCTTGCTTTTGGATGTTTTTTATTACGTTTTCATTAACGCGGTAAAATTAGTGTTAAAGAAAAAATGGACAAGAATAGATTGAACTGATTTGAAAATAGTGAAAATAGAAATTATGGTTTTATCCCCCCCCCCCCCCCAAAAAAAATCATTTTCAACAGAAAGAACGAATCGAAAGGGTGAAATTTGCTGGTATCGATGGTTTTCGCTATCAGCAAAAGAACGAACAAGCGTACGAACGACTAATTATGAAGATTCCAATAGTCGGATGACGGATTCTCAAATCTACAAGCTACGCATTATTTGTACACGCTTTTCTTTGGACCCAGAACTGCTCCAGATATTATATTTCAAGCATAAACCAGAATAGGCTCTCCTCCAATTCCTTCTTCGGTGATTGGATTTACAGTTCACCTACCATTTAAAGATTGATGTTTATTAATCCGCGGAACTTACCCGTTCGGAGTTTCCTTTTCCTGTTTCTTCGTGGAAATTACTACGAGATATATTATAGAATTGTTTCACCCCAAAGACTTAGCATGAAATCATATTATTCCTTGGATCGAATTTCTTTCCCAAAGCTTGTAAGCTTTTCCATCGAATTTGTGGCCGACCACGTGTCGAATTTTTTTTTCTGGTGAAAAGAATATATTATATAATTAATATAAAAAAAATTATATATCGAAATATTTCCCTAAATAATATTTTAGAAATAATATATTATATAAAAATATAATTGTTTCAGCTCAAAATCAAATTTCTCCGTGTTGAATTTCTCTTTGGCGAAGCTTGAAAATCCGTTAGAGAAAAAGAAAAGCTCGGGGAACGTGTAAAATATGTTTGCTTAGCGAGTGTGCATGAAAACTCGGTTGACATACGAGGTAAGCACTTTCTAGTGGTCCAGAATCTCACGGGGAACCATAAATCCTTCGCGACGATGCAAGATGCTGCAAAAGTAACGAAATGCATAATACAACGAAAAATAATCAAACGTGTTATTGAGCCAAAATTAAAAGTTGAACATGTATATTTATTCTTATATTTATTTTTTTATTCATTATTTTATGTACTTACCTACATAATTTTTATTTTTGTAAAAAGGTTTCACATTTTTCTTTTTCTTAAATCCCCGATAATAATGAAATTTTTCAATTTTGCCAGGGGTTTTGCTTGGGTTTTGCACATTTCAAAAATATTTCATTGAAATATCTGTCATTTAAGTGATATTAAGTAACATTTAAGTTGCACTCCATCACTCGGCTCTTTTACATTCCCCTCAACGAACACCTGATGTTTGCAGTTATCCCGACAGTGTCGATAATAATTTCAGCAGCTACTAAAGCGACGTTGAAGCACCTATTACGCAGAAGAAAATCTTGGATTTTTTGGAGCTTCTTCGCCGAGCTAAAAATACGAAAAAAATTAGGGATAATAATATAAAAGTTCCCTGTAAATAGGACGCGGGCGAGCGAGGCTTTTGCAAAATCCTGTTTACTTTCTCTAATTTGATTTCCGATATACTTTCTGTCGGCAGGTAATTCCCCAAACTTGAGTGACGCACGTCACTCAAGTCCGGGGTCTCAAAAATCACTCCCTCGAGACTTATTTTCTTGTTTTTGAGTTTAACAATAATTGTTGGAAATCATCAAATATCAAAAAATGAAATATTGTAAATATGTAGTCAATTTTAAATTAAATATCGATAACATTTATTCAAATTCAATATTTCTGATATTTCATTCGAAATTCGTCAAGAAAAAAAGATTCAACGACAATTGAACTATTCTTCCATGGAGTGTTTAGAAAAAGTGTTAAATATATATTTCAACAAATAATTCCTATAAATCAGCTGTTAATGAAAAATTGTTAATTTTAGTTTGTGAGCTTTAGTTGTAAGTTAGTTAGTGGGTACTTAACACGTTCAACCCGGCGTGAACCACCGGTGGTTCACAGGCCAATGCTTTTTAAATGGCTTAAAAAAGTGCGCCGGGTTGAACGCGTTAATAGTGCATTAAGCACACCGGATCTACGTACAAGTAGCTAGACTACCTCTGTAGAACGCGAACTGTCGCGACAGTAGCATGTATTTTTTGTACTCTGGGTAAATTAATAAATAAATAAATAAATTGTTGGCTTAACTTCCCATAAGAAAGCCATATATCTAATGAGCGCCAAGACGGGGGGATGATGAAAGTTCGCCCGGCTTTCACTGGAGGAACTTTTTTTTTCTTCTATTTTCCGAGGGATTTTTGCATCTGTTGCTTTGGCAATTACTCCCAAGCATAATGGATCCAAAAAGTCCAGGGCACCTGCCGTTATCGCTCCCGGGGTAGGTGGGGCTAATGTTAGATTTAGTGGTCAATGTAACACCTAACTCAGAGGGCTGAGGAGCAATTTCCGGAAGACATATTGCTATCATCGAAACAATATTAGACGTTCAATTATTATTATCATCACTGCTATTTCCATCGTCATTATATTTGTTATCATTAGTACCGGTATTGGTAGTGGTAACGGCCGGATATCGAATTGATACATCTTGCTTCTCAATTTGGTGGCCAGTTCGTTGGCGAATTCCAGGAAAAATCGCGAGCACCGCGTCCATAATCCCACCGGAAATATAAAATATAGAAAAAAAGAGTGATTTTACAAGGAAAAAAAATTAATAACTTTTTATTAACGTATGTGACATATGTAACCCACGAGTTCTGGGTTACGCATGACCCCTGTGTGCCGAGCAAGGGTTAATAAAAATCGTGGGCCATCTCAATTGACCCACTGAAATATCTTCCAAAGTAACCGGTAAAAAAAAAAATTGTTCCCACAAAAGTTGTTGGGGACAAAGGGGGACAAATTTCTGTTCCGTTAGATTTGACCTTGAGGTCAGTATTCAAGGTTATTTGAACTTCGGGGTGATTTTTTTGAAATGGGAACCCCTATTTCTTTGACACCGGATCCTCAAAGAGCGAGAAATTCTACGTCCAAAATGATTTTTTTTTTCAATTTTTTGGAACGACCTACGGAAGGTCAAATCAAGGTGAAAAATATTGAGAATTTGTTCGTAATTTTTTGTTTATTTTGAAAGAGCGAGGGTTTTGAAAAATCTATAAGTTCCTCGTCGAGCGCAAAAGAAGAAGGGCGACTTCCACGCTTTGAAGCCCCCACATTTTCATGGATAATGGATATATATCTGCTACAGCGAGGAGACAGTCTTTGGGGATGTTCGGTCTACGTGGAAAACAACCCACGAATCCGCAGGTGCGGCGTTACTACCCCTACTTTCTGCGTGTGGAAAGCATAGTTCTCCAACATCTATATAAAGCCTCGGTTGCATGCCGTAAAGCTCGAGTTTAGGTGCGAACCCCTTGATTTAGATCACCAGTTTAGCACGAAATCAAGGATCCACGGTACTTTCCGATTAATCGACAATACCGATAGTTCGGCAAACACGTAGCTCGCACCGATAATTATTTAATAACCGCACCAGAAGGAACCGAAACGACAAAGTAAGCGTGCAGATCAACAAGTGTCAACTTTCATTCCTTTTCACGTCAAGTTTCAGTGACAACTTCGAATAATTTCGAATCAGTGAATTCAATTACATTTTTTTTTTCCTTTTCGTTATATTATTTTCGATATCCGATTTTTTGGTCAGGGTTTTACGCTACGGTCACTTTGGTAGCGATAATTTATGAATTTGGAACCCCGAGATTACAATTGAAAAAAAGGCCAAAATTGATTAGCCGATATTGGAAAAAAGTACAATGACTATTTGCAGCAGTAAAATTATTTTTCCTCCTGAATCAAAATTATTGAAAAATTGTTGAAAATCTAAATAAATTTTTTAAAATGATTTTTTTTCATAATTTTTTTCCATTATAAGTCTTTCTTTTACTATAGATACATTTTTTTTGAGATAAAAATATCACAAATTAAATTAAAATAAATTTACGTTCTTTTTCTTTTTTTTTTATAAAATGCACCTACTCGACATGCCTTTCCATTGGCCATTAATTAACACTATTTCTACCAAAGGTGTCAGAAGACACCCTTCAGAATTTGAATTTCGAATTATTTTCGAGGTTTAATTTCAATCTTTTTTTTTTAAATCCACAAACGGGAGTTTTCATGCGTTTGTAAAAAAATTTGCTAGGGTTAATTAAAAAAATCTATTTGAATAATAATTCTGTATTTTTGCTTTTGGATTGTTCATTAGCTTTTTATTAGCGCGATAGAAATAGTGTTAAAAAAATGCGAAACATTATCAGTAACATAAAGTAATGGAAAATATAATGAAAAAATGATTAATTGTATAAAATCCCTCATTTTAGAAATTAAAGGATTGTGAATTCGTTGAAAAACACGCATTACTTGGTCTCTCATATCAAGAAATTTCAATATCATTCCAAAACGATGAAGAATTGTAGAAAAGCTGGAGCTAATGGATTAAGAGGGGCTCCCGCTTTAACACCAGTTGCTGTAGCCTTGTCGTTCATATTTATTTTCTGCTTCGTGGGATGTGCTACTGGTAAGATCGAGTCTTCAATTCATTTCATAAAATATAATTATTCTCTCCCGGAGTCACCTTCTTTATTTTTCTGTTTTTTTTCTACAAAAAAAATAATTCCTATAAATTAATTGCTCTCAAAAATATTATTTTTGCAATTGATCGTCTCACTCTCTCGCTCTCTCTCTCATAATTTATTAAATGTTGTCTCCCTAACGCACGCTAAATAAACATTTTTCGAATTATTTCGTTTAACTACTAATAATTTAGTACCTGCCAATACTTTATATCAGCCGATGAGATTCACAAGGAATCATCTTAGATATTTTTAAATCAAGAAAAAATGGAATGAACAATTACAAATTTAATATTTGCTCGAATTGAGTTCCGAGCGATCACTGTACCAATAAAGTGACAAAAATGGCCATCCGATATGTTGGCAGTTCTCACAATCTCGACATTCGAGATATCAATCTCTCGTGTCTCTTTTGAGAGAAGAAATAGTGTCATAAATGGAGAACTAATGCTCCACGTTCCCGTGAAACGCTAGTGGGTTGTAATAAAAAATGGGATTATAAAAAATAATTGTCGCAAAAATGACAGCCTTCATTATAAACCCATTGTAATTACCATTGTAATAAAATTTGGTGTACCTTGATTTTCATATTATTCTACTTTTTTTTTATCCGTAAGACGATATTTTTATTAACAATTCATTGTAAAATTATGCTATCCCTGAACCGATGAAAATATATTATTACCGATTGTATTATAATTACACAAAAAAGTCCACGAATCTCCCTCTGGGACAAGTCCCATCCTATAGTTTCGCCTAAATTGTACCGAATTTCCGAAAATATTTGTTTTCCGGGCGCCTTTAATTCCCAAGTACACAAAAAAACAACGTTCGGCGTGTCAAACCTTTTGCCACTCAAAGGGTTGATTTTATCGTAAGGGTAGTTTCTGTCAAGGCATGAAACGCGAATGAGGGCCTAAGTGTTACCTTTTTTGCGGTCGTAAGTGGCAAAAACGGAAGTGTCTAACGCATTTGGGGTTCGAAATGGGGTTTCTTACTGACGAGAAAGGGATCTTATGTTACTATTCAAAGATCCCAGTCAACTCCGAGACCCGAAGACCTCCCAATATATTTCCAATTTTGATTTAGGAGATCTTTAATTATATTATTTTATCTTGCCCAGAAAAAATTTAATTGATTACTAACTACTATCAATTGTTTCATAAAATATCAATTGGGAAAATACGAATCCCCATTTCAAGCATTTTTTGACCCCACAAAACAGGAATATTCGGAGTTTGGATACACGAATTATGCAAATTAATGGCAAAGGTTATTAGTGAACCCCTCGAATCCGGATATAATGTGGTTTAACAAAAAAATGGCAAAAAAAAAAATAATAATTCGCGATTCCAGGGATTACCGGCGGAATAATACTAAGCGAAAATTATAGGTCAATGCTTGTAATTATCTCTCGTCCATTATACCATACGTGCCCGCCGATAAAGTTCGAGTTACAGCGCGTGTACGTATTGCAGAACGCGAAGCGTTATTTTTTGAGATGAATAAATATTTCAAATCGCGTGGCCCCAAAGAATGAGCCATCCTCGAAGTTGCCGAGAAACGATTCCGTCGGATGAATAAAAGATTTTCTTTGATGGATTTCAACGCGAACATGCACGCGTCACTTTATCTGACGTTGTTGTTGGATTCTCCCCGGGAACATTGTTTGGCACTCGAAAGTGCCTCCCGCCAAGGCACGTTATTAAAAGAGAATTACTTTTCGAGGAACATGAAATTTCCAAAGTGGCCCAAGTGCACTTTTCTTTAAAATTCGCAAAACCTTTTTTTTTTAAGGCCACAAGTGGACTTAGGTCACTTTCAAAATGACACTTGCATCGAGCGCACGTGAAATAATATCGAAGTAATTGGCGAAACAAATGCAAGCGCTGCTTTTGCATTTCCCACCGTGACGATGATTTATTAATAATTGGTCATTTCGTTAATTGATATTATGGTGTCGCGCAATTACTTATAGTACCGGCAACTTTCTTGTTGGTATTAACCCTTAACCCCAATAATTTTCCATTGTTACTCGATTTATGCATTTTTCGATCCTTTTTTGGATGGAAATTAGGGGACTAATAATCAACAAAAAGAGTCGTTAATTTTTTTTTTGGTAGAAACTTTTTTTTTCTTTACCGCGATATTCAGTAATTTGGAAATTAATATTTTTAACAATATTTTCCGATGTGTTTTTTAATAATAAAATCTATCGTTTTATTTTGGAAAATTAAAGGCGATAAAGCACTTTTAATTATTAACAACGTATCGACGCAGTTCCTCGGTTCCACGACCCCACCGCGAAACTTAAGGGGGGAAATAAACTGAATAAATTTTATTTCACGTGGGACAAAATATTTCAAAAAACTAATAACGACACAAAACAAAAATGCATCGAGGTGTAGATGAATTTACAAAATTTGAACTACTTTTCGACCGTATCAAGATTAACAATATATTTCTAGTAATTCCAACTATATTTGCGGTTATTCTAATTATTTTAATAATTACGCCAACTAGAAAGTGCATAATCAAGGCCATAATTTTTCTTGGTGCACCACATTAGGAGGCTCATTTTCACTGATTTTTTAGGATTCTGTTTTTTTTTTTTTGGTGCGAAGAATTAATTAGAATTCAATCAAATTTTGACATGATTTTGTTCATATTTCCAACAACGTTTGTGATTTTTTTTTTGGATAATTTCAGCCAAAAGTAACAACGTTACTCATTGGTGTTCGCTGAATCTCGTATCTTTAGAGTTCTCCAATCGCGGGACTCGTAGCCATTCCAATTTTCATCTGAAATCAAAGGAGGTTTTTATTTTACATTAATAACTTATTTCCCAAGAATGTGAACCTCGATGCAGGCGAAAATAATGAAAAATTCAAAATTTTACAGGTGTTTGAAAAATTTACTTCAATTTTCACCATTTTTTCCACTATTTATAAAAAAAAACACCCTTAAAATCATGATATCATTTCACAAATTGGTCCATATATTTCGTAATTTCATAAAGAATCATACTGTAAATTTTCATAACGATCGGTTATATTACTAGACCTAGTGATTTTTCAAAATGGTAAGTTTTGTTTGACCTTTTCTAGAAAATTATTTTAAAAAATTTGTCGAAAATATAAAAATAATACGAAGTCATTTTTTTTTCTTCTTCAAACATTTACTCGCGAAGAAATCAAAGCTGGGTTCCACTTTCGAATAAAAAATTGCGGAAGGGGGAAATTTACCGTACATTCGAATCGGTCGTTCCAAATGGCTTTCTCTGAAATTAAAGGCAATTTATTTGCATCAGCAAAGTCATGCGAGTATCACGGAATGTGCATTTGACAATGTAATTGCTTTTATAATGAACGTTTATCAGAATGATTCAATTATTTTATTGATATTCCTTTCATCGAATTCTGGGACACGATATCCTTGATTTCGCGAAAGAGGCACTTCCGATTGACTCGTTTTATGGGATAGACGCGAGTAGAAATTCGTATCGCGAGAATACCGGCCCAAAATTGGGCACTTTGGGTCCTTTCTTGCGAGAAATTGATTTTCTTCGTCGGAATTAAATTAAATTTTATTTCTATCTTTTTTTTAATAATCTCGAAACGGAAAGAGATAATTCCTTATGATTTATAATGTAACAAAATTATGCGTATAAATTATTAAATGTTCTAATGAAAAGTTCACGTAGGAATTTGCATCGTGAGAACGGCTGCCCAAAATTGGGCAATTTGCCTCCTTTCCAGTGGGAAATTGATTTTAATTGTCAGGTTTAAGTTAAATTTTATTCATAATTTATAAATAATCTCGTACCGGAAAGGGATAATTTATTATGAATCAAAATATAATAAAATTCTATTTATTATTAAAATTACTAAATTATTATATTAAAAGGTACAGATTTTTAATGTAAATAAAAATTTTAAATAAAATTACATTTTTAATGAAAGGGTATTCGAGTTCCTGGTTTTTCAATAAATAAATTTAATTTCGTAAATTTTTAATTGATTGTTCAATCCAACAAGAATTGTTAGAGAATGGACATTGTTTATAACGTTTCATTGTCTTTCGAAAATGTATATTATGAAATTTTCATTGCTTGCATGATCCTTAACCTTTCGATACCACTTTCATCCAAAGATATTCCGGAAAAAGTCCAACATTTCCCATGAAACACGACCCGACGTAAGAATGAGAAGCAGAAAAAGGGAATATTAAATATTTCCTATCGGGATGGACTTTTTTGTTCCGGGTGCGACTTGGTTCTGTCTGGTCTGTTCTCAAAGGTGCTGTAAAATTGCCAAGCGGCAATATCCAGGTCGTATCGTATCCCACGCTACCTGTTGATTTAAATGAAAAATGTGCAACGTAAATATCGAAAATGAAAGACCGCGTCCGATACATTCCCGTTTCCCTCTCCTGCACTTCTTTTTTTCTTCTTGCAAACTTTAACGTACATATCGCCACGTAACTTTTGTAATACGCACATATTTATGGCGACGCATTATGAAAGAATAGACGCAGCGTTGCAAGCAACTTTTTTGCAACTAATGAACATTTACCTACGAGCCAGTCGCTTTTAAATTCGAATACCAATTTCCTTTCTACAAGTTTCCTTTGAGAACAAAACAAAAAGTAATAATATGCACATTCCGAAAAAAAAAAAAATATATCTCTCATTTAATCTTTTGCAATGAAAAGGTCTTTAAAGGAGTCAGTCGAGGACTTGACTCGGCATCGTTCTTGCTATTAAATCAATTTTATTTATTATTATTATTATTATTATTTCTTTTTTCAATGAAGTCCTTGAAATCCAGAGCATTTTTTGTATTTACAATTTTATAATTTCCCTTATATTTTTTTTGGTTAAACCAATGTTATTAGTGATTTAGTTGAGTTAACTGTACACATAATGCGCATTCTAGTAACGCAATGGTCATAGCTCTCATGAATTGCATATGAAGCAGATTATAGTATGTTACGGTGAACGGGCTATGGTATTTCCCATTGAGCCTATTCTGAACAACTATAATCGCGCTAGAAGCACTTGGAGAAAAAGGTCAGAGGTACTTCGCTAGGATATGATCCCGGTTGGTCTTCTTCCATGGGAACCCGGTATCAAATATAATGGTTAGGAACTACCGCTACTCCAGAAGGTACTGAATTATATATAAAGAAACCCCAGTTACATATACCATATGAGTGTACATACTAATCACCAATTACTAATTTCAATAACTACTAATGAAGTAACCGCAACTGATTAATAACAATAATAATAATAATAATAGTAATAATAATAAAACTCCATATAATCACAAAATAGAGAAAATGTAAAAATTTGTTAATCTGAAAATAATTTAAAAAAAAATGTAATTGGCTCAAACGACATTTTTTAATTATAATAATTTCGAAATAAGAAAAGAAAAATGGTTTTTGAGTTATTTATCAAATAGAAAAGCGCCAGACGAAATTATAGATTTTGTATCTTACGGGAAATTCTGAATGGCGTTTGTTTACTCAAAAATTGATTATAGACAACCCGGAAGAGTTACCGCGGAGGGGTTAATCGCGTGAGATAATTAAATAGTGGGCGGGCAAAACCGCAAAAAAATATCTGACAATAAGAGGAAGTCCGGAATGTATTTGGAAAGGAACCACGACTGTATATGAAACAGAGTCATTTTCTTAGGGTCAACTGCAATTTACTAAACAAACAATAGCCAATATACGCCTTCTATTTGCTCGCTTCCTCCGACTAAATCTAATGTATCCGAGTTCCAGCTCGAAGTTAACCGTCACTAACGAAAGTATAAGGAAGATGGAATTGCCGCGTTACAATTTACAGGGCCAGTAAAGCAAACACAAGTTTTAGCAGAAGATTGCGTGCCGTTCTGCGCCACCATCAGCGATAAAACGTGCATTTTGAGGTTCATTTCTATGCAAATTCCAAATCATGGGAAAATTAAACGCGCCGACGTTACGTTAAGACTGTTTCTACCAAAGGCGTCAAAAGACACCCTTTTGGAATTATTTTCGAGGATCAATTTAAGGGGGGAAATACATATAGCAGCTTCAAAAAATCATTTTTTTTTTCCATAAAATGTCAGTATGTGTGGCGAGGCCTGATTTGCGAACTTTGGATGGCAAAGAATTTTTATGAATTTCTAGTAGAGCAATTATGCGCCCGTGAAAAAATTCTTATTAATTAAGAAAATCTATGTTAATTGGAATTTAAAATTTTTTTGGATCGCGTATAATTAGGGCGGTAGAAATAGCGTTAATTAAAATTTATAGCGAAAACTGTAACAAAATGTAACCCCCCGAAGGAAAAAAAAAATCGCCGTACTAACCCACGCCGCTATAAAAGTTGTTTAAGGACATAACTATTAGTCCTCGAAGCAAACAAGCGAGAAAAAGCAACTCCTAAATTCGGATAATCAACAAAATAGACGAAGGACCTCATAGGGAATATTAACTTCTGGGCTGTTAATAGATGCCGCTCTAAATTCCTCCCTATACTTTTCGTTAATGTGCTTTAATGTATTTTTCTCGAAAAAGTTACCTACGGAATAATATCACTCCAGAGGAACATCAATTTTTTTTGCTAGCAGGCTTCATTATTCCTTTTTTTTTTAGAAAAAAAACCCTTTCAGGTAAATAACGAAAAAGAAACGAATAAGGGAATGCAAATTTATTGAAGCGGTCGAGTCTTCAACGAATTTAAGTGCCACGGCGAGAAAAGGCGTGATACTATTTTTCTTTTTTTCTGCTTCTAATTTCTTTATTTCTGTGTTAATTAAGACTCAAATGGTGACATATTTCACTTTGTTTTATCCAAAAAAAAAACTAACTGCAATTACTTTGCGGTCTCCCTTATGGAGAAAAATAAATACTAAGTTTTCCCGTTGCGTGAATTTTCACTATTGTTTGGCAATAATGAGAGTCAAGGTACAAATAACGTAAATTGTGCTACAAAAAAGCAATTACGTTCTCTTCTGCATGGAGAAAGATGGTTTGCCAAGGGAATAAAGGAGGCACCCCCTTGATGAAAAATCCTAAAGTTTCGGAAATAATGGGAGATAATTTCTAAAAGATAAACATTATTTTTCACCCCAAAAACGTACACTTATATAAAATTACAAACACACACTCACTTACTATGCGTTAGAGTTAATTATGAATTTTAAATCTTTTTTACATTTTTTATCATGAAAATAAATTTGATAAATATACATTGAAAATAGTACTACTAAATACTTACAAAATTATTTTTTCCAAATCCCTAGTATGTAGTATACTAGAGATTTATTACTAGAGATTTATTAAAAATTTCCATTTGTCGTAAGGTTCGAGGAGCACCGATTGACCGATTTGACTCCGCAACGGCTCATTTTCTTTGGAAGACCATCCTTTATAGAATGAATGTGGGAATTTGGAAAGAAAAAAAAAATTACAAAAGTTATGAATTTATTTCATAACTTACACCGAGTCGTCCATTCCAGGGCCATAAAAATCACCTTTTGCCGAAGTAGACGCTTCGAAAATATTAATTTTTTCTAATCGAAAATTTCAAAGCTACTGACTGCGACTAACCCCTTAATAACTCTTTGATCCGTTAACCCATTCGAGACGGCGATTTTTTTCCAACACATTCCCCAAGAGCGAAATTTTTTTTTTTTCTTGCAAACCAGGTGTGCAACCGGTCTTATAGCCTCGGAAATCAATTGCACACCCGGTGTGCGATCGGTCTCGAGTGGGTCAATTAGCAGCAGCCCATTAATTAATTCATACGATGCCTCCTTATGGACCCGGTTTGCCTTCGGTGCGAACCTAGATGGTCGAGCACTCCGATAAGTCGATTCGAAGCTTCTCGGGTGATATCTTAGAATTACCAGTAATAATGCCTTCAAAGAACAGCCTCGACTCGCTCATTCGATTCATTAGCCTACTTCCGAACGTATGAAACCCAGATTCGAATCCCGGCCAAGTACAGTTATAATGAAATTTTTATTAAAGCGCTTCGATTCCCGTTCCATGGTAATCCATAGACTCAATGACGGATACCGTAACCGCATGGTAACGCGGTTCCTTCCCGTGTAAGTCCCGATACAACTCGCCCACCAAGGGGTAACAGTTTGCGTTAATCGATACAACGCGATTTTTGAAAAATTCCGTCACGATTATCAAAAGATAATCCCCGTAGCATCCTTATGTCTATTCGATAATCCCCCAGCTTCAAGGGTATTATCATTCTGTGAAATGTTCCCCCTTTCCATGAAATATTCCATGATATTTCCATGAAATGCCAGAGATACAATCAGGATCATACAATTGGCCGTAATCGTAATAAAAATTTGTAGCCTGCAAACACATTGATCTCGAAGGGAATATTACAGCGAATTATTGAATTTCATTGCAACGCAATCTGTTGAGTGATATCCGCGTTGGAAAATTCATTTTAACGGTAATGATTTGATTATCAATAATAATTTGAGGGATTGTTTCCTTTTAAAGCCTAATAGGGTTTCGCTAAGGTTAGGGGTCAAAAGTGCCCCTAAACCATATTGCATGTACAATAGGTCATTCGATAGCTTTTCGAAGAAGATTAATTTGTGCCAAATTTCAGCTCTGTATCTCAATCTGGGGCCCAGTAATGGCCACAACTCGAAAATCTTGTTTTTGCCCAATTTTGCTCATGCCATCGTGAGAAAAATTCTGAAAAAAAATCAGAGACATTTTGGTTACAGAGACATACATTACAGAATTTTTACAGATTTTTTAAGCCAAAATTGAAGTCGTAAAAAATTAAAGACGTAAAAAAATTTCGAAAAATGCCCATTTCGTATTGAAGGAGTCGCGGAACTGCAATCATATATTAATAGGAAATGCATATTCGTATTACTATTGTTCATGAATTTTTTCAGATTTTGTGGTTTGGTGCGCCATAATTAAAAAAAAAAATTAAAAAAAATATTTACGTCGAATTTCACATATTAAAATTAAATATTTGGTCTTTCTTTTTCTGCATGACAGGTTCCTGTTTAAGCTACGGACATTCATGTTGGGGCGGTGAGTAAATTAAAGAAATAAAAAGTTCTGTCAATTTGAATGCCGCTTCTTATACGTTGGGGTGTTTACTGTTTTAATGAGACGTTATCGCGTCGTAATAGCTCTCTATGCCATTAACACTTATTTGTAAAAATGTACGTTTTTCAGCTCATGGTAAACGTAGCGGTAGCAGTAGCAGTAGCAATAGCGGCGATGATAGCCTTAGTGATAATAATGTTAATAATAATAATAATAATAAGAATAATAATTATATGTACGAGTCACTTGCATTTGGAGATAATCGAATACAAAAGGACGATTTAGACTCGAAATTAATTGGTTCGACTTTACTTAGCGATCAGTGGTTTCTACCCCGTCTTATTGCTACCTCTAGACGTTTGCAAATACCTCTGTCTTCTGACAAGTACCGTATCAGGCGATATGACAATTCTCATGGAAAGTTTCGCAACAGTAGAAATAACTACTGGAATACAAATGGCGAGAAGCTAACCGTCGACGACATTCTCAATAGGTAAGCTACGAATCTCAATTTCAACCGATTTTCAGAATTCCTTGTGGAACGAAAGGAAAATGGTGGATGAGTGACGCAAATAAATATTTATTACGGATTGCTTTCGATTATATTTCACTGTATACGCTAGGCAAGTATGACTGACTCGATTGGTGCGCCGCCCTATGGCATTCACGCGCAATTTTAGGCTGACAGCGGAATGCGCGCGCGCCACGACCCGTCGAGCGATTATACAACGAAATTCAAATAAAATGACTCGCGTAATTACAAACGGGTTCCAGCCGGTAGATTTAAGCATTTTTCGTCCCAAAAGTATCTCAAAAGGTGGAAAATTAGTGAAAAGTTTTCACGCGAGTGATGCGAAAGAAATAATCGATGACGATCATCGAAAAATTAGTGGTTCGATTGGGAAAAGTATAAAAATGTACGCCATTACTTTTTCTCTCAACGCTATTACACCCCGCGACGCAACAATTGCGATTTCGTGACATTTTTTTATTATTTAAAGAATTTTCAGTAAGCACTGTTGACATTTCGACACAAGTTGAGACGTGGTATTTTATTACCAATACCATTTGTTACCTTAGAGTTGTTATTTTCCGCCAACTGGCGGCGCCACAAGAGATACTTGCCTGGTGTATATAAAAAAACGCTTACCTACCCTTTTTAAACATGGATGCACGACATCGATACTATCGGTACAGTCGAAATCATCTTTATCACCGGTATCGACATAACCTCCAAATATGAATTGAATTATAATGCTTAACCGTAAGATAATAATAGCGAAGCATCACTTTATCTCATTTTGCGAGTTTCTATGTACGTTCATGGACACTTCTTTTCTTTCAGACAGGAAAACTTGAAAGCTAATGGCGATTCGTATGAAGACACCTTCGAAGAAAAGAGAAGGGATGCAAAAAATAATGAGGAGCAAGAAGATGACTTGGTAGACGCCGAGATCTTGACGTCCAATATGAATGATCCCAATCACGAAAGTAATCCACGTGTCGTGCGACTAATCAAAATTCTGGTAAGAAATTTGAAAGGGGGAGAGTGCAAGGGGTCGAGTATCAAACGAGTAATTTACCATATTTTGGCGCTTCGATGAGTAACATCGGGTCGGATGTAGATAGGACAGGTTTCATCCTTACCGACAGACGGTACATTTGGGATAAACTTGAAAAATGTCTTATTATGGTTGTGCGTCATTCCGACTGAAGGTTTTCTATAATTAAAAATAAGATTGAAAATAACATTTTCTTTGTTTACAATTATTAAAATTTTAATATTATAATTATAATTGTTAAAATTGTAATATTATATTAATGGTATTTTTTCTATTTTTTTTTTTTCAGAGCAACAAAGTCGATGGAAAATCAAGGAAATAAAACAACAAAGGTCTCAGCTGGAATACCAACGACACAAATATTTCCAAATGTGGATTTGTAAAAATATGTCTTCTTCGACACAACAAACATTCTTTCAAGTTTCTATGCAGATCCAAGAATCTAATCAACCGGAAACCGTACGAAAAAGACGAGACTTCATCTAAAATTTAAAAAATATTCAAAACGAAATTTGTTTTTCCAATCATGCGCTGACCTCAAATCAAAGGAAATGGAATGAATTATTTTCATTCTTGTTTTACAATGAGAGTAATTTTTTCTTCCAGCCTGTAACTACTAACAGCCTAATAATTTTACATATATATAGATATATATATATTCAAATCTTCTAATCGATGAATTAGACAAAGGGTGAGGGTCCATAAGACAGGGTTTTGGCCCTAAGGGAGTGCAGAGCCACCACATGTTTATTCTTGTATATATAAAAAAGGAAGTTGTGCATAATTGTGCAAGAAAAAAGTTTGTTGTTTTTTTTTGGAAAAAGTAACAAAAATTAAATTTGTTCCCATTCATCAACGTAAAAATATCGCTTAAAGCTCAAATTATTCAAAAAAATTATTAGAAATCCAACGTATTCGAATTTTCGACCATTATTAGGTCTAAGATCCTACTTTATGGACCCACATCCCTTCGGTCCTTCTTTGTGAAACATAATTATAAATATGAAGAAACGGGTAATTTTAAGAATGTCACTTAAAAGAAATAAATTCAGTCAAATGGAGCGACACGAAAATTTTCATGCGTTTCTTCGTTATCTTATTTTGAATATTTTCAAAAAAGAACATTAACTAGACTGGAAATCTTCTACGTACAAAATAAAATAAGTCAATTTCATGATCTACTGGATTGCGTTTCTTCGAAAGAAATTTCATTTCCGACTCTTTTGATTGGCGTCAAAGTTCATAGATGTTTCCTGTCATTTTTCGACTTTGAAATTTTTTGAGTGTCACAAAAATTGCAAAAATTGCAAAAGATTGAATCAGAGCCAAATCTATAACTGAATTGACAAAAAAAAATTTAATTTCAATTTCTCTTAACTCCACTATTTTGAAATGATCAATTCCTGAGTATTTTTTCAATTACAATTAACTTTTTGACCGAAAACTCTGAGTGAAATTACAAAATCGCGACAAAGAGTGCCCCGTCAATCAAATCTAATGACATCAACTTCGATATTGTACATAAAAAGTAGTCAATTGTCGTCATTCGATTTATGCTCGATATATTTTGGCCTAGATGTGAATTGCTGATTTTTCTTATCCAATTTCGTTATCTATAAGATTCTTATCTGAATAAAAACTTCCTGTGCAACTTTCCCCTATCACCGTATTCTCATCTCTATCCATTCTATGATAGTAGGTTGTCCCATAAGTTTCTTCCGCGCTAGGCTATGCGTGACATGGAGCCGGAAAGGAAGAAACTTATGGGACAACCCAATACTATAAACCTACGCACGAAAATAACTAAAAAAATACATTCGTTCATAAAAAAATATAAACTTTTACGACTTCCCTTCTAAATAATAAAACCAAACGAAGAGAAAAAAACTTGCCAGTAAGAAATTTACCATCGGCTAAACCTTGGCCCAAAAAGGGCTGGCGTGGATCGGTTGATGCTTGTCCGAGGCTGGGCAACAAGTCTGGGCCAGCAGTGAAACGATAACGTCGTTTAAGGATTTATTCATGACGAACCATTACCGACCCGATGCTAATCAATAAAATATAGATTATTTCAGTATGACTTCGGAGCACCACAGAAATTGCGAAAGGGTCGATTGAGGCATAATGGTTTATTAATTTATAGAATATATTTATAATTTCAGTTGCTTATTTACTCAAGCACTATCAGTAGTCGAACACAAAACGATACCGGACATGATCAAGGTAATCAAGGATAACTGAGGAGCGCTTGGCAGAAGGAGGATAGGATTTTGTATAATTTTATTATTAACATCGAACGTTGAATATTTTAGGAGACAGACGTACTTCTATCTAAAAGGAACGTTCTCTTATCCGAATGAAAAATTTTGCGTGTCACATAACCTCTTCGAGCGAACGCCAAGACTATTTCTGTTCACATGTTGTCTTCTTTTTTTCTCCTCGGACGATATTTTTAATACTGTACAACATTTTCTTCGTTGAAACTATTGGGAAAAAAAAGTAGGATATTCACAAGTATAATCAAATTATTGGTACAAGACATTTTTTTTCTCATTTTTCTTTCTTTTTTGCGGAGATCCCATGAACTTGCGGCTCTTACTTTGCCTTTATTCCAAACTCGGCGCGCTGAGGACGACGGTACAACGTGAGCTGCAAAAGAACCAAAGATTCAAGATTATGTATCACGAAATAACGTAAATTATAAGACGATGAGAAAAATTCCAAAATAATTTGCTGACAGAAAAAAAAAATCTTTGTGCCCCAGTCAACGTTCCCGATATGACCAAGCGGGAATACCAGGGGGCGACACTTTCGAAGAATCTGCGTGCCCCCACCAACAATCGCTTTACTCTGTTCATACGCTAGGCAAGTATCACTCCGAGTCGATTGGTGCGCCGCCCTACGGCATTCGCGCGCAACTTTAGGCGGACAGCAGAATGCGCGCATGGTTCGAACGCTAGGAGTCATGGAGGGGGTAAGTTTCGAACTTCAACCGACGATTGGGGTGATGAAAAGAACGGTCATATCGGGAACGATTAGATTTTTTAGAAATTTTCTCTAAATTAATTAGAAATATTTCGTAAATGTCACAGAGAATTTTGGGCAAAACAAAGACAAAATCGAAATTGAAACTGAAATTGAAAATCTATCGAATTTTACCCATTGGTTCATGAGAAGCGACAAGGACGAATCCGAATCTAGCCGCTGGGGGGAGACTCTGGAGAACCGTGGTACGAGACGGAGTTGCTGTTCTCGACCTTTGTACGTCTTAACGGGACTTCCCAGCTGCAAGTCTTTGGCTGATTCGAACGCGTCGTAATCGTGAACGTCATGGTTGAGGTTATCCTCTATTCTGTTTTCTGGACCGCTAACGCCGTTCTCGATGTCTATATTCGGATCGGATCTTTTCCCATGTCCACCGAAACAGGAGTGACCGAATGCCGCGCATCCACCTGAAATTATATGAATTTCGTATTTGCTTATGGAGACACAACCGGTCGTGTTATTAAATAGGGAAGCGTGTTTAACTTTACGCAACAAAAAAGTATACACGTCATATTTCGCATGTTTGATGTTGATCCTCGCAAATAGCGGCATGGACATTTCGATAATAAACACATTTTTATGAAAGTCGATCGGGGCAATTATTTTCTTGGTTTGGGATTTTTTTATTTTTTATTTTTTTCAAAAAGATTCGCGCCCCGTTGCACCCAATCCTCTCGCATTTGCGGCACAACAGAACACGTTGAGCGCCGCGCCGGTCCCTGGGGGCCGACACCGAACTTTCCATTCAGGCCGCGCCGATTACGACAAATGCAATGGCGTATACCATTGCGACCCACGCGGCGTGAATAGGGAGTCATATAAATTTGTCGCCGCGCTCAACGCGTTAATGTCGAATTCAATGTGTGTCGTAACAAAAATTGTGAAAGAAAGAATTAAAAAATGTTTCAAAAACTGAAAATCACGAGTTTGAAATTAAAAATTGCAGTTTATATTTGGAAAAAATCAGAAAAAAAAGAGATAATTTAATTTACAAGAGAAATATAAAAAAAATTGACTGAAAAAATCAGAGAAATGGAAGACACAATGTTGAAAGAGAGAATTGAAAAATGTTTCAAAAACTTATCAGAAATAATGAGTGCTGACGCTCGAGAGTTGAAAACTTAAGATTCTTGAGACGATCAAAGAGGGCTTAGAATTAATTTCCACAAAAATAAGCCACTTCGGTTGCTTGCCTCTGAGTCTGATGAAACTCGAGTGGTCAATTGTGAGATTTCTAATGAACTCGGATATTTGAGTTGCGAGAAAAGAGATTCAAGTGTTGCTTATCTCATATAATGCAGGTCAGTTGTAGATGCACCATAAGTATCTGTGCGCTTGGTCCGGTTGTTTTTTTTTTGGTTTTTTTTTGAGGAAGCTTTGGTATATACGAAGAGAAAACCAGAATATAATACCATATGGCAGAATATAATATCATACATGTACCCTTTTTAATATTAGATCTTTAGATCCAATCTTTTTCCACGATTAATTTTTTATCAACCGGTACCAGAACGTATTGCAAAGTGATAAAAGCTCTGGATTCGAAAAATTGTTTTCGTTATTATTTTTTCATATGCCATACCTAGAAATATTTTTAATGAATTTGAAAAATCTCTTAATTATAAAATTCAAAGTATATAAAATTCTAAAAGTCCAAAATTGTTTCGAATTAAAATCATCCACTTATTTATTGCGTTATTATTATTATTATTATTATTATTAATTATTATTCAACATCGACCAACCAAGAATTAAAAAAATTATTATCCCGCATTTATAAAAATAGAAAATACAACTTCTTTGACTTCGTATTTCATCCCGAGAAACGTCATCCCACCTATTTATTGAATTTTTTTCACTTTTGTGCGAAAAGGAATGATTGTAAAAAAAAATGTATCACAGTCGGCTCACAAATCATCAAAGATTATACCTCACGTCGTTCTGTTAGTTCGTGTAGTACATACTAGCGGCTCCGTACACGTGTTAGCCGTGTATCTCAATAATTCATAAACGTTCCTACCAAAACTCAACGAACTAAGAAGATTGGTTAAATCCACAAATATTCATTATACGACCTGAAAAAGGGTACTAACAAATTTCTCTTTCCATCACAATAACTTTCATCTCTTTTTTTTTTGTGCTTTCGTAATTCGAATTATATTAGGTCCAATGCTTTATCCTTTTTCCCTCTCTGGCTGATATTCAGGCTCCCGATGGAACACCTCGATATTAGGGTTATTCGCCTAGCACCGCCTTAGTTGTGAACTGTCCATATACGTTTTACACATTTTTGGATTACGATTGCAATTTTTCATGAAATTCCAGGAAATGGGAAATCTCATAAAACACATTTCGAAAAAAGAGAAATATTCATAAAAAAATTTACCGACAAACAATATTAATTAAAAAAGAAAAAAGAAAAAGACAATGACGAATAAATTAGGAGTTAAAGGAAAAGGCGAAGCATTTACAGGGTTTGGCTTATTCAATTACCACCTCGCTCAATTGGCGTTAATTAATCGATCCTACGTTTACGTAATTACCCTTCCTTCTCGCCTTTATGTGTCTCTCTTATTATTCCTGAAAGTCTTATTCTTGTAATTCACAGATTGTGACCACGGATGATTTCATTCCATCGTGTATTCTAATAATGTGGCACTGGAGCAGTGGCTAATTAATTGGATTACCAATACATTCATTGGAGAATACACCAATTTTCAATTTGAAATTTCAAACTCGGATCCCACGACGTTCACTGTGCCGGAATCGCTCATTCTTCGATGGAACGGAGCCCCTACTTTGGAATTCAATAATTTTTGTAGAATTCCATATAAGTTACTCTTCGGTTAAGTAATAGAACGTTGCGTTCGGACGCATGTGGGCGAAGTGCATTTATAATTCATATAATCACTGCGTGTTCTTCCAAAGGGGTTTGAATAATGTACGATATATCTTTTATGGCGGCTAATTTATTTTCCATCTTTGTTCCCGTTGTAAAAGAAACCTTCGACATTAGGTCACACAGATTTGACCATTAAGAGAGAAAATATGTCACGAGTAATTCGTGGTTTCAGGAAAAAAATGAAACTCGATAAAAGTTTATCTTTTTAGGGGGGGGGGGGGGATGCACGTAGCAGCTTCAAAAAATAATTTTTCTTTTTTTAAAAGGATACCTGGTTAAATTTCTAGGCAATATAATTGACTGTGCTTAAAAGTGCACTTTTGCCCCTCAATCATGTAAAATTCTGGTGAGTTTGTGTCCGACTGACAAAGCTTCGGAACGCGACGATGACGAGAAAATATGTAAATCTATAAGCTTCCCATCGAGAATTTATTACATTTAACTTTGTTTGCAAAAAACGCCGGGTAAAAAATTTGTTACGGCGGCTACCGCGAACGCAGAGGTGCATTTCAGCAAGTAGCGATGGGATCCGAGGGGTCAATAAATAATCATTGCTCGCGGCTGCACAAAAATCGGGAAGTCTTCTGTCCATGAACTCGAACGTTAAAAGGGTAAATAACGTACATAGAATTCGTATGTGCATACATATGTATATTTTACAAATACATTTTCCTGTTAAAATTATACGAAGAGAAAACCCTAGCAAAACCCTAGCCATTTAAAAAGCATTGGCCCGTGAACCACCGGTGGTTCACGCCGGCTTGGACGTGTTAAAAACGTTGAAAATTCACGTGACTCTCTATTCAAGCCGCGTGGGTCGCGATGGTATGCGTTATCGCACTTGTCCTAACCGGCGCGGCCTGAACGAAAGCTTCAGTTTCGTGACCATTACACAAAAAGCTGCGTTTTGCGGAAAATTTGTGTAAAAAAAAAAGAATTGACGTTAATAAAATTTCGGGAATATGGTGACGGGGTACGTACGATCCCCGTGTACCGGGTAAGGGTTAAACTATAATAACAAATCCATTTGTCTATTATCGATTTGAAAAATAGGCTTGCGTAATCCAATTATGGCGAGAAAATGTGATGATTCAAAGAGGCGGTAATATGGAGGGATGTAAACCTACGTAGCGGCGGTAGACGGCACCGAATGCCATATAATACGGGTGCATACGTACGTACGTACATATAATAAAATATAATCCATTGCGCAATACATCAATGCACGTATGCGTGTTATGGCATTATTTCACGGTATCGATAATCTCCTGCGGACTCATCAGTGCATTCTGCGTGCATATTATATCGTTATGTTATGCGCCACTGCAGAAGTCATTATAAAAGTAACTCATCAGTAGTAATTATCATTATTAAGACACGTGATTCCTTTGTTCTGGTCGCAGCCTCTGTTCGATACCCGGGCGCAAACGTGTGCACGTACCTCTACGTACACGTGCATACCGTTGGATGTCGTTTAGCAACCCGGGAATCGAAGCCTTCCGATTTGTTGTTTGATCGCATTTAATATAACAATCCGTAACTTTATCGGTCGACTTTCGACGCAACGTTTCGTTCGAAAGCAGGAGAAAGGGGGAAAGGCAGAGAACCCTAGTCGCGAAGCGACCCGCGGTAACGTAATGAACGTCTCGGACCTTCGTTAAAAATTCACGAACGTCGTCGATTGCGCCCTACAACCTCAAGGCCAACGCGTCTCCTCGGAATCGAAGCTCCGAGAATTTGTACGATTTGTTTGTACGCTCGATTTCCTAACCTTTCGGCAAATCGGGACCGGAAACGCTCGAGTCTTTCGGTAAAAGAAAGTCGCGGCCTACGGGTCGCTGTCGTTGCTTGCCGCGCCGAGGCAGTGAGGATTCGCCTCGAGCTCGCGTGCAGTGGGGACTCGCCTTCAGGCTTTCCGTATGCAGCGTCATTTGGCGCGAAAAATATGAAACCGGGAGGTGTCAAAAGACTCGAAAGACAATTTTTTTAGTTGATTTCAGATTAACAATTTTTTTATTTTCTCTATTTCGCGATTGTGTGTAGTTGTATTATTATTATTATTATCATCGTTGTTGTTATTATTATTATTATATTAGATTAGCCTTGAAGCTTTTCGTACGTTAAATTTCGGGCGTAAAATAACAACCGGAAGGGGGCGCTGCTGCCGATGTCAAAGGAGTCGAATGAAAAATGACAAAAGGCTTGGAAAAAATCGAACGTATCGTCAAAAATTGAAAGGGGTTGGGTTTCAAACGGCGAAAAGCGTGGGTCGTGGAAAACCCCCGGAGGAAGATAACGAAGGACAAATATTTTGAGAGACGGCGAAACGTAATCGCTTTGATACAATGAAACAAGCACGTAGAACGTGCCTCGATCGCGTTTGCGGAGAAGTTTACAACTTCATTTTTCTAGTAAGTGTCGTCTCGAAAGGTTATTCCAAAGGGAGGTAGGTAGGTAGGTAGTTAGGTAGGTAGGTAGGTAATATTTGCCGGTATTAAAAAGAGATGCTCGTCATTTTCTCGGAGACCCACTCATCACGGAAAATTACATCAAATTATTGGAAATTCCTTGCGCGAAAAACTTGAAGGAAAAAGGGGGAAAGAATTACACGAAATTGAATGTCATTTGTAGACTGGAAGACCCTAGAAGTGCTTCCAAGGGATATTAAAAAGTTTCTCCAAATGGTAGTTGATAATAAATGTAAAAAAAAATAATAATAATAATAATGATAATAATAATAATAATAATAATAATAATAATAATAATAATAATAATAATTGTAGTGCATTCAAATTCAAAAGAATAGTCGAGAAATGACGAAAGCTTGGCACGAAAAGGAATACATCGTTTTTCCTTCTTTGATTGAAAGAGTTTCCTATGCATAGCAAGTAATCTTCACTTGATGTTACATGCGAGGGGAAAAAGCAAAAGTTTATGCATCGACACTCGTTTCTTCGATGGCGCCATAAAAATGTGTAAGTCAAAATTCTTGTTACAGAGTTTACTAGGAGAGAAATGGAAAGAAAATTGAAAATGGCTTTCATTGTTATTATTATTATTATTATTATTGTAACTCTCGGTTTCCGAGTCACGGTGAATCCTTGGACCTGGAGAAAAGGTGCAATATTTATTTAAAATTTGTTTCCACAGTTACCGCCATCGACAATGCATTCGAGTTCGAATCGTTCAGAAAATAGAATTAAAATAGCAAAATCAATGCAACGTCTTCCACGTGCCAAAGGGTTAAGAGGTAGGTCATTGCAAAAGCGGAAATACTGAAAGAAAGGCGTTTACGAGCAACCAAAGGAACGGAAGGCAAATGAAGCTGAAGATCTAATCAAGTAAAGAGAGGATTAAAAATTGCTACGAACACGGAAAACACAATGAGAGGGAAAAACCTCTCGTTGTCAGACACTGGAAGTCTAAGAAATGAAAATGAGAAAATTTTCCGTGAAAATAGAGAGGAAATGAAATGATGGAGAGGCCATGTCTTAATAAATCATGTAGTGGAATATGTAGAAAGGGGGAAATGCAGAAATGGGATGGATCCCAGGTAAAAATTCTTCCATAAGAAAAAAATGCAAAAGTGAGGAAGTGGTGACAAAAGCTTTAGAAGTCGAGTGTATGTCCATGCTTTCATTTTCGTCGGAGACAATATTTTCCCAACGTACCACCAAATATGGGGTATATTTAATACGTGTGGTATTACCAGATTGCCCGATCCAATTTGGAAGACGGATAAGAGAGCATTTTGGAGTAGAAAATAAGGCTCATTTGGGTCAAGCGAACGATAACAGTACATCCATGTTCTAAGTGGCACAATAAACTGTGCGAGAATCTTAAGACATATTTTCTAAGGAAGCATTCATTTGTGCTCTTGTGAAGTAAGAAGTGCGGCAATTACACCTCAATTAAGTCGAACTTGGCCTCTCTTGGCAGGAGGAGTTGAAAATTCGGTCAGGAAGTGCTGAGAAATTATAACGAACCTCCTTGGTTTCACAGAAACACAATTTTTTTGGAAAAACAATGGAATCAACAGATAATGACATTTCATTAAATCCCGGTTCATATTTTTTCTTTTTTATTTTCTTGATCATCGAATGAATGACGTAAAACAAGCAGCTTGGGCAAGAAACGCAAAAGGCAGTAGTAACCTACAAAAAGTGACTCCAAGCGCAAAAGGCAAGAGAATTCGCGTAAATTACGTACCCTGGGCGGGGGTATAAGGGGGGTACTCAGGTAAAACAAGTACTAAAAGAAAAGGTGAGAGGACTTATGTAAATCTAGCGCCCTAAGAAATCAGATCCCGACGATATCCATCACCTAAATCCCGAGTAATGCCGCAGGCGGTTAACCTTTTCGGCGTTACTTTGGAAATTCTCGGCAATTTTGTGTCGATGGTAAAACAAATTGTTTTGGAAGTAAAAAAAATAAAATGCGTGGTTTTAGAGGTACCGTTAAAAAAATAATAGGCTCTTATTACGAAAGAACAAAGTTCACGGTGTCCACGGGCCTGCCGGTGCCGGTGCAGTGAACGTTCGCCTCAAGCTCGCGCGCGGTGGGGACTCGCCTTTACGCTTCAGTCATTTTTCGTATATTATCCGACACCGAAATTTCGCGCGGGAGGCAGCAGCCTACGCGTTATCTTCTGGCGCAATATTTCCTTTCCCGGCAAGAATTTGCTGCACCCCTGGCCAATAAAGTCTTTACCGCCGTAAATTTCCCCTAAGTCCTTATTAGGAAAATGAGAGAGGCTAGATTTTTTTATCTAGGACCGAAGGTATCCGCTACGAACACCATTTCCAAATTTTTAATTATTTCTGAAACAGCTTTTTCCCAGTAGAAATATATTTTTGTACCTAAAAATTTCGTAACTTCTTTAATCGGAACACTTGAAAGGGAAAATTCCTATTTTTTTTTGTATTTTAAGAGACACGCGAGTGCGGTGGTATTTTCTAGAGCGATTTCGAACGATATTTGTCAGCATTGAAATGACGTTTGGGTGCTGGAACATTTGACAGACTCTCGGGAAAACAATAATCTGAATCTAAACTCGCCGTGCAGAAACAATGGCATAATAAATATCCTTGCCGTGCTAGAAAAGTATGGAAATCGATCACCAACCACGGTGTAAACGCGGTCTAGGACGTGTACGGCACCGTACAGTCCATACATTCTTGTCTATGGGACTCGAGCTGTGGCAGATGATACCGCTTTGTTTAATGACACATATTAGATTTTGTCAATATTTCAGCTCCGTGATCCATCGGGAAGACGCTAACCGATTTTTACGAAAAAAGAGTGATTTTGAAGAAAAAAAAAACAAAACTTTTTTATTTTGACGTATTGACCCTAAGAAGCTGACTCGCCAACATCCCACCTTGGTTTGGTCCAAAATTGGGAGGCTCGGATCACTTTTCGATGAAAGCAAAGATATTTAAAAATTTGTTAAATCCCGGCCCTTCAAGGGTCGGGGCCTGAAAATTTAGAAAAATACGGGTTTGGGGTGCATACGATCCCAGTGTACCGAGTGAGTGTTGGATTACTTGAAATTTCATTGCTGATCCATATTCCGCTCTTGCTGGGACATTCAATACATCCGGCAAGGTTGATAAAATGTCTACAACATTCAGAAGATTGATATGTTGCATTATGTATTTATTATCTGGTAACGCGCTTAAAAGTGATGCATAATATTCCACTGCGAGAAATACAATGCAACTTTGCCTCGCAAACTGTATGCATGCGATGCATTGTCGCAGGTGTAAAGTGATAATGTAGAAAGACTGATCTTTGAAATGAATCATATTCGGGTGATAATAATAAAGACAAACAACTCCGGTTGTACATTTAAAGGAGGATCCTCATGCACCTGGATCTGTAGAAAACTCAGAAATTCAATAAAATGTTTTTCTGTAATAATATTTTCCTTGGTTTCTTTTTTTAATTTCTATTCGATAAATTTCGAAAGCATTTTTCTTTTCTTATTTCGAAATTGTCGTTATTATTTTGATTAATTCATTTTGAATTTTCATTATCAAAATTTTGTTTAAGTCAATTACATTTTTTTATTAATTTCGGTTTTAAATATTTTTTAATTTCCTCTATTTTGCGGTTATATGTAGTTGTATTATTATTATTATTATTATTATTATTATTATTATTATTACTATTATTATAATATTTATATATGAGTTGCGAGACTCTAAAATAAATAAGTTTTTCTTTAATAAAGCTGCTATATGAAAACTATGATAAAGTCATATGTGTCGTACGTAAAAACACCTAGGGTTGTTTATACCCTCTAGACTCGCGTATTAAGGGTAAAAAGTGGAAAAACGTATGAAATGTCTGAAAACACTTGATAATATAAATGAAGTTTACTTAAATTTATGAAAAATTCTGAAAATTCGGATGAAATTGAAAATTTTGAGGTTGATTATTTTTGAGGTTTGATTTAATCTTTTTTTTGAAACCCACAAACTTTAGTAGAGAAATTATGCGTCTATAAAAAATTTGACATTAAGAAAATCAATTTTAATTATAATTCTGTATTTTTGGTTTTTGATCTTACATATTTTTTTAATTTGCGTGTTGGGTTTTGCTGTGAAATAGTGTTAAAAATAAATAAGGGGTCGACATTTTCCGACAACTTCATCGAACGTACGTGAAACGCGCAAAAGTCATCTTCCCCATTTGTACCCTCTTTGAAAGGCAGGAATCGCAGAGAACGTTCAAGCAGATCCTTTGCAGATTCTCCCTTAAGCCAAACGGTAACATTCGACTGTGCGCGAGCAAAATTGATTTCTCCGCTTATTAAATCCGCCTGCTCGAACCTTTTGACGCAATTTTCCACTTGCACCTATCGCAATAATTTTCTCACAATCAGCCCGAGCCAAGGTTTGAACTCGGATAACCATAGAGAACAGTCGAGCTGGCTTCTTATCCATTTTCGAGTTCTCCAGGTCTTATTGTCAGCCCGAGAGACCCTTTTGTCCCCATTACGCATAAATGACGTTAAAGACGTCTCATACCGACCCCTTCTAAACGTGTATTCCTTGCGGATGATACGCAAATGCACATTAACATTATTTCTACCAAAGGTGTCAAAAGACACCTTGGAGAATTTGAATTTGGAATTATCTTCGAGGTTTAATTTCATTTTTTTTGTAGTAGCGGCAATAATAATAATAATAATAATAATAATAATAATAACAATAATAATACAACTACATACAAACGCAAAATAGAGAAAATTCAAAAAATGAAAATTCAAAATGAATTAACCGAAATAAAATGATTTCGAATTTTATCAAATGGAAATGTCCAAAATCGTAACGAAATTGTAGATTTTGTATCTTACGGCAAAATACATTGTGTAGATTATAACAAACAAAATTAACAAAATTTATTACTCAATTGATTACACTTGCAATTGCTGAAATACCACCAGCTTTTGTTTTTCCACATATATTTTAATTGCAGCTAACTCGGGAATTCATCACGAGACAAATTTTAATGCGAATTATTTCCCGAATGGGGAACCGGTCCAATTTGGGCGTTATTTGGATCCTGCTAATTGTAAGACGTAAAACGTTTCACGAATCGGTGTCCTTCCTACAAAGAAGGTAGTCGTAGGGCGACGGAACGTAATTATCAAGCGTTAAGCCCCATATTATCTGGTGTGAGATTCACACGAAATGAAAGGAGTCAATACGCACCTGCGTTAACGTTACACCGCGTTTACTCCAATAGATGTGCATTAAACCCTTGGAATTTGCAATTTACCCGATTTTGTGCAAAGGTCACGGAGTAAATTGATGGAGTAATCGAAGAGTGAATTATATTTATGAAATTGGGTAGGTCACTTTGTAAAATTCCCATGAAACGTGATGTTAAACTTCCGAAGTTGGAACCGTTTGCGGCAGTACCTCGGTATAACAATCTCTTCGCTGACCCGACAAACTCTCCCTCGATTATGGTTATGCGTGACCAGACTTGCAAAAAATGCATTATTTTAATAATGAATTTTTGATTTAATTAACAATTAAATTAAGAATGTTTAATTGAAAAATATTTCAATTAATAATTTTGTCGAAAATGCGTCAAAATAATTGACTTAATTAATAATTGTTTGTTCGATGACTAAAAAAATTCGATTAATGCGTTATTTAAAAAATTGCAATTTTCTACGGATTAATTTTGCATTTTTAATCTATCAACAATTTTAAAAGATTGAATTGATGCATTTTTAAAAAAAAATAGTAAATGTCAATCACCCAATTTTTGCATTTTTCAAAAAATTTGTTAATTGGATAAATTTAATTTATGCATTTTTTTTAAATTGCAAATAATAGAGAATTACATGCACCCGGACTGGCTTCGCCAGTTTTTTCTTTTTTAGGAATTCCGAGATTTACTCAAATATCACATTTTTTGTTTAGCCTCTGAAAAATCTATAAGTAATTGGACCGCCGTTGGATGAAATTCTCAATTCTTTCATGAAATTCGAAAAATTGTGAGTATTTGCTCCGGTGGTATCGGTAAATCCACACCGGTGGTATCTAATTATTTCATCCGCGTATGGTACCAACCCTTGCCGGTGCGATATTGGATAAGACTTTATAGCAGACTGCTAACAATGATATGCCTCTACAGTTAGTTTGAAAATCAGTATCACAATTAATTATTTCTACCGGTTTAACGATACTTTTTTTTTATTCCACATTTTTACCGAAGGTGTCAAAGACCACATTTTAGAATTTGAATTTCGAATTATTTTCGAGATTTCGTTTCATCTTTTTTTGAAATCCACAAACGGGAGGTGCTTGGTCCGGAGCAATTGTCCGTCTCTAAAAAATTTCGTGTTAATTAAGAAAAATCTATTTCAATTATAATTCTGTATTTTTGCTTTTGGATTTTTAATTAGCGCCTTAGAAATATTATTAAAAATGTTAGAAACTGTGTCCGAGGAAAAAAAAATATCACAATTGTCATTGGGACCTCTGGTCTAATATTGGCACAAGTACCGTTTCTTCTCTTAAACGTCACTGGGGATAAAAATTAACCAGAATGGCGACTGTGACTCCCAAAAAAAAAAAATTATCCACGAATTATTGCATAATTTTGTACAAAATCGTCATTATCTCGCGTTTCTCCATAAATTCTATTTTTTTTTTTGGTCACGTATTCCTAAATTATATTTTTATCGCGTGTCCCTAGGATTATCCCTAACGGGGAAATATTTGCTTGGAGCGACATCAAACATGAGATTTCCTCGAGGTCTTCGAAAAATCGAAAAATCGGACACCAACTGTACTTTCATTGAACTTTTTTTTTTCTACTCACGTTTGGCGATTGACTCGTCACTCAACGAAACGACGAGAAGAAATGTGATCGAAAGAAAAACTGGTAATGAAAAGCCGGCCGTTGAAGTCACCACAGTACTTTTCATTATTCTTGCAACTCGTTTGCTACTTTTTCCCTGATACGTTGTAGTCATTACTCGAAAAAACCCCTCTTGCGCGAAATTCAAACGAAAATCTTGGAACCTTCTTGAAAATTTCGGTTAAGATGCGATTTTTATTCAAAGCACCGAGAATGTGGTATGTTTCCACTGCAGGCAGATGGTTGTGAGTGAATGATCTACCCCTAGCAGGATGCTCCTCTTTTACGGACACCACACACAACACCGACGATTTCGTGTTGCGCTGCGCCACAGTCGAGGAACAAACTTCTCCTGATATCTACTTATACCAGCACACGGAGTTTATACGTCTTTTGTACAGGTGCCAACAGGTGAATGGCGATATAAATATTATTGATTAAAAACGCTCGACCTGTGTGCATCCAAAAGACTCGAAATTCGGGGGCACTTTTACTATGGGATTGGGCCACTCGAGGATTTTCGAAAAATCGATTTTCTTTTTTGGTCCTAAATGGTCCCTTGGTATCGCAAAAATGACGTCGCAAAAGATTCTGGCCGGGACAAATCTCAAAGTACTCGATTTTCAAAATTTTAGTACACGGCCGCCCGGTCCGCAGCGAGCCACTACTCGAAACTTCAAACGCGTTTATCTCGAAACTACATTTTTCAAAATTGCCGGAAACGGAACTCGGACGATTTTCAACCGATTAACTTGAAATTTTAAATATATTTATAAAATTACGTTACTCATAAAAGTACGTATCACTTTTTTTTTATATCGCATAGTTCATTTGTTATTAATCATTTTCTGACGATTTTTTTGGCAATTTTTTTCAGAAGTGCGCCATTTTGTCGAAAATCGATATATCGAAAAAGTGATATGTACTTTTATGGCTGCTCTGATATAAACCAAAAAAAAGTAACCGACTTATTATAGTTAAAAAATTACAGGCGGTGCGTTTCCGGCAGTTTGGCCTGGAAAAACGGAGGCGTCTTCGCAAAAACGCCGCACAGTCGCCATTCTGAACATAATCGCTTCGAAAAAATTAGTGTATACAGTCGATGATACGTACAATAAACACCCTTTTTCGTAATTGCGATTTATTTTATAGTTTGTCTAAAGAAAAAAATTCCCAAAAAAGGCCCCCCCTATTTTTTCGGTCTCCAGGGTGGCCTAACCCCTCAAGCATTTTTCGCCCCCGATGAGGGAAATTTTATTCATCTTCGCGACACACACCGCGTAGGAATGGCACCGTAAAGGTGCAAATGCAACTTTTGCCGAGCATCTTTAATTCAGTCACATGAAACTTTCAACATTTTTCCCTCCCGTCTCCTTTCAAGAAAAATTCCGTTTGTGGACTAACTGGGTTTTATTTTGCCACGAAATGACAAAAAAGGGAAAAACACGCGCTGTGCAATTCTATGCAAACGCAATTACATTTTTTTTTTCCCGAGAAATGCCAAAGAATGTCCAAAATTCGGACTTTTCCTTCGTGTTTGTAATGAAAGAAAAAACGATTCTTGCAAAAATCCAAAAGCAAAAATATAGAATTATCATTAAACTAGATTTTGTCAATTAATTGTAAATTTTTTAGAGACGCATAATTGCTCTACTAAGCTCCACAGAATAATAATATGGGTCCGTAGAAAATATTGAATGTTTTCAAATTTGTCACGACCTTATCAATATTTTCCGCAAAATTACTGTTCCCACTAAAGCACCTAAGAAAAGCTTGACCAAAACCTTTCGCGTTACTATTGTTTTTCGCGCGAAAAAAAATATGAAGGTAAAAAAAAGGATGAAAGTCATGATAAATCAATTGTTAAGAAAAAGACTGGCAGTAATATCAAAGAGCGTTAGCGTGCAAATTCCATTACTCTACACTTTGCACTGGAAGCATGGGAGTGCTGGATGCACCTGTACATTTTCTTTCGCCATATGGATACCCTTTGCCGAAGAAAAACTGAAAAGTGGAAAAAGAAAACTAGGGAGCGAGAGAGATAGCGGGACAAGCCCTCCTACAAATAGGTACTGACTCCGTGAAAAAACTCATTTATCGTCAGAAGCGAGCTTTTAAATAAATATGCACTCATTCAATTACTCTCTACTCCTACGCCACCTATTCCTTCTGTCTCATAACATTAGGTCTGTAACGCGTTCGTTGGTTGTACCTACCTAAAAACTTTCTATGATTTTACATGCGACTTCGATATTTCCTTTTTTTGGGAAAAATATTTCGACGGTCATCGAATTAATCGGGGGGAAATACACGTAGACGCGAAATTGGGATGCGACGCGAAGGAAGAGACTCGTGGGACACCCTGATAATCGAGAGCACAAAGGCGAGTTTCCACTGCGCGCGAGCTTGGGGCGAACACTCACCGCCCCGGCAGCCAAAGGTCCTCGTAAAAGATTGTCGCGTCGCGTCGCACAGGACACGCGGTTTAGGACATAATTGACGAATTGCTCTCGCGGCGACGTTTCGTCAATTCTCCATAATCGTTCGCCACCATTTTTCTAGCGATGTCCCAAAAAAAAAGAACTGGGTCTCCTCATTTCGGGCGAACCAAATTTGAAGATTTGGTGGGAAAAGGAAGAAGGGATGCCACGGTAACGCGTGAAACGAGTGTCGTTTGAAATTCTGACGAGAAAATATTCAATTGAATGACAATGCGATCGAGTTTAAGTGTACGAATATACGATACGAGCGATAGAAAATGATGAATGAATATCGTATGTTGCCGGCGCTGCCGCCATACCGTTGTTTCTATATATTTCCCTTTTATCTCTGGTTGCTCCTATTACCGCGTTTCTCCTACGGCAACATCGCTATCGTTCCCTTTCCATTATCCCTCCCGGAGCGTAAGAGACAGCGCGAGAAGCGGATGACACAGTGATGCACAAGTTTATATTTAAATACCCCGCATACGTAAAATAACGCCGTGGCCAATATATACGGACCGACATGATTACATCTGCTTTAATGAATTACAGCCATAATATAATAGCGTAAGGACGCACAGTGTGAAACAACTGTGCTACTGAAACGCGTACAGCGAGACTCTTAAATCTCGACGTTTATCGCTTCTGCGTTCCCGTAAAAGCGATAGATTTGCATTGTTGCAAAACCTTTATCGCTCTTGCATTGTTGCAAAAAGTATAAATGTCCGAGAATAGGTCTTCCAGGTCGAGTCGTGATCACTCCCTTTAGGCTCGGGAGTGATCACGTGGCTTCAGAATAAGCCACGCCCACGGGCCGCTGCCGTTGGCTGCCGCGCCGGGGCAGTGAGTGTTCGCCTCAAGCTCGCGTGCCGTGAAAACTCGCCTTTATGCCGTTCATTATTTTTTCAGTTACATTTCGTTAACGGTAGTTTCTCTCGCTCCGATTCTAATCTTTGCCGGGAATCTTCAAGATTAATTTAGTGCGATTTATTTATGAAGTTATTTTCGATTCTTTTTTTAATTAACTTTTATTAAAAATTTCGAACTTTATCGAAAATAAAATGTAACTTTCTTTTTTCTTAAATCGAATGTTTAATTTGGTTTCTTTCTAATTTCTATTTATATTTATCCTCCAACTTTCCGTTTTCAACCCCCCCCCCCCCCTCCTTCAATGTCAAAAGGCTTGAAAGAAAAGTGTCAAAAGGAAGTTTAAATATCCCCCAAACGTCGAGACAAGTGGTGCAAATTGTGCTTCATACGAGTTACGTGATTTTCCGTGCAATCAAAAGAGACGGGAAATCTCCCGATGCTTGAGTTTAAATGCGGTACCCCGTACTCGTACTATTTATTTATAAATGCACGTTGCAATTCCTACTACACTCGACCTGCAGGATAAATTGACTAATTGTACCACGAAACGCTTTCGAAATATGTCGAATTTAACCCACGGCAAGGACAATTATATGTGTGTCAATCGTACGCGAACTGGATCGCACGTGAAACGAGTATTCCATGTGGCGAAACGACGCGAAAAGCTCAAAATTCGGATCTGTAAATATTCTGGAACCAATATCTGGAAATATATCGATTTAAAAAATTGGGTATTAACCCCTTGGTCCATGCGCCAAAAATCGCGAGTGTGCCAAGAATATCAATTTTGTTTAAGAATTTTTCCAATTGATTCTCAGCTTGCCCGCTTTCCGACATCTATTTTGTTCATTGAAAAATGAGAAGTCATAGCAGCGGGCAAGTTGAAAGCGAAAGAAACCTACAAACGTCCTTAATCTACTCGTGAGGTTAAAAATCCTTCTTTTCATAAAAATCTCTCCATGAAAGTGAGAGTTTTCTATTTTCGTTGAAAGATCAGACAAGCGATATTTATAATTGAACCTCCAACGCGGTAAAAATAGAATATTCTCATTCGAACCCTGACGATTGTTCGAAAAAAATATGAAGAAACTTGTAAATATGGAGAAAATTGAACCTTTCACCGGAAAATTAGTCACCAAAAAAGAAAAATTGGTACCGGATATACATGATACGGTTGCCCTCGGTTCTGGGAGTGAAAACAGATGGAAAAAGTTCTGTATTAAATTTTTACGTAACTATAGGACGGCAAAATTATCATCAGATGGTTGTGGGCGATAGCGGTAGACCTCTGGTGTTCCCCATGCACCCATGGAACCTGCTTGTAACTTTTCAATCCTTTGGCGTAAAAGTTAGTCGTCGCGTCCAAAAATGTTGGGGCTCTTTTTGTTCCGTTTTTCGCTTCTTTGTTAATGATATTACCAGTCACGACAATGCCCCTCGCGTGTAGGTAAACCGGTCTATTGGTTTTACTGATATCTTATCGTACACTTACTAATTGTGAGTTAATTAAATTCTTGAATACCCGGTAATTTGGTGTCAGTCTTCTATTTTTATTGTTCTTCCATTTTCTTCCTAACTAGCACCGCGTCTTCGATATTAATATCTGGGATATGTCGTACAGATGGATTTTACGAAAACAATAGCGTCTACGAAACCTTTAGAAATCCCTTGAACTTTGCACCTTCACGGGGTGCATTATTAAACTGAATAAATTTTATTTCACGCGGGAAAAATTGTTTCCAAAAAGCTAATAACGACACGAAAGAAAAATGCATCGAGCTGTGGATGAATTTACAAAATTTGAGCTACTTTTCGTCCATACCAAGATTAACAAATATATTTCTAGTAATTCCAACTATGTTTATGGTGGTTCCAATTATTTTAATAATGATGCCAACTAGAAATTGCATAATAAAGCCCATAATTTTTTTTTTGGTGCACTCAAGGGGGGAAATGCATGTAGACGGTGAGAAAATAGTCAATTTTTATAATTTTTTTTTAAGGAACAAAACGTTTAAAATTTTTGACACTTCAATAAAATTGCAGTTTTTTTCTGAGGTATTTCACTTTTGTAATTTTCAATTTCAAATGTATGATCTTTGGGAGAATAAAATTAATTTTGTACTCTTCAAGTATAAATAAAAAAATAAACAGTTCAAATATTGACATAACCGGAAATGTCACGAAAAATCTATATTTTATGTGAAATGAATCTACTAGAGTGACGTCGAACCGACCGACTTTCTAATGTGGTTAAAAAAAATCACATTTGACCCACAGATGCTCTATTAAGATTAGAGGCCCTATTAAAATCACAACCCCAAAATGTTGAAAAATTTATTGAAGACACAGTTGTTCGGAAAAGAAAAAAATATTTTCAATGCTTGGAAGCGGCGTTACAATATTTTTTTTGAAGACTCAGTTTCTGAAGATATTTAACGTAGAATAAAAAAAAACAATAAGCGATTTTTTTTTTTTGCTGAATAGGACCTTATGGTTTTTGGTCGTGTTTAAAAAATCAATTAATATTTCAAGAGGAGCAGGAAAAGGCATCGTTAAATTTTCGGCAAGCTTTGTTACCTGTCCATCTGTGTTATAAAAAAAAAAACGTTCCGAGTTGTTGCGAGTTCGCATGCAACGTATACAGTTTTAACAGTGCATTAATAAGTAATTAGTGACCTATGTTATAAGACTTTCCAACGAACCGACAGAACCAACATTACAGAGTCATGAAGGCTTTCCATCCAGAGTGTCGTTGATGCGACACTGAATGTTGGCACTTGCGGATAAATTTTTCGAAAAAAAGAAAAATAAAAAAAAATCAAAATCGACTTTTATAGTGAGCATTACAAATTCGAAACCAAAAGCGATCGTGTCTCCTTAACTTTGGTTACTTATTTATTTATTTATTTAATAATAAAGGGACAAAAGTGGCCTGTTACTAAAATTTGTTCACTAATGCCCCAAAATAAAAAATAAAAAATAACTCTTCAACGAATAGGCCACGCGGAGCTAAACAAGAAACTAAAATAAAGAAAGTAATAAAGATTAATTTCTCTTTCGGACGCCTAGCGTAGTCACGTCATTCCAAAGGATGGCACCTGAAGGGTACCATCCATCTAAAGCGGTACACATGTGTCAACGCTTAACCCAATCCTCCGCACACTTTTCATAAGCCGATGAAGGGATCGCCTTCGGCTCCTACGTCGCATTTTCTTTAATTTCTTCTACAGTCCCGAATCTCTTTCCTCGGAGATGTAATTTCGGTCCGGGGTCGAGAAAAATGCCGCGCGGTGCCAAACCTCGCGACCGGTAGATTATTTTCAGCGTAATATTCTCCATGAAAGTGTATTATAGTTCGCTTGAAATTTAATCAATTGGGATATGAGATTTCAGCAAGTGCTACCGGATATAAGTAGAATCTTCAAGATTTTTCAGAGGGAAGTCAGAATTCATGAAAAGCTTTGCCTAATAACCACTTCTTCCTATCTCCTTAATAGTTTCTTTTGCAACCCATATAATCTTACACCCACGCAATTTGCTCATACAAATGAAGTGCCCCGGTATCACAAGTACGTGTACACACGTGTATGACTCCGTATATGTATTTTTATCCAGCTGCTGCCCTATCGTTTCTTCCTTTCCTCTTCTCTCCATTTCTCTGTCCTAACAGATACCATTGAAAACTGATCAAGTGCTTAAACGAGAAACTGAAGTTCTACTAAACTTGCCGGTGGCTATTGTTTTCTCTAAGGAAACTCTTTTCTGAGATACTGGGGTACATAAAACAACATCGATCCACTGACGCTTAGGAACTTCTGCTTCTACACCTACCAACCACTGTTACCGCTACAACTTATGCGGAGTTTCTTCCCTGGTAACTTATGGCGCGGTTTCTCCTGAAAAATCATTATTTCGATCAATTTTTCCCTACTTCCCGCGACAGATTACTTTCAATTAACGACCGAAGACCCAATGTGGGCGGCTTGTAATTTTCTTAGCACTCCCAGCTACCGAATTCACACGACCCGGAGGGACAAAAACTCGCTCATAGGCAAATACGGCGTTGACAATATTTTTTCTGGTAATTCTAACTACGTTTATTGTTACAACAACTATTTTCATGATTGGGTCAACTAGAAATTGAATAATTAGTGCCTTCATTTTTTTTTTTCGCTATACCGGTTGGGCCCTTATTGTATTTCTAAAATGGCAAAAGGGAGGGTGTAACCTAAACAAACGATTTACAGAGAGTAAGGGGTGTATTATTATTATTATTATTATTAATGTTGAACGTCTAACTAACTAGAGTAGCTTCCCACTTCTTTCGTCTACCAATACTATAGAATTTACATGCTATGGAAACACAAAGTTTAAATCAGACTGTTTGATCCCACGGAATATTGGACAAGTTTTACCGGTCTTATCAACGAAACTTGTGTGCATTGTTAAACACTTCTTGCATGGCTCATAGAATGTAACGTCGACTAATTGGATTTCCGACACGATTGTACCATTTTCACGGTAATCATTTTTTCATCGCTTCTTTTTTTTCATTTCATTTCATTTCGCGCTCTTATCGCCATTGAACGCAGATAACGGTTATATATTAACTGAAAAACATGAACAAATATTGGTCCACTTTAAATAACCTACCTATTAGCGAAAGAAAAGAAAACAAAGCAATACAACACCGAGTTAAATGTTATTATCCAATATTGAACTTTTCAAGTGTTTATCCTAACTTTCAATTCCCAGGTTGCGACATACTCCTGGGGGGGACAATTTGCAAATGTTAAAGGCCAACGATCAATTTTTCTTATTTCCTCGTATTATTATATACTGAAAGAAAGAATTGTTTAAAAGTCGAAGGTATAATTTTCTAAAGCAGGGAAAGTAACATTTGTCGAGGATAGTCACTAATTTTTTTTCTGAAAATAAGTGGAAAATCATTTGTTGCATTTCCAATGATTCTTACTTTTGTGTGTAATGGCATTACATATATAGCTTTGGATTCCATGTCATTTAATAGTAATTTCATGAAATCAAATTTTTGTACGGGGGGGAAATTATTTTCTCTAAATAGTAGTTTTTTTTTAATAGCTAGTGCAGTTCTATATTTTGATAGCAAGAATAATATTACCGATTGTACAACAAAACTGTAATAATAATATTGTGTATTAATATATATAATATATTATATGTAGGTACATTATATATGTATATTATAAAAGTAAAAATATGACAACAAATGTTACATTCACTGGACTCTGAAACAATTCATACTCTGAATGTGTTCCATGCAGTATTAAAAGGACAATTATACCGTCTTGTCGACCACTAGTTCCTAGATTTGTGAAAAGATCTACACGCCGTGTAAACAACGGTTTTTATTATCACATCAAGTATCATAACCTAATAATAAGGGTCATCTATAGCTAAAACCACATCATTCAAAACTACAACTAACTGTTTCTCCATTCTAAAAGGTACCCGGTAGAATGAGTTTCGAGAAATCAAAGGATACATAGGGACAACCATTTCTGTGAAGACAAAGAGGTAAGCGACACAGAGGGAAATTGTGGGAAAGCGGTAATCTCAAAAATGGAACTTTTTGTCTACGCTACATCTCAAATTAGTGCTCCTGGATCGAATTTTGACCTTTGCAATCGATTGTCCGACCCCGTTTTCGGAGGAATGTCCAAAAAAATCGACTTTTGCAAAAATTTTTTCATCTTCCGCTGGGATTTCATTAAAAGACGTTGAGCTTCAAGTACTTGAATGTAAAAGTCTCATAAAAAAATGAAGAATAGGGATTTCGCCACCTCGGAATGTCGATGTAAAATTAAGAAAGTGAAAGAATCATGAGACGAAATATTACCCCTTGGAGTGTCATTGTAATTTGCCCCCTCGTTCGAAAGGGATGACCAGTTCTCAACAAATTTAATTTTTTAAGCGACCTTAGACTATAACTTGCGCGTATCTCACCGGATTAGTAAATCCCGTCTCTTATCGTAACTGTTTGCATAAGTAATAAGAAATCTCATTAAAATCACGACTTTTACGGAAAGACTTCGTGCGAGTCATTTCACGGATCTCTTCCAAATTATACAGTCTACTCCGTTTGGAGTTTTACGATACTCGCAACAAGGCTAAGACACTAAGGTTGGGTGAACGTGCTAATTGAAATTGTCTTTGGTAGCTCCTGTTTCAATTATTGTTCTTTATCATCACTTTTATTTTTCCCAGCTACTCTAGTACAGAAATATGGAAATACGAGGAAAAACTCCAGGGCTGATGTTGCAAAAGTTGATTAATCAATGGTACAAATTTATCCCCTTCAGAGGATTTGCCTCCCCTATATATTTATCTGCTTCTCAATCTCGTGTCTATTTTTTGAAAGAATTTTCAAAAATATTTTTCGAAATTGCCAAAAGTTGCTGGTTCTAAAACCAAAATAACAAAAACCCTAGGAAAAAATAATTTCAATACCTTAACATTTCTTTTTATTTTCAGAGTTTCTGGGAAACGACAGAAGGCTGCAATTCTTTCAGTTACTCAGAGAAACATTCTCTGGTAACAAAAAATAGGACATAATAATTGGTTCTTCGAAACAACTGTCAACGTCGTTCCGGAAAAATTCTAAAAACTGGTTTGATGCTTGTCTCCATCTTTCTCTATTTACTGCTAACTTCGGCCAGTCGTTGCACTTCGTATCTCTAATATCTTTTATTTTTTTTTTGTTTTTCTGTTTTTTTTCTAGAACCCTAATATTTTTCTAGAACCTTTAATTCATAAAAAGAATTTTTGTCTTGTTAAATATTAAAAATTAAAATCTTAATAAAATTCAGTTTCAGTCCCAATTTGTCAAAAGGTTTAAAAGTCGAGTGTACTTGATTACTAGTCCCTTCTAGTAACATTATAGACCATAAAATTTAGTGGAAAAGTAAGATCTCGAAAATGTAGATTTTACTTTTCAAATTATCTTATTCTTTTTTTTTGCTTTTTCTGACACAAATTTTCGAGAAAAATATCGGACATTAGAATCTAAACGGGAAGTAAATCTAAACTCTATGTTGATTTTGCTAAGGGAACAATGCAAATAGTAAATGAAGGAAGGTACGTTGTATAAGTAAATTCGAATGGTGCTACGGTAACAATTTGCATCACAGTGACTACGACATTTTGCTATCACTTGAAATTGTTATTGCAATGGCGTAAACCCTGCGCTTACAGCCTCTCTATGCTTCATCCGTGGCCATAGGAATTTTTAGTTGTACAATTTTTTATTTGGGTTCAACATAAAAATTGCATGAATTGGTACTAAATGCTAAATTGGGCCTCTGTATTTTTGGAAGGAACAAAATTTACTAAGAATACACTAAGAAGATTATAATAATATAACTAAAACAATGCAAAGCATTTTTTGTTTTTCAGCGTTGGAAATTCTGGCAATTTGTCCAGAACGAGAACAAGACTGGTGTTAATAATTGAAATGCGTCGTAAGCCCCCATGTTTATTATACCTAATCCCCTGTGTATAAATGCACCGCTTACACCTATGAAACACTGCGGGAAACGGCTTGCACCACGAGGAAGAAGTAGTTTCGAGCACTTTTAATCGATGCCGCATTCGTGCTGCACTTTCTTTTCTTTTACACGAGGCGATAATGCCGCTAATGATAAATTTCTAAAGACGCACGAATTATCTTAAATAAGTTAGCCACTGTGTACTTTTCACGTGGAGTCTAATGAGTTGAGAAAAACAGAGGTAAATGCGTTACACTTTAATACGAGCACATAATGGGGCATTAAACTTTCCCACTCGGGCAAACGAAAAGGTACGCCGCGCTTTTCCCTCTTTCTCATGATCTTCTTTAAAGAACCTACATTTAGACGAAAGGTACCGACGGCATGGTATCAAATGCTAATGCAGGAAAGGTTCTAACCACGAAGAAAAGAGCGATTTCGCGCTGACTCAATCGTAACGAGACTCTCCAGCGTTTTACCATAAGTATAACCATGGTACGATGCACCTCGATGGAAAGATAGGGCACTTTGGGATTGTCTCTAAGAAAAATCAACAATTCCAAAGGTGGAATTATAATTTGTTTCACGATTACAATCAATAACAGGAATCAGAGAAAAAAAAAAAGCAAATGCGTTCTAGTGAATTATTCGAAGACAAGGATTAGCATTTTTCAGTGCGTTTGCGCAAATGAAATTTTGGGACCGTAACGAATTGAAACTCTATCCCCTATCACGGGGAAATAATGAATATTCTGTTTTTAAAAAAATTCTATCTTCTTTGTCCGTACTTGGACCCTCGAGATGAGAAAATAATTTATTTTTTATTTGGAGATTTATAGAAAATAAAAAATAAATTGCATTGGTCATGAGTGACACGGTACTGTTACACATTGGAATACATTAATGTCTTGCTTAATTAATTAATTACTTTTTTTTCACTTATAGTTTGTGAAATAATCCAGTTTGTTTAAGATACTCTAGTGTTTTTTGTTGATTCTCATGTGAATTCGACATAACATTAATTTCTTTTGGAATAGTAAGTCTTGTCCTATAGTCTTTGAAAGCACTGCAATGGCACAGTATGTGTTGAGAAAATAATTCTTTCTTCGTATCAACACTTTCCACCTTGATTCTATGCAACAATTGCGTGATGCGATAAAAAAGTAATTTTTTTATCGCGAGGAATTATGATAATTGGAAACTGCAGATCTCGAATGCACGAGAAAGAGCTTTGGGGGTTTCAGCTTCGTTATGTAACGATTGTTAAGCGTTTATGGGGTATAACCTGGCACCATGAAATTCATAGACCCTGAAAGTAAACCAAAGCGATACCGTAAAACCTTATCTGTCCTACGAGACTAGACTCACGCGCTGCAGCAGTGAATTTTTTTTTTCTAGCGACAGGTGAACAGAATTTTCTATGGTTAAAATGCAACGTAATTTTTTCTTTTCCTCCTCGCGGAAGTATTCGTGGAAAGGAAAGGCGAATCCCGTTAGAGAATGAACCTATTATTACTCCAGAGCAAAGGTAGAGAAAGAAGAATCACGTTCTGTATCTACCCAAACGCAGTTTCTGTTTACAATGAAGTTACACAACAACTGTTGATTGACGGATTGTTTTAGAAGTTATCGTGAAAGTGCATTCGATAGTTCAATGTTTAACATCTACTTATGCGAATGTGAAAGAAGCTTAGCCCCTTGCTCTTTGAAAGGTTTATAAAACGCTATCATTTAATCCTAGTTGCATGATAGTGCAATGAAGTGACAATGTTTCTATTTTAGACAAAATATTTGTATGCACACTTCTCTCTGTCTCTCTTTCTCTCTCTCTCTAAAATAAATATAAATTCTTTTTTCGCCTTTTATTACATTTAAAAACTTGAGTTTATTAATTTTGCCTAATTCTAACGTTACTTGTATTCCAGGATGTATTTTATTAAATTCATTAATTATGGTTGTAACTGTATCTTTATGTGCAACACAGAAACGATCATCTACATATCTTTTATAATATGGAATTGCGATTAATGCATTATTAAAAGTTTTTTTTTCATATTTTTTCTCCCATTTTTTTTCTAATTGGATTTAGAAGTCGGGTGTACCTGCATTTAACACTATTTCTACCGCGTTACTTATTCGTAATTAAAAATCCAAAGACAAAAATAAATAAATTTTTAATAAAATAAATTTTCTTAATTGATAGCAAATTTTTTGCAGACGCATAATTGTTCTACTAAGCACCTCCCGTTTGTGGATTTGAAAAAAAAAATTATATTAACCCTCGAAAATAATTCCAAGTTAGAATTCCAAAAAGTGTTTTTTTTACACCTTTGGTAGAAATAGTGTCAATGGGTAGTTCCGAGGGGTCAATTAAGATCACGTTTCTCTTTACAATTGAGGCAATTAGCCAAGTTCCTCGTATCTTTGAAATTTGACTTTCTTTTAAATTGAACCATTTTCAAGTTACAATTTCACACTTGTAGCTTTACAACTACAATTGCAATACAATCATAAATATTCTCAGCTCCAGTTGTCATCTACAATTTTGTGACGCAGGAAACTGACAATTTTGGATAGAATTTCCCAAATGTAAGAAGCCGAGGTTTCGGAAAATGCACCTACGATTTAGTTATAGGTGAAAGTGTGGTAGTGGTAGTAGGTAAGAACAGTGTAATTTCAGTATCTACTTACCAACTCCCACCTTTTCTTCCTTTTCGTTCGTCCACTTCATGACTTTATACAGAGAAGTTGTGCAGAGATACACGCAACAAGGTTTAGAGTAAGAGTACACTTTAAAGAGAGATGGGTCAAGGGATCATAGCAGAAAGACGAAATGTTACCCACATAAAGCACAAATGGAGCATCAGAGATATATTTTTTTAACAAGAACAGCTACGGTTTTTTCTCTCTCCTCTTTCACTACTGTGCCATCTTTCATAAGAACAACAAAGGAGGACTAAAACCTCGTTCTTCAATTCACGAAAAAACCTGGTAACTTTTCTTCCTCTAGAAATATTCGCGATGCCGTTAGTGTACAGTGCTTCAGAAGTTAATCAATATGAAAACCGGTCAGTAAAATCAAAATAAAAGACAAGGAACTGCAGTTTCCGTTCTCTTTCAAGACATCAAAGAAACGGTTTCAAGTCTAACTGGATTACTTCAAAAGCGAGGGGTTAAAGGACACTCTAAATGATGACTTAAAAAGTTCATTTTTTTTTTCAAACACATTCAGATGAACTCTCTGTAAGTTAATTATCGGTTGTATTTGTGTGATGCTGGGAAATCTCAAATTGGGTTCAATGTGTCATTCAAAGTCACACTGGCAATTTTCATGCGGCCGTTGTAAGCTGTCTAACGTGTTACGGTCTCAAAATGTATTTTACATCTTCATGATATTTGTGTCATCCATTTTTCATAGCATTCAAGGTAAGTTTTTATTTTCTTCATTGAAACAACTTCAAAATTTACTTTTTTTTTACGTTAAAGAAGTGTTGTAACGTAAAATAGTGTTTATTTACTTTGTTCCTGAATACCCGAAAAATGTTGAAACAATAATCAAAAATGTTTCTGAAATTCTATATTTTTTAATTATACACTACTCACAAAAATTAAAGGATATTAAAAAAATTCCAAATTTTTGGGTGATTTTCAACAAGGGATAACTCGGAAATTAATGGCCGTATAGTAAATGTAAAAAAAAGGAAATTGTAGCCTTGAGTCTCAAGTTTTTGAATCTGAGCAGTAAATTTTTTTAATATGAGCGGTTCACGAGTGATCGTAAGAAAACCAACGGAAAAAAAATTTTCCAAATTTGTTGTCATCTTCAAAACGGTCTACGGTCTTCAAAAAATTTTTTTTCTGATTACGCCACCTCCAAGCTTTTTTAGAGAATTTCATTCTCTTTAATTTGACACCTTGTTGAGCTCCATACGATAATTTGCCGCGGAGTTATCGTCGATGAAAGCAAAAAAGTCATTTTTCACTTTGATGATCGTTAACTCCGAAAATAATCATCGTGCAAAGAATAGACGTAGGGTTTTGAAAACTGCGAAACATCCTTTCTAAGACGTCAGTAATTTTTTTTGATGACACAATTTTTTTCGATTTGACGTTATCTGAAAAAAAAATTGAAAATTAAAAATTAAAGGATATTTGGATATTTTAGTTTGACTTTGGATATAATGGATAAACGAAGGATATTGTCGGTAATTTTTTTAACCGCAAAAGTGCCAAAAGAAAACTGAGAGTTTCAAAGCGCTACGATTTTTTTTTCTTAGTGCCCCGAAAGTTTTAATTTATCGTTTTTACCTAAAATCACCATAAGGAAGCAATTTTCAATTTTTATTCATTTTTCAACTCGAAATTTTGGTTTCTACATCGCAGAATAATCCATTGATGCTTTCTAAAAGCTGCAAGTTGGTGCTCCATAAAAGAATTTCCTTCATTCTGCTTCTTTCTGGTTTCATAATACCTTGTCTTATGGTTTTTCTATTGCAATACGCAATAACGTGGTATTTCTGTTACTGAAATACCCGTGGAAGGAAGTCGATATCACGACAATCGTGTAATCGATGCCTTCAATTATGTATAATTGTCTACATGGTTCCATAGTACTTTCTATTTGATGAATTAATTCTGAAAGCAATGTTACGTCATTAAAATGTAGCTTTTGTATTTTTCGCATTTTTAATTTTGCATTTTTTACTCGGTTGGCCCCCGCTACTAATTTTTAATGCTTTCGGAGAAATTATTGTTCGAATTTTAAACACTATGATTTTAAAAAGCCCATTATCTTTTATTATTTCAATAAAGGACTCGTAAAAACTTTGTTACATTTTTAATACCACTTTTAAAAATAAGTAGATACACATTACTATTGCTATAATTTTCTTCCCGAGGTAAACAAAATCAGCGAACCGTGTAAACAGTTAAGTAAGGGAAACTTACAGTAATTGAACGAATTGCTCCTTATTTCACGGTACAAGTTTTTTAATTTCGAAAATTTCTTCAAAAGTAGCGGAATGCGTCGTACCCAAATAAATAATACAATTCTGGTAAAAACAAAATACTCGAAAGTTCGGGAAGCCCAAAACTGTATTCAATCGTTTCTTAAATTAAACAAATAACGATAGAGCTTTCTCCGTGTAATTGCGGCTACTTAAAAATTGAATTCTATTTTCGAAAACAAAAACAGTTCATTAAAACTCAAATAGTATTTTTTTTTTTAATTTCATTCGACGAAAGAGACTGGTCGATGCTTTCAACGATTTTCAACGGTATAGTTTATAAATAATTTTCCACACGTATCTTTAGTTGGTGTTTTTTTTTTCATTTCAAGTCAATCAGTCAATGTCCAAACAGTCGTAGCAGGAAACTTGGGTTTGCACATTTATTTCACATGAAACTGTGATTTTCAATCTTTTCCGACCTTTCGAGTATTTCTATAAAAATTTGTTTCCCTCCGAAAAAAATAGGAATTACGAAAATAACATTTTTCTACCATGTCCGATACGATTTTAACGAACATAAATAATTGCATAGACTTAAATTATTGAACAAGAAATAATGGGATGCATTTTGTGATTAATAAAGAAATATTAAAAATGTTGACCTAATGAGGCAAATAAAATAATCAGCATCGAGATGCATTTCAAGGTCGAGACTCAAATATACTAATTTTCGAGTTGAATACATATCAAAATGTCCCAAATTTCGAGCTTCAAATTATATATATTCACAAATCCTCGAACCACTAGAGGATCGGAAAACCAATATATTGCCTCGACCTATCTTCGACACTTGATATAAGATCGATCTACGACACAAAATCTTAGTTTTGTACATTTTAGAAGAATTGCAAATCCCAAATCTCGGGCCTCTCAAGATGGAACCTGTTTATTATTCGTCGATGCCTCGTAAATTGGCTACTTTTCCTGTAACGAAGTAAATATAAATGAAATTTTGAATCGCAAATTGTCAAATGGGTTTACACGAATTCGTCTCTAAAGTGGAGCAAAGGATAAAGTCGGGAACGTATGACATTAACTAAGTGTTTAATTAAGAGGCAAATAAGTAAAGATCAGATTTGAAGTCAACCCGATCTTGGTCGTGAGATAAAGCGACCTAAAACGTACCATATACTTTAACTTGAGACAAATTGCGATGCTTACTGGTACGTTTAATGAACTGGCATATGAACACCCTTGCCAACTAAGCTAATCAACCCAAAGTGGAGAGGAACGGGATACGTTATTGCTTCAGGCAATTTCATAAATATATTCCAAAGAGGAAAGAAAACGCAGCAATGCGTGTACACATGATTCTTATTTATGGCGTTAGATCCTCTGACGATGCTCCCTGCAACCGTAGCCCAAACGCGATTAATTGAGAGCAAAAATATTGGCACGTGACCTGCTTATCTTTTCTTATTTGTATTGATATTCCCTCTTGAAAACTAACTTTCCTTCAACTTCTCATTTCAAAATTACAAATATTTATTGTTTATCAAATATTATTGATCTTACCCGGAATCGATCCAAGATGTTTAGCGATTTTCCGTGACAGCGCCATCTGTCGCTTGATTGATGTACATGATGTACACTCGACTTCACACACACGCTAAGATTTGCTCGTGTAGGAGACCCGCGCGGGGAAACCGTTACTCGATGTCCTTTTGAAACATTTGAAAAAATAAGCCACGCCCACCAGCCGCTGTCATTGGCTGCCGGAGCGGTGAGTATTCGCCTTAAGCTCGCGTGCAATGAAGACTCCCCTTTAGCTTGTCCTACCGATGAAGCACCAAAATGCGAAGCTTTTCTTGCGTATAAACTCAATATCGATTTGAAATTCCGACAAAGTTTCCGGTAAACTTGAACAATATCTATGGCCTCCATCTCTGCAAAGTTGCAGCCGAATTTATGAACAAATGCAAAGTTTCTATTTGTACAGGAGAATGAATCTGCGGCACATTGTTTCCCAACAAACATTGACTCTTCCCTGCGACATAACTATACATACACATATATTACTTATTTGTAAATAAATTAAATATATTATAAAACAATAGTATCTTGAATTTTTTCCCCACATTTTGAAAATAATGAATTTTGTTTGGATAAATATAATTGATCCAACTGTCGCTATATTTCAGGCGCAATTTACGATTACTCTCACGAAGTAATAAATAACACGATAGACATGGAAAACACGAAAGAGGATTATGAGAATTTTAATATGGGGCACAGCGGAGATCCATGGAACTATTCCGATAACAACGAAACCGAAAATGGTGATACCGATGAATCTCTTTTGGTCGAAAACAATGCCGAATATAAATTATTGCCGTAAGTCTTGTCGAATGAAGTAAATTAAAATAAAACGAAAAATAATGAAAAAAAACCAAACTAAAAAAATAATGAAAATTAAGGTGTAAAGGTTGAAGAAAGTTTTACTTAAGATGAAAAATAAAACTTTTTTTGAAAATTATAAATTTATTATTATATATTCCCAATATGCAAGAGAACTACCTCGATTTCCTAGTAGAAAAATGCACACACGAACCTTGAATATATTCAGAGACGCCCCAGTTGGCAGCTGAATCAGGGCCTGGAGAAAAAAACTAAATACCTGCATGCAAATTTATATTTTTTCTTTTTTCAATTACTCGAATAATTTTATATCGTAGAATAAACACCATCAGTCACTTTCGGAATCATTTCGGTCACCCCGACTAGATCGATTTGTAATACTTTTCATCCGTACGATTATAAATCGGCAGAATTATGGGGTAATTGTAACTTTGATATGTTAATTAATTTTTTGCAGAGTCAACGAAGCATCTGGAAAAATACATTCTGGATCGAGAAGGTTCAAAAGGAGCGTCGTTCACCTTTACAACATGATAGTATGTGCAACTGGCTGCAATCCATTGGATTATAAGGGATACGGTTGTTACTGTGGATTTTTGGGTTCCGGATACGTTATCGATGGTATCGATCAGTGAGTAGCCCTAGGAATGACTGAAATTCTGATTTTGAATTTATTCGGTGGAATTCCATGTCGAATAATTGCCCACGACAATCGACAGTTCGATTTATACAAATTTATTGAATAATATCGGCGTTGATTTCAGATGTTGCAAAATGCACGATTGGTGCTACGACGCGACCGAATGTCCCATGTTCTCCGAATACTTTGTTCCATATTACTGGAAATGCTTCGAGGGTTACAAACCAATTTGCGGTTGGTAAATTGTTTATAACAAACGCTACTGTTTTTTTTTTTACATAGCATCTATGCGCACTTTTTCCAACGATACATTTGCTACAATATTTTATAACTCGATCGGTATATTAATTAAGTTACTGATTTTTTGTTACATTCGTAAACGTCTGAAAAGTAAAAATTAATCAATAAAAAAAGAAAAAAGATGTTCTAATAAAGAAATTGATCAATCAATTTTATGTTATACTCGATTAGCTGTGGAACATGGGAATTGGGGAAGTTCCGGTTCCTGTGCACAAAGATTATGCGAGTGCGACCGATCGTTCGCGGAATGTCTACGCCGGTTTCCTTGTCCGACAACCAAAGCGATGTGTACCTCTTCACCATGGAGATTTGTACAAAACCTTTTTATGGTACTCTAAACTAAGTGTGTTAATAATTTATATAAATATATTATATAAACCAGTGTGTTAATAATTTAAATCAAATTATGTAAATGATATGGAAGTCGACGAATGGTATTTATTAAATATGAGAATTCATTTCTGAGAGGTAATTGTCCAAAATTATTACTGTACATTATTATTGCGTTACGAGATACGCTTCGAAATTGCCAATTTTAAAAGACTCGAAACAAAAATGTCCTATGACGATGAAGTAGCAATGAGAAAAAAAAATGTATACAGTACGATTTTTACAAAATTATGTGATTTCAATTAATTTGCAAGACAAGGTTGATTGTAATACGTTTAAAAAATCCTCGACTATACAATAATGTTCTTTCAAAAAATAGAAATGGCAACATTTCATTATTTATAGAGCATTCACGCCACCAGTTAAATGCACAACACGATTTTTGTATTTCTTTGAAATGTCCTTTTCAATCTAGAACAAAGGAATAAATTAGTGTTAATTGTCTGTGTGTTAATTAGTCCTGATACTTCCAATTATCTTTACCACAAGAAAATGAAAAAAAAAAAAAAAAAAACGTAGTAGCAAAATAACGAAAATAACTTACTTCGGTTTGCAATTCTTTTGTTCTTTGAATAACCAGTTTCAACACAGGTTGCAGAGCTGCTATTTGTTTTCGGGTCTCTTCCTTCTTTTCATTAACGAGCGTTTGAGAAACTATCATCTTGTCGATGAGTGTTAACTTTTGACGAAGAGAAGCCTCCAAAGCTTCCACGTATCTTAATAACAAAGAAAAAAATCATGATTTTTTTAACAATTTTATGTATAGCAAGAAATGTTAACACTTTTAATTTTAAAAAATTGGTAAAAAGATTAAATGTAGACCAGAAATTTACAATTATTCACAAAAAAACGATGCAACAGCCTTTCTGGTAATAAAATAAATGTTTATTTATTTCAAAATTTACCTCGGATAATGTTTGATATTGTGCAAATGTTGAGTTCTGCTACCCAGTATTTCAGATAACAGCACTTGAACGTTATCCAACATGTTCTGTACACTATCGAGAGTCGATAGTTGCAAAATAGGTGAAGCTTCTTGCATTTGACTCATACTTAGCAGATTTTTGTTATTATCTCCTTTGAATTCGTAGAGTCTTATCTTTAAAAATGCTTCCAGCTGAAATCATATTCAAGTTAACAAATATTTGTAAGAATTTTTGAGAGAAAATCGTAAAAAGAGGTACCTCAAATAATTGGTCGATGAAATCATTTCTCGTTGCTGGATTATCTAGAATCGTTAAAGCTTCGGCACCAGTTGCGACACCTCCTTCGTGACCCGAATCTTCGACGATAATACCGGACTCTTCCAAAGTAATATTATAATCGATCTCTTCTCCCCAGTCGATATCGACCTGCTGAATTTCAAAATGTGTATTTAAATGGAAAATAAATGGAAGTTGTGCATTTAAATGGAATTAGAAAGTATTAAAAATAATAGAAATGTTTATAAATATCCAAAAACACTAGTGTTACAAATATTTAGAACATACATACAGGTTCGTCCGTCTCCTTGGCTTCGAAGTCATGACTCTCCGCCTCGAAATCCACGTTCGCTGGAGTTTCCAGAATAGATACAGGACTTTCTCCGTATTTCCACTCGTACGTCGTCGTATTTCCTTTATCTGTAAATTAATTTACACTTTTACCACGATTGTTGATAAAAATAAAAATAGAACGAAAAACAAAATATAAAAAAATACAATTTTTTTGGTCGCATATGCAATTTTTTTCATAAACCATGTGAGTATACTTTGCAATTATTTCAGGAATAAATTGAAATGTTGCACAATAATATCGCCAAGTTCATTTTTAAACTTAGAGCTTTTGTAAAATTTCTTACCAATTACATATTTTATCATTGGAACGCATCCACCATCGTGCTGTCTGCCGAGAGTAAATTCCACAAAAGCGCCATAAAATTCCACGACATTTTCAATGGTTTTCGTTTTTTTAACAATCTTATCATAAATTTCTGGGAGTTCGCTTATTCTTTCGAGTAATTCCTTCTTTATCGCTTTCCCTTCGATTCCTAATTGTTTGCAAAGACTATTAAACTCCGTTTGTGCGGCGTTTTCCGATTTCTTACATTCGACTTCCCTTTTTTCCAGGTCCTATAAAACGAAATGTATAAAAAATTAACAATAAAAGTATCGAGGTAGCTTTAGTCTAGATTCGAAGAGACCTACGCTTTGTGTCTGTTCCAATTTTTGTATTTGTTTTTTGAAACTAGGCACTTCGTAATTAATATTCCTCATCAACATTTGCGCAGCTTCGGCTAGATACAAATTATCTTTTTCATACAATCGAACTATTTCTTGCCAATCTTTCATTCGTTGGGAACCATAACGGCCGAACATGTTTTTCGAATCAGCTTCCGTTTCTCTCAGAATTTCAATGATTCTTATGCAATGGAAGTAGTTGATATCTGAAAATTTACATGAATTGATTTCGATTATGTTTCTTATAAATACAATAATTCTTAGAATTCTCAACTTCTAGAAAAATACTTACAAGTTCCTGAAAGTAATTTGGCTATTTCGTCGTGAACTGGCATATCTTGAATGGCGTTGTTGATTTTCTCTCTGATCGTCAAAACTTTGGTTTGAAAATCCTTCGTGCAGTGTCTTCGGTTAATCAACCATTCCAATAATTTTCCCGAGTTTATATCGATCGGGATATCCTGTTCCTGAGCGAATAATTCGAAAAAAATATTTTATAACACGAGAAATTACTTATATATCGTTCGTTCTTCATTTCCTCCGTGCGCGAAGGATAAAACATGTATTATAACATTTTTTAGCTGCCGTTGTTTTACAAAGATTTTCGCAAGGTTCGTTACAGTCGATTCTTACAATGTTTTTACAATATTCTTTCTGCGCTTTCTGTATCTTCGCTGCAAATCTTTAGGAACCGCTTAGCGACTTATTGTGATTTTCAATTTTTACTAAATTTCAATTTGATTTAGTTTTTCTCCAATTTGTACTTATATTTCTGTTTGTATTTCCTCTACTTACATATTGTAAATAATTTCTTCCCAAAAATTGTAAAAAATACTCACATATTTAGAATTTAATATACTAACCTCCATTTTCCTTGGATTGATTTATATATTTCTTGGATTATATCAATTTTCAATCTGTTCTTCCTAAACAACAATCTGCAAAATAAATAATACTGCACAGGTATACACAGACAGCTGTTTTGTTATTGTCATTATTGTACACGTGTTCAAGGATCATGATGTTGGACGTTTTCTTCTATACACAGCAGGAACAGAGTCAACCAATCCAATCTCACTACGAAACGCAACTTTTGTGGGCGGTAAAATATAATTTTATCTGTACCCCTTCGATTCCTTTTTGTATGTTTGTTACAAATAAATTGTTACAAATAAAATGTTGGTACAAACACGAACAGTATCGAGTCAAGGGAAGATGAAACAAATCCCTCGGAATCAACATTGTAGTGAAATATTATGTACCTAAAGCTGTTATACATAAAAAATATAAAATATATAAAAAATATATATAATATATATAAAATATGTAAATTTTAGAAATAAAGGTATATTCCATATATCTAGACCTGGAAAGAAATGTTCGAACCTTCAATAGTAGCATTTGTCCTTATCACAGCAATTTTGTCGGTATTGGACGATTTTCAAATTGGTTTTGATTTTATTTTTATAAGGAGTGTAGTTAAAACTAGTAGATTGTATCAACACAGAAAATTTTAATTCATCTTAAGTGTATATGACATAATTAGTCTAGTACAGTGGCACCATACGAAAAGAGCGAATTATTTTTAACATAACTAGGCGATATTTTGAAACATAATAATTTTCAAAAAATCATACAGTGTTTTCAAAAGCGTTGTACCTATTCGGTAAATGTCTTATCAAATTTCTAATTGAGCTTCGCTCGCAGAAAGTACTATTGAAATTGTACATTTTTTGAAACACAAGTGTCCAAAATTTTCAAAACCAATGATCCATTTTCAGAACTTTTAGAAATTTTCGCTTATTTGCAATGACTGCAGTAACAAATCCAAAAAAAAATTGTACTTTACTTTGAAAAATTGGACAGTTTCGCTATAATACTATTTATATACCAGTATTAAGATTTACATAAATCGAGACAATTTTACAAAATTGCCACGATGTTACCTGAAAATACCTAGAAATGAACAAAAAAATATTTTTTCGTTATTCAAAATAATACATTTCGTTCATTTAGAAGACACCTGTAGAAGCAAAAGATACCAATTCTTTTTTTTTCTTTTAAAGGAAACATTCGACATCCATTCGAAAAACTTTTAATCGATAAACACATCACTTTTACACAAAAATGGCAAAAAAAGTTGCTTTAACACAATCACAATGTTTTTGTTAAGTTGTTATTTATTTACTCATTGTACTAAAGTCTTGGATAACCCTTTCGTTCCGTAAAAAAGTTCTTGAGAATGAATACTTGACCGACTGTTATTACGAGAATCGCGACCGTCTCCATAACGGACCACCATAATACTCTTTCGTTCAAATCTTCTGCTCTTTTTCTACCTTGAGCTTCGCGCAATCGATGATGCGTTTGATAGTCCAAGATGTTGTTCAAATTTACATGTATTTCTTGTGCCGACGATTCCATCTGGAAAAAACAAAATTGTATTATTATTTTTCAAAAGCATTAGTTTCAAAATTATTTTTATCCAACAAAATAAGTTAGGTCTCGAACTCGTAACGACCATTACTTATTTGCCTTTCAACTTTATCTTAAAATACTTTGAAATTTATATTTTGACGCATTCGTAGCCAGGCGCAATTCGGGAGAATTTCTCACAGGGTCCAAATTGGACTCGAATAAGAAAATCACTGATCGCATTCGAGTGACGGTCGCCTGTGTCCCTTCGTGGGTTCGTGTCACGACGACGAACGTGTTAATACAATTAACGACGATATCGATGCGACAAACACGGGTTTCCTTACTTGCGTCATCACGGTAACGTGTTCTCCGAGTCCGGGTAACGGAAGTTCGTCGCCGACTTGGAAGTCCATGTAAACGAGTTTGTGTGAGAAAGTTGAAAATTCATTGCTAAAACAGGCGACGTAAACGCCGGGTATGGTCGGCACGAACGAATGAGAATCGAACTGCGTCTTCACTTGACGATAGATGATCTCTTTATTGGGAGCCTCCAATGTGACGTCCACGTCGTACTGACCTCCGGTGACAACCTTGATCGAAGGAAAGAAAAATGAAGAAATATTATGAGGCAAAAATTTCATGATAAGGAATTCTTGGATTGGATTTTATCCGTTCGTTCCCTACCTGAAACTCTAGCGTCGAGGAAACATTTTTCTTAATTTCTTGGTAGAAACATTCTTTGGCGTTATCAGGTAATTCGAAAGTTAATTCTACGCTGCCCGCTTGTAAAATAGCAGATACGATTGTGACGATTAGTAAATACGTCGACCAATAATCCATTTTTCGGGTGAAAAATAATTTGAAGAGGATGAGCCTTACGACGAGCGTAAAAACATCTATGTCCTATTGCGGTATTTATTGTATACTCAGGCTAATGGAAATATTTTTTTTATTTTCCCTTTTCTAACGGGAAAATTTCATTCTTTCAATCACAGCAAACACACACACACACACCAGCGTTTTAACGTGGCCGGATATGCTTCAAGCATAAAACTTTTCGATATCAGACGCGTTCCCCTTCGAAACCTTAAGGCGGTCGCGCACGAAAAACAAACATAGTCGTAGGACATGAAACTTCCAAAAAATCGACCAATCGCAACGGGGAATTTTCGTATGGGTGAGGCATTCTTTGTTGCGATTGGTCGATTTTCCGTCGCCTTGAACAACAGTAGGTAAAAAAGGTGGCAGCAAGCGCATAAAGAGGCGGGAAATATGAATATTTATCTTTGTCATTTTATTTCCTATAACTTAATAAAAATTGATTAGGTTGACAATCATTTTTAAGATACGAAAAACCTTCAAAGATCATAATTTTATGTAGTACAAATTCATTAACTGTTTATTTTATTTATATGAACTCATCCGACAGAGAAATTGTGTTACCCGAGTTAATTGTTTTTATTATTATTCACAATAAATGCACATCGAATTTCATCCGAATCGATTCTATCCATTTTTCAAATCACTCGATTCCATCAGAGCGATCGAACAAAAATTGTTCCTCAGGAAATGTGCAATTTTCCATTGTTGTTCCAACAACAATTGAAAACAAAATTCACAATGGAACGTTGTTACAATATAATTTTTCTATAAAATTAGAGGAAATTCTTCTTCAAGTAAGTTATGAAATTAGCGAGTCACGATTTGTGTATATTAATGTGATGTTTTTTGTCGATTAAGTAACTCGAGTAACACAATTTCTTTGTCGGATGAGTCCATCGATTAAAATATCTGCGTTATATGAGAATGTAAAATTCAAATTAGATTCTGAAACATAAAATTCAATAAAAGAATGATCGCAGAGAATTACCAGGGAAAATTCCGCTGTAAGAGTGTCACGATTGTGGCTTAATTTTGATTTGCGGATTTTGATTTTCCTTATCCTCTTTTGACATAACACGAACGACCTGCGAACAAGGTATATAGTTAATCGTACAATCAAATCGGTATCGTGTAGAAATGTGTAACCAATTTGACATAAATAACAGTTAATTTTAAGATAAATAATTTCCCTAACATTCTTTTACAAGAATATCTCTTAATAATTTGTTCTTGCGAACAAGGAAACGAATAGCTTCGGGTTGATTGCCCGACACCGAATCTAAGATCTATCCGCAAAGTATGGCATAGCTGATCTATCTTTAGAAATTAGTTTTAGAGACAGTTTTTCTAATTGAAAAATAGTCGTGTCGACAACTATGACGATTTAAGAAATAATTTTACCTTCGCTGCATTCCACGATCGAATCGTGCTCTGATTTTTTTAGAATTACAAGTGTGTGTCGAGTAACACACTAGTGATCGTAAATCGTCTACAATAATAATATTAATTCTTTCCCGTATGAAACTTTTTCTTTTTGAATTTATTTCCTATCGCATGAAATTATACCATCGTAATGCGAAAAACCTACCTTTTTTGAATTTTTCAAAGAACCAGCCTTTAAAATCCCGGTCGATCCTTCCTTATCTTTGTACGATTGTTTTTTGGGCAGTAGGGAACTGGTACTCTTATGAAGGTAATTGCAATTGTTCGTTTCCGTCAACGGTTTAGTTCTAGTTGACGTTAATTCAGAAACTTTTGGTTTCGGTTTGCCAATACCAATGTCGGATATTGCTACTTTCGGCCGATTAAAACCGTTAACACTTTTTTCGGTTGCATTCATCGTTTTCCTTTGCCACATATTACGCAGGTTCGCATTACTCGGAAGTTTCGTTAAAGATTTTCTCGTCGCGGTATGTTTCGGCGTGGCTGCGAAACAAAAAGTACAATTTCACTAGCGAAGGTTCTCGGTTTTCAGCGCAGTCGATCATTTTCCCATGTCGATCTTACCTGGTTTCCTGGAAAACATTTTCTTTATTTCTGTTACAGGCTTGATATGAGAATGGTCTATTTTATCTGTAGCCACGAAAGAGGAACTTATTTGTTTGAATGGCGACAATTTTCCAGGACTCCGCTTGGACGACGTTACAGGACTACGATTCTTTATATTTTCAACAGTCTTTAAAGTTTTTTTCTGTATAAGCAGTATCGCGTTTGAAACAAACGCCGGAGTTCTTGATAAGCGTGCAACTTCATCACCAGGAGTTTCCTTTTCTGGCGTTTTTGGAGAAGTGATAGTAACGTAGATGTCTGTTTCCGATGAGTCGGTCGTATAAGTTACTATTTCTGGTGTCTTGGATGTAAAAGAAACTCTCTTTGGGGTACTTTCCGAGAGACGTAGTTTCTTCAAAGCCGAAACAAGTAGTTCGTCCACATTCGTACTACTCATCTTCGACATATCTCTCGGTACTTAACGATCCTACTAGGATCCAATTCGATGTTCGACGCGACGTTGATACTTTTTGAACGGTCTATTGGTACATGGGATGTAATCTTACTGTGAACAAGTTTAAATTTTTTTTCTTACTCTAAAAGTATAAATTTTGTTGTAAGATACGGAAGCAAAAAAATACAGTCCGAGGCAATTTAAAATATTAATTTAGAGTAGCCACAGCGATACCAAGGCCAACCAATTTGTATATCTTAAGTCGGCAATTGGGAAATGGCGACAATGGTAAATTACATTTTGTTGTTTTACATGGAACCCTAAACAAATTGCAATTTGGTACACGACATTTTATATCTCCTAATTCATCAATTGAAGTATTAGAAGAGAAACGAATTTGAAAAAAATTATACATCAGTTATCGAATTTTCTGGTATCGTGTTTTTTAAAATTATTTGTTATCCGCTAGATCAACTAACGATGGGGAAAAATAGTAAGAAAATTGTTCAACGAGAAGACATTGATTCAAATGTATTAAATACTTACTCTAGAAGGTTCGGATCTAACAGAAAGAAACCTGTTATCGGGTTCGAATTAATATTTAACATTTCAAAATTGCAATCCTATGTAATTGTTACCTCGTCTGTCTGTTTGTAACACAAAAATTGTTAAAAGTATTTGATTATATATGTATGTATATATATATATATATATATCAACTCACCTGTAGTATAGAAAATTTTACAGATCTTCCTTATACCAAAAAAATAATAACGACAATTGGTGTTATGGAAGATCCAGCAAATCTTTCTAATAATCTAAAGCTATCTCTGTTTTCAATATTTCTTCCTCTCTTTACCCTCTATTTACTTCAATTACTTATCTACATGTTTGTTTACTATCAATAAATGCCGTTAATTGGATCAAAATATTTTCAATTTGAAAGAAAAATAATGCCCAAAAATTATACAGGATGGCGATAAAAGTATTTTCCTTGAACTTAAACGGAAACTTATTAACGTTCCTTTCATTTTCAATTGAGTTTTTACATTTGTAAGAATATCTGAAATTAATAAATAATAAAATACATATTTTCTTATTTTTCTTGGTTGGTTGATGATAAATAATCCTTCATTTTTCCTAGTTTTCTTGTTCAACCGATATTTCTATTGTATTAAACAATAACACTACACAAAAATCAGTCGAACAACAAAAGCAACATAAGTAAAACAAAGAATCAATAAAATATACATTGAAAATGGAATTTTTATTCGAATTGTCGCGCCAAAATGGCGGCCGTGGTCTACGCGCGCGGTTTCCGTGACGTCACGCGAATTCTCCGCCTCAATTGCACGAGCGAAGTTTCGAAACATATATACATTTCATTATTGAATCGTCTCCCGGTTCTTTATCGTCGTCTAATAATAGACGTAGTAATTCTGTAATTAGATAGGATCGATAGGTCCGCAAAGTTCGCCTAACCTCAAAAACCTGCAACGCGTGTGTCCATCTTGAAATCGAAAATACGCGATCCGTTCGGGGAAAAAAGAAGAGAAAATGAAAAAGACAGTCGCTGGCACCACGGTAAAACGTCAAAAAGTGTAGTCGAGTTTCGTAATCTCCCATTGACATAATCTATGGCCAGTGGCCTTGATGCACAACATCTGATTTTCGTGGACTCGAGTACTTAAATGTTTAAAACTATAATTAATTATTCAGGGGAATCGATCGAGCGCTTAATGGAGCACGCAATAGTATGTGATTCGTTAACGAAGTCGTCACGTTTACGACGATATCAAAAACAAAACGTACCCAGCGTAACGTTACGTCTATATATTTCCATTGATATACATATATATATATATATATACACACACACCGAGCGGATATTTCTCCCCGACCCCCTAATTATACACCTGAAGCTCCGGGTTTTTTCTTTTTGATTAATCGTGACCTTGAAATTCGAGTATCGCGAGTTTCAAGGTGACGCAGGAAAAAAGAAAGAAAGAAAAAAACGTTTTCTTTATGTTTTAGATCGAATCGTAGAAAACGAGAGACGTCGAATATTTCGAGACTTCGGTGAAACGAAATATTAGAAAAAGGGAATACCAAAATAAGGGGGGTGAGAGGTGTCAGCGCGAAGGTGGAGTTCAACCTAAGATGCGATCTGCGGGGATTTCTACCAATGTGATTGCATTATTTGGTCTAAGCCTCGTTTACCGTTGCTGCATCAGTCAAGTCCTGGCTAGCGGAGGAGCTCTTAATTCAGGCTCGAATTTTCACTCCGGGGCTAGCAATGGCCCTCCCAGCAAAATATCCGCCTTTTCCGCCTCCCTCACCGACGGTTTGGCGCAAGCGGTCGCGCAGGACTCGGGTAAGAACATTTTTTTGCTTCTCGTCGCTTAACCTTTTGTTCTTAACACGTTTGGTTTTCTTTAACGCCGAACGATAATCCAAAGATCTTCTTACTAATCCGTACGTAAAGGGCGAGGGTCCGTAAGCCGAATTTTTGGCCCTAAGGGGGCCAACGACGTAGGCCCCCTTCATTCTGCGCAATTGCGCTCGCATTAACGAAACATGGTCGAGTGTGTAAAAAAAAAAGGGACTTTTTTTGGAAAAATAATAAAATGTCTTAAGATGGATCCGATTAAAAAAGAAATTTGAGATGTTGCAATTTTTAATCATTATTAGGGCTAAATTCCCGTCTTGTAGACCCATGTCCTTTAGGGGTATTTCCAGAACCATCGTTACAGGAATTAGAATCCATTCGATTTTCAGTTAGACGAGAATCGTTGCCTTTAATTTTGCCATAGATTTGTATCAAGTAAATATCGTATGTTATTTTCCCCTGAATCGCATGTGACTTAAGCGTTAGCAGAATCGCTATGGATTCTTTGTAAGGAAGTGTTATAAAATCTTTGCAAATAATTAATATTTATGAACCGCGCGTTCCTTTATTTACTCATAGAAGAGCTCCCGTTACTTACGCTTATATGCCAGTTGGGCAACTAATATTTTACGGTGGGAATATTTATTGAACGAGTATACATTTTCTTTCTAAAACTAAATATTAGAGCAATTCTAGCGTGTTTCCAATTATTCTAGTAAAGCTCGTTTAGAAATTTAAAAATGATTACCATCGATAAAAAAAAACTTCAAAGTTCTAACTTTTTTAACGACCGAGGAAATGAGACGTTTCTAGCGAAGAGATTTTTTGCCATAATGATGCGTCATTTTATATTAATTCGTGACTAATCCGGCCTTTAAAACTTTTATCTCAGGTTATTCTAAAGTATTAAGATTTGGGATACATGTAAGGATTGCTTAAGAGACGCTTACGTAACTAACATTTTCGCTTATCGATAGAAAAAAAGTTACAGATTTACACGTACTCGTGGAAAATTCACGTCGAAAGGCGTTGAATATGTCTAACTTCTAAGAATTTTATGCTTCGTCCTATTTGAATTTTATTTTAGTTTTATCTTTCCCAATTGTCTCTTATCGTTGCATTTGAAACGGTATATTATATCTTTTGCATGTAGCAAATAAAAAAAATATTTATGATTTCTTTTACTAGGAAATTTGTTGACCCGCTTGTACCGACTTGCTCGGAATTGCAATTTTATTTCCAAACTTTGTTACATCGGAAAAATATGTCCCTGTGCGTGTATGCACGAGCGTGTGTTGGACTAACGAGGAAGTGGAAGATCGGAATACTTTTTTAACGACATTAAAGATCGTCGCTACTCGTACCATGGTTGCGAAGCTCGATTCGATGCGAGACATTTTATAAATCGTCGATAATCTAAAAATCGAATAACGAAAGTTACAAATTTCAAAATTTAAGAGTTCTCGCATTCGAATTTTAATACAGCCGTAACCCAAACTTCACTTTTTTCGTGTTCAAGTTTCGAAAGGTCTCGATCTTCGGTGTCCAAGCGACATTTTCTTGCATAATTGGTGGTCGGTATTGTATCTAACGATAACACCGCATAAGCTTTAGCAACTTTTTGTTATGTAGAAGTTATGCATTTTTTTTGCTGGATAACGAATGTCAAAGGTTATTAATATTTATTTTTCCTTTTTCTATAATTCCAAGAGTAACGGTGCGATATAGCTTTTTTTTAATTAGATGGCTTTCCAGTGACTATATTTCTCGACATGCGATTCAAATAATGTTTATACTTTTACTGTTCGATTATAACTATAGTAAATTTAACAATATTTAAAACAGGTGTCGTAGGAGACGAAATAGAAAGCGGAGATATTTAGTTTCGGAGAAAGAAAAAGAATTAGACAAATTTTTTTCCAAAAACGAGTTTTTTTAAAGTTCATACATACTTTTACAATAAACAAAATTTGCACGCGACAAAGAATTCTAGAAAATTGTTACCTAATTGTTGCCGAGCCGTAACATAATCACGAAACATTTCCTCGCCTACTCGTGTTACAAAATGCATTTAAGGATATCCATTGGATTTTTAGGGTTTTATATTTTTATGACACAACTTTATAGCAACAATCGTGAAAAAGCTTTAAAGAAGAAGAGTAGAGGAAAGGAAAGAGTAAACGAAAGAATATAGCTGGAACGTATCCAAAACTGTTGATTCACGTCTCGTTTAGAAAATACTTAGTTGCCTTTAGCAATCTTAAATTTACCGAATGATGAATAATCAACAACTGTGTTTGATCAAGAATTTTGTCTTAACGCGAATAACTCTAGCTACGACTACGGCTAAAACAAAAATCGTTATGTTTGTTAACGCTTGATGTTACTCTCACTGATTTTTTTTTTTCGTAACTGTTAATAGTTATTCGAAGACCTACTCTCTTTGAAGAAAATTGTACATAAAATAATTTGGTAATTTTCAAGTTTCCATGTAAATAACGTCTAATAATCTAAAATAATCCAGAATTGTAAATGCGATGTGAATTAAAAAAAAAAATTCTAAGCTGCTGTTGTAACTAAACATTTCATCGATTATATATCATCTTTACTTCTTCTGCGTTTCTCACTTTCGGCGACACAAAGACAGAATTTTGCATACACACACATACAATGAAAAGTAGGTTTTGTGAAATTATTACAGGTAACGAGGTAACTTGTAACGATGACCTAGCTTGTCTCACAATGGCTTCTAATGATCGACTAGGTTTGGAAGCGATCAAGTCTCTCCATAGTCAACTGGACGACGATGCCAATGGGAATGTGGATCTCTCCGAGTCGGACGATGTAAATATTTTCATTAAGATTCATTATACCGATTATTATCATCTGCAATTGTATTACCGCGTTATTGGACGTAATGGGATATAAATTGCAAATTTTATTTCACCGGTCCTTCGCTCGATCGAACTTCGATCGAGCGAACCCAAAGAACCAGGCGATCGTGCATTCGACCGAATAATTGTTCACCCGAATTGAATATTTCAAATCTAAAATGCAATGCATCTATCGAACAAATTGGAATGTCGGAAATGATTCTAAAGAAATTTGATTGAATTGTTAACAGTTCTTGCGAGAGGAACTGCAGTACGAGGCTGGGTACGAAAGGAGACAAAGGGCTTTCCACCACAACGACGATATGCACATCAGTGTTCGAGAACTTTGGGAAGCTTGGTTGCGATCGGAGGTAATTACACGCAATTATTGGAATTTATCGACTCGCTGTCGGCTTTCGTAATGTCATTCGAGAAGTAAGAATACAATTTGTCGGTTCGTGTCATCCAATAAATTATAAAACTGATCGACAGTTGGGCTCGAACGGTTCGTTAATGGGACCACTACTTTATATACATATTTAAGTTGTTTTACAGGTACACAATTGGACTATCGAGCAGACTTCGGAATGGTTAACTAGCAACGTCGAGCTTCCACAATATGTTCCTACGTTTATACAACATCGAGTCACCGGAGCAACTTTGCCACGGTAAAATGCAAAAGTGTCACTGCTAATAAATGTTCATAAGCGATAACTTCACAATTACTCTAGCCTCGCTTTTATTTGAATCGTTACAGATTGGCTGTGAACAATATGCACTATCTTAGCAACGTTTTGGGAATCAAGGATCCCATCCACAAACAAAAGATCGCCCTAAAAGCAATGGATGTTGTTCTTTTTGGACCTCCCAAAGGTAGTCGGTTATTTTACGTTTCGACATTTTATCGATAAAAAATATAATAACGGAGTATCGTTATTGTCAAATAGATACAGGACACAGCATAAAAGATTTGGTGTTGATTACTCTCTTATTCGGAGCGCTCATTGGCTGCTGGTACGCTTATCAACAAAAGAAGAATTCCCAAAAACACCTTCACAGGATGATGAAAGATATGGAGAGTTTACACAAAGCCGAACTCGCGTTGGAAGATTTACAGGTAGGAAAATATCGAATTACGGTTTATGACAATTATAAATATGCAATTGAACAAAAAGAAATTTTCAATTCCACAGAAAGAACTCGAGAGGGCGAGACTCGAGCAAGAAAGTGCAGCTACCGAGAAACAAAATTTAGAAAAGCGATTGCAGGACGAAAGTCTGGGACTTCATACGTCGTACTCCGATCTCGAAGTTTCACAATTGAAAGCCGAGATCGAGGTAAGCTTTTTCCAAAAATTCATTATTATTATTCATTTATTATTCTATATTATTCTAATAATTATTATTTTAATAATATTAAAAAGTTTGAAAAATGAATTTGTGAAAATCGAGACGACATTTCTTTTTCGATGACGAAAAAACTGTATTTTTTAGATGTTAAAAATGGAATTGCAACGAGCAGAGGGTGAACTCGAAGATCGTTGCTGGTCTCCGCCGGTTGGACTCCAGCATTGGCTGCAATTGACGCATGAAATTGAAAATAAAGCGTACATGAAGAAGAAAATTTCGGCTGAGAAACAATTGCAACAGGCCCGGGAAGCTGTAAGTTTTCCATTTTTTCGAATAGGAAGCCTTTTTTTTCTTTTTTTTTGCAGACGGTATATATACATTTTATTTTTCGAAATGTTCCAGTGTGAAAAATTACGAAAGAAACGATCGAGTTTAGTGGGAGCGTTTGTATCGACCCATGGAAAATCCATCGACGAAGTTGATAAAAGTATCGTGGAAGCAAGAACGGCATTGAACGAAGTTACGGCCGAATTACAGGAACGAGTCCATCGTTGGAAGCAAATTGAACTTCTCTGCGGTTTCAATATCATCAACAATAATGGATTGAACTATTTAGAAACGATACTTTATAGAGGAGCACCTAATGGACGGAGTCTTGGTCTTAGAGGTATTTTATTTTCCTTTTTCGATCCCCATAGAAATTGATGGGCATTGGTTTTTTTTATTACTTCCAAGGCTGTTGCCGATATTTTGTTCAAAATCGGTGTGAAATTGAACGATTCTAAAAATCGAGCCTATATAGAAGATACATACAAAGAAAAATACTGAAAAATGGGGGGAAAAAAATTCGATAATTATTTTCTGAAAATAATTCTCCATTTTAAATGGACACCAATTATTCGAAATTCGACATAAAGAAATCTGATTTATATTAAAAAACCCATTTGTGTACGATTAAATAAAAATCCAAGAAGAAATATATATTTTTTTTTGGAGTATTGATGGACAATGTTTTCATTTTTAGGTCGACTGAGTAGCCAAGACGATTTAGATGACGATGTAAGCTCAGTATATTCGCCAACTTCCTCTGGTGCTGCAGGTAAGATGGAAACGGAGAGCACTTCTATGAATGACTGAACGATTTTCAACCCTCTGCACACAACCTCTTCGACATAAACCACCAATTTTGGTTTCACAATGTCCTCTCCAATGTGATTTTGTCACTTTGTAATTTCACATGTACTAAATTTCGTTTGTCGTAGCCATATTAATTAATAACCGTAGAAATGGCGTTTATCTGACAAAATAGTTCATTTGTTTTCTTCTTCGCAAAAACTGAGATTGAAGATGTCGACTCGATACCCCAAACTTGTATTTCTTCGCACTCGACTTTACTCGAGTCGTGTCGCATATCCGAGTGAAATATGAAAGAATTACCACCCTGTAATGCAAATATTTGAATACGATTTTTTCTAATATCGAATTTCCAGTATATTATAAATTTTCAATTGTTTCGTTATTTTTATGTGGCGTTACAATTTGTTTTTTTGGAAATTGCTAAAGTTAAGGAATCGAGATCATAAAATCTTAATCCTTGGGATAAACATTTATTTTTGTATTTTTTTATTAAATTTATTTTTTCTTTTATCGATTAATTTTTTTCTATTACATTTATTTTGATTTAAAAAAAATATGTATTCTCTTTCCAAGTGAATTACGTCACCGATATTCCCCAAAATCAATCTGTCGGGATAAGTTTCCAATCAACAACTATCTTTAATCTCAGTTTGCGGAATAGTCGTGATTGAATCAGTAGTTGAAATTGAGAATTGTGATACTGATGAAATAACCTTTGTTTTTGGAGTTTATTGGAGAGGATGAAAAAATAATATTCTAAAAAAAAAACATTTGTAAATTGCTGGTGGTGGTCGTTTGCTTCTGGCAGGTTTACATTTCTGTTTTGCAAAATGTACAGAGCGGGTACAGCTATTTTCAAATTCTATTCATTTTCAAGAGCGCCTTACGCGGGCCTTCGAGTCAGGGAACGTCTAAAAGGACGTCTTTTACGAATTTTTCAAAGATTTACTGGAATTTCGTTTGACGAAAAGCGAATACACTCGGCTTCTAAACCTTTTGTCTTGGACATTGGCAACGCCCATATCCGGTAGCTGATATTTTTTCCCGCGCAAAATTTGATTGCGTTGTACAACGAAAGGCGAGTCCTCACTGCGCGCGAGCTTGAGGCGAATACTCAATAACAGCGACTCGGGCGTTTGGTTTGGAAACCGAGTGTACCGCATCTTTTTTCGAAATCGAATACCCTTTGCGGAAATGACAGGAGTGATTTCTAGGATTGAAAAATACCCCACGGAATTTGTGTGATATGACAAAAGCTTAAACTTTTCGTAACCTGTTTTTAAGAGCAATTAAAATATAGCTTTTTAGATGAATTTATTATACTAATAACGACAAGGGTTACCTGAAATCGAGGCATTTTTTTTTTATCAATTCCGAATTGTGTATCCTCGCTGGAAATGTTATACACTCGACTTCTAAACCTTTTGCCATCGAACCCCTTGATATTTCTTTCTTTCGAATCTTTTGCGATTGGCAGCATTGGCTATTTCTGGCTGATATTTCCCGCGCGAAATACGAAAAAATAATGAAAATCATAAAGGCGAGTTTCCAGCGCACGCGGGCTTGAGGCGAATACTCATTGCCCCCGAAGGGAACGATGGCCCCGACTTGGCAAAAGGTTTAGAAAAAAAAGAGCGTAGTTATTCAATTTTATTTGTTGTTTATTTATTTTTTTGATTTCCTATATTCCGATGAAAAAATGAACCTGAAAATAATCGTGGAGAATCCAGAATTTTCAGAATTACAGAAATTTCATTGGAAGGTAGAGGAAAAAGAAAACTAAAGCCATTTCAAAGGGACAAAGCTTTGATGGTTGATAAGAGGCTCAAAATGGCGTTGCTTTGAGATTTCGAAAATACCTCGATTTCGAATTGTAATGCAATACTTTTATACATATACAAAAAAGTTGATGGACTGTTAGAAAAACGTGGCCTTATTATTAAAACGTACCATTCCTTTTTCCGAAAGTATTTTAAATGTAACATAAAGTAATCAAACTTAAGGAAAGAACAAAAGAAAAACACAAATAAAAGAAACTATGAAAGACACTTTAGTACTATCGAAAAATCTTTCGAAAGTCGATCTTAAGGTACTTTAGGGGGGAAAAAAACGAAGAAGTACAAAACTTCAACGGTAGAACTTAAGAACTTTTTTCCGTTCGTGTACAAAAGGGAAGATAGTACATTTATATTAAGAGGTGCCAAATTTTACACACTCTCTCCAATTGCAAATCTTGATATTTTGTAACGAATCTCAATGAAAAGTAGTAGTGGTAGCTCTTAAGACAAATTTACATGCAATTATGACAAAAAGAATAAAGAAATTGTTAGTTGTTTTTGACTTTGTTACTTTGAGGTTATGGCGGCCTGTCCGTTACAGGTGGAATTTATGTAAAAAAAAAAAGAAGAAAAAGTCAAGTTTTATCGCTCCGGGCTGTTTTATTATGTTTTCTCGACTTTAAAGACCAAACTTATTTTTCGATTCGTCAAAGTCGTCGGAGAGACGACTTCATTTGGAAAAATATATATATATATATAAAATATATATAAAATGTTTTAAAAAAGAAAAGAAGAGAGCAATTACTGTATATAAATCGCAATTAAGGTATCGACAAAATTAATGGAAGAACAAGTTTGACCGTATTTATCGAATACCTATGCGCAATATCTGATATATTGTTATTGTTGTTATGATTTTTCTGTATTGTCTTCCAGCTCGACGAGCTCTAGAATAAAGCCGAGAAACATTTTCGTAGAAAATCGAAAGAACAATAATTTCAATTCGATACATCACTTTCCTCGTTCTTCGCATAATTTATTTTACCGCCGCATGCTACTAGATTAGAAAATTTGTGCCTTAATCATCTCCAATATCGAGCTTTTCGTATATTGATTCCACATTAAAGCTAACACAAAACCTTCTCGTTGAAAAAAAAAATAGTGGTAATTTAAGAAATTGGTCGAAATTATCTCTACACCTTCGCTAGTGTCGTTCAAGCGACGACAGGTCACTGAATTTCAATTTTTATCGAATAAGGTAAAGAAGGGAAGTCGAAGCATTTGTTATAATAATAATAATAGTTTTCCCTTATTCGGGAGTTTGTCTTACATTTGGGATGTAACGAAAATTGGTGATTCGTAAGACGACGTATTCTTGATTGGGTCTTGGATTTTTATAGAAAGACCGATAAACCGGAAAATGAATCTAAAATCAATCGAACTTTGAATTGCGAGACTTAGTGGATGGAATCCTAGTAATTTTGGAAATTATCTTCTTCGCTTTGAAAAATTCCTCAGTTTAGACCGAGTATCCGATCCAAAATTCTAAAATCCCCGGGCTACGGTCGAGTCGGTCCATCTTTCTCTTCTTCTGGGCACGGCGCGATACAAATATTTTGAAAAAGAATAAAGAATGAGGAACAAAGTCTTCCAAAATGACTCGATATACCAGGACCAAAAAGAAAAAGTAAAAGAATTGTTGAAATTTGCAGGTTTTGTGGAAGGTCTAACGTGGAAAGAATCATCGGCACCTCCCGACTCATCCGGCAGCGAAACTGGTAAGGAGACACCACCCGAGACTGTACATTTCACGGTCGGAGAAGGAAACGAAGAACCCACGATAAAGCCGGTGGTGACGAGGGAAAAAGGTAGCATGGTACGATCGTTCAGTCAAGACACGAATATGGTTTTCAGCGAAGACAAGTCTACCTCATCATTCCTATCGAAAACATCATTCTCGGAGAATGCACTCGATGCATCCGAAAGAATCGGTTATCGTAACTATACCATTAAGAAACCGTTAAGAGATTTGCCAACTGTCATGTCGGTCGACGACGAGACGTTGTCGACGGATTCCAATTCGACTGCGGACAACGATGAATTGAAGAAAAGACGTAGGAAATTACATTTCCCGGCATTCAGGAAGAACAAACCGAAGCAATCGTGATGACGGCTAGTCAGATTGACTTTTCCCCATAAAAGAGAGAGAAAGGGAGAGAGAGAAAGAAAAAGAGAGAAAGAATGGTCTTTTGATTTTTTTTCCTCTTGGAAAGAGAATATTTTGCTTGCTTGAATCATCTTACTTCTCCTTGGGTGATAAGAGTTAGAGAAGTAGAGAAATTTATTCTTCCTGGAATTTACAAAATTTTTTCCTCGGACGTTTTTGTGTTTCTGGAATGAACGGTTTCCGTCGGTTCTCCAATTTCTTTGAAATTTAACGAAAATATGAATTTTCTTTGGATTCGCACGAAATTACAGAGAAAATTGAAATTTCGAGGCAAAAGCACTTATTAAGAATTTTCAAGTAGGACCTTTAGCTGTTAATCTAGGTTGACGATAACGATAACGATGATAGTGATGATATGTGATTTTTATGACGCCCCCGTGTGTCGGTTGTTGCCAAAACATGGATATTTTTTGTTTTCAAAAAGTATCAGGGTCATGGATTTTATTCTCTTTTCGTTCTTTTTTGAAAAACATAAATATATGCTTTTCCTGTTCTTCGTCCTTAGAAAATAAGCCTAAGAGAAAACGAAGAAACTAGTTGACATTCGCTTCCTTAAGCTTAAGCATAGTTCACTTGAAGTTTTTGAAAACAAAATTTATCCACGAAAATGTTGATGGTTTCGTGTTTCTCTTTTTCAGGGAGAAATTGTTATAAGAAATGTTTCTTATCAGGGCCAGAATGTAGATAACTAACTAACAAACGACGAAAAGTCAAAGGGAGACATTTTTTAAAGTCGATATTTTTCTCAGACGACCAACTTTTTCAAAGATTACTATTGAATTTTAACTAATTGCAATAATAAGATTCCTTAATTCTTCGTAATTGTCTTAATTTATTATATTTGCAGTAGGCCATCGAATAATTTTTCTGTACTTATTGGATCGGATAAATTGTTTATACGTAGAATTGGCTGCGAAGGTCTTTCTTTCATTTTTTCTTTCGAGGAATGAATGTCTGTCGATCCGATATCAAGTCGAATGTGAAATTAACATTTGTCGATGCCCATCGATGTTCGAAACACAAATTTCGAATCGATCTCGAGATATCGTGCATAAGAAAGGTCTTCGCAGCTGCTAAAATTCTACATAGAAAATTCTAATCGAAAGCGAATGGAAAGAATGTTGATAAAAATGCTGATCTCTCGGTCTTCGAAGGAGAGAGTACGAATACCTTCGCGAAATAAAGTCTTCCTTGAATTTTATCCATTTTATTGTCGACAATATCAGAAAGAGATTTATAGTTTCTGTCTAATTGTTTTTAAGGTATTGGTAACGCATCATGACTTGTAAATAGGTGGTAGAAACTTTTTTCGAGGCAAAATATAATACGTAGTGAGAATAAACTATGAAAATAAATTGCCGATTAAAGCGAAACTCGTTTCTAAAATGACTCTACTTTTACAATATTTTAGTGATATTAAGAAAAATCTCAATTTTAACGAACCAAAATCAAAAGATATTAAAAACGATGGTATACTAATTAATAAATAAAAAAAAAAGGACAAGGAAAACATTTCTTCCAGTAGAATCGCCTGAACTTTTGGATTTATGCTTTTAGTTTTTAAGGGAGCCATTTATGCGTACGGAGTTATTTGTTATGCAAACTCAAATTTGTATTACCATGCGAAATGAGGGAAACAATAACGAAAGCGAGAAAAAAGAAAAATCTTAGAACGAAGTTATCAAATATTATTGTTATTAAAAAAAAGAAACGTGAATCTCAGTACTGCGAAAATAGAAATCGAAGAAAACTGGGTTTGCCCGGTGAAAGTTTCCAAAAGGAATAACGACATTTGCAGCTCAATTTTTATGTACTTTTGTACAAGAATTTTTGTAATCCGTTATCGATAGAAACTTTTAGCGGACATTCTGACTTAAAAAAAAAATTTTAACTTTAAGAAACGTGGAACTTAATATTTTTAATACCAATTTTTCTAAGAGAGGTGTCGAGGGAAAAGGAAATCACTTATTTTTGTTTTTTCGGATACTCGAGCGATTTTTTTTGTAACTTTTGTTGTTTTCTACACACGCGATCTTTGAAGTCTTTTTTTTTGTGTAAAATATCAGGGAAATATAAGCAAAGAAGTATTTGAAAAAAAATTCACACTTTTACCTTCAGCAATAATCGACTCTCGAGAATTTTGTCGTGGTATTCGAGAAAATCCTGCTTTGAGCTTTGTTAACTTGAGTATATATTTTATTTTAAGGATCTGTGAAAAATGTGGGTTCCTAAAAAAAAAAAGAAATGACAATTTTCAGCGTTCGAGTTTGGAAGAAAAGAAAAAAAAAATTGTATGAAACTGTTCCATGTGTTGTTAAACCCCAGGGACATTGTTACAGTATTATTTTTTTATCAAAGTTTGAAGCAGTTGATTCGGCAAATCCATGAAGTACTTATTACAAGTTGTTATTCTCTTAACGAATGAAACAATGCGCCAATAATTTTTTCTAAGTAGCACATAATGTCTTCTTTTTTTTTTGTAGAATACATGTACGTTATTTTACTCTTTGTCGGCGAAATCAACATGCACAATACGAAAAGAAAAAAAAAAGAAAGAAATGCGAAAAATATGAATAGATTTAAAACCAAATTCCGTTTTGAACCCTCCTGAATAGAGGAATTATTATTATTTTTTTTATGGTATTTAATTGAAGGACAGTTTATGAAGTTTGAATTCTATCTCAATTTCTCTTGTTCACATTCTTATTTGTTCTTTTGATTTTTCAGATTTTCGTTGTAGCGAAAATAGCGTTAGATGATAAGTTGAAAAAAAAATCAGGGTTGAGAAACTCGAGGGTGTACGTATCGACAATTCCGAGACAAATTTGATTTTCAAATTTCACGTTCTCTTCGAATAATCAGGAAATTTGTCATTTTAAATTAATTATCTGTTAATAACATTTTTTATTCTAACAATATTATATAAAATCGAAGAAAAGAAAAAAACAATTTGTTTTAGAAAAAATCAAATATTGCATCAAAAGGATTATGCGTAATTTGGAAATGGATAACATCTTTCATGAGAGAACTTTTGGAAATCAAATTTCTTCTTATTCGTTTATATTAATTTGTTGCAAAATATTTTATTGAGAAATGTTTGAAAAGTATTGGAAGGCCGAATTTATAGGGAATTTTTCTCACGTAATTGTAATTTCTGCAACGTATAGAAATTTCAATGGACACCAAAAGTAGGAAAAGTTTCCTAAAATCTACAATTTTCAAGAGAAAGTCAATTGTTTTTACCAGGCCTCTTCAATCTTTTTTAAAACTTTTCAATATTTTGACCCTGATATCGCAATCGAAGGGTTTCTCTTTGGGTACGATTTCTTTAGTTTTTATTTTCAATAATTTGACTAATTGGCCTTGCTTCTTACTTGATGTGAAATTTTTTATTTCCAAGTTTCACTTGCACGATATACAAAAATTGTAATAGAAAAACAAATGAAAATGACACAACAGTTTATGAACAAATAATGGATTCTATTTTGTTATTTGCTAACTCTTCTTTTGTACATATTACTACAAAGTGGAAAGCGAGGAAATGAGAATTACATTACTTGGACGTTATTAGATATTACCATTTCATAATTCAGTAAAGTCCAGAAAAATAGATACAATTGTAGTATTAAAAAAATGAGTATAATATTAAAATTCTAAAGTTCACGAATTTCATGAAAAATTCCAAATTTTAATCCACGAAAATGTAAAAGAAAAAATATTGGCGGATACTTTTGGGAAATGTATCGAAGATTTCCAGTTAAAAAATTAGAAAAAAAATTACTTGAATTTTCAATTATTGCCACAATTTTTTTTCTCTTCATTTCACTTTTTAGAAGAAACAAAAAATTTTTCACATATTTCTGTAGTAATTAAGTATCGATCTGAATTCTCGAACATAAATATCGGTTTAACGAAAACTTTCGTATGGGAAAAAATTCATAAAAAATCTCTAGTTTGTAAAAAGAAATTCTATATTTCCATATTTTCTTCGGGCTCGTGTTACAGAATCCCTTCGATTAATTTAATTTTCTAGATTATTCATAAATTGCTTCCCCCACATTACATTTGAAAAATCTCGCAAGGAAAGGGATTAGAAGGAAATTAATCGAGCGGAAGGTAAACTTTCATAAAGTTCGACTTTGATCATTAATTCACATTTCGTATGAAAACTAAAGACTGTCAATTTTCTTTAGTAAATTTATTATGTCTCGACCGATGTCTTGTATGTCACATTGAACCATTATACAAAAACATTTTCTGGAAATTTTCTTCGTTCTTCATTCGAGCGATCACTTATTCGACATTCGACACAAATTATTTCTCCTCTCGCAAATGTCTTGCACTTTTTGAAAACGCTTCGCTCCGCTCAGTTCGAGCATTTCTTCGATGTTTCTTCGTTCTTTTCCACTAATTTTGAGATCGATTTATTTTCTTTCGCGATCGAGCTCGATGTTCTTTCGAAACTCGAGCTTCCGCGAAAACATCCACTCGATTTATTCTTAGTACGATTTTATTAAAAAAAATGCAAGAAAGAACACTAAACTTTTCTGACGATCTATGAAGTTTTAACAATAACACCTTGGATTTTTCGACGAGTCATTTCCCGAAGATTACATGAATTCCAAAAAAAACATAAATAAAAAATCACATTCTTGGAAATAATGCTAAGATTGTATCTATAATTCTACAAATCTTCAAGTATCGTATTGTATTTAGTTAAGAGTATTTAAGTTATATTGTTATTATTATAATATTGTATTTAAATTATTTATATAATTTAGCGACAATGTAAATGAATGAAGTTGCCTTTTTAGAGAAAAATAAGATGATACGAAAACCGAAAGGCGTTTGTTCCTCGTAAACCAATAAATTCCTATCCTTTCTTCAACAACTATTTTTTCAACAATAAATGCAAAATTTGAAGAAAAAAAAACCATAGTCTTTTGTTCGATATTTACAATTTGTTTATTAACTCAATTACTATCTTCTTTCACGGTGCTTTCGATTTCCTTATTTCTTCGACTTCTTTGAAACTCAATCGAAGTATCCATTATTTAATCTAATCGGTTAAACTTAACATTAACTTAATTATAATTAAGTATGCTTTTCGTTATCGAGTATATGGACTAGATTCTTTAAAGTTATCATTGCTTACTTCAGTCCTTATTGTCGATCAATTTTTAGAATTACAAAAATCTTTGCATTCTTTTAATATACTTCGGACAATGGATGGCATTAATTTTTGTGTTTTTTCATTATTTTTATAAAATGGATTACAAATTTTCTTTCAATCATATCTCTCTTCGAAATTGTTCCTTCACTTTTCTCACATTTCTTAGCGATAACTTTTACATTTTTGCATTCTCATATTTTTCAAATCTCTTCTCTTTTTCTTCACATTGTTCACTCCAAAAACTGTTTTTTATTATTACTGTATGTATTTGCCCCATGAGGTTCCAGGGTACATTTGATACACTATAAACGGTAAATTTTGGAAAAGTTCCCATTTCTTATTTTTTCAATTTGGACATATTCCAAACAACGACAAAAAAATCCAAACTTCAAGAAATTGTGCCATTTCTGGATTGGATGGGACCAATGGCGGTTCTCTTTCAAAAACTTCACTCCAAAAGTATACTCCAATATTTTCGAAATTTGATTCTTTGCTATTTTCTTCAAATCTACATTTTGGGACGAAGAAGAAACCAGTTCAGTCTCATTTTGTATTAGCTCAGCTGGGAGTAAACAAAAAAGAAGTGGAGGGAGACCGGTAGCAATGTGTTCATAAACAAAAGCATATCGTATCCCATTTTTAAAGATCCTGATTCTTCTTTTATTTGAACATCCGGTAGAATCAATAAGGAAAACCCAATGATTGTGTCAGTTCAGTCGTTTGGGAAGTGAAAAAAAAAAAAACACATTTTGATAAGTTTCAGGTGAATGTGATTAGAATTTTCATCAGTTTTTCAAAATGCCATGGAATTTATCACGGAGCAATTAATACTGTAAGTGTTATTTATTAATATTATTATTATTATTATTATTTTTCTTATATAATTCATTGTCCTTGGCTCGATGTAGATTTTTCTTTTCTGGGCAGGACCGAGCAATTTTTCAATTTTCTTCGGGCCAGAACTAACAAGGAATTTTTACAAACTTTTTATAAGCCTAATGCAAAATGTTGCAATTGTTATAATAGCTAAAACTTAGTGGCAGTGAAAAATCTGTATCTTCCTTATAACGATAACTACCTTCTTTGCATGTAAAAACTCTGAAAAATGTAATAACATATATATACGTTAGTCTCAGTCGAAGTCACTTCGAGAACACAAAATTGGAGAAATTTATCGGATTTAAAGGTATCGGCATTTTTGTCGAAACTTATTTTCTACCTTATTTCTACAAATTCCGTATAAGAAAAATTGCGACACTCGAGGAGATGTTTCTGCACAATTCACGGGTCGCTCGAGTTATGTCGTTTAGAAGAGAACTCCACAGAAGTAGAATTACCTATTACAATAGATTTTCGATGTTCGTAATAACGCATGTATATAATAACAATCTATTTTTATTACTCCTACACTTGAAAAATCTCGACGTAACCCTACGTAAAAAACGAAAGGGAAGAAAACCAAAAGAGAGATTCATTAAAAAAATGTAAATTTATTAAATACAAATATGTTTCTTTGCGCTAGAGACTTTGCGTAGAAATGTACAACTGTTTCAAGGAAATAATTATTTATGTACAATATGTACAGGAAGGATTTCAAAATTGCTAACGGTAGCTAACAATTTTCTTTAGTCCAGAAAAAGATCATTATTCTTCTGAAGGATTCGGTTTAGGAATTGCGATTCTATTCTTTGGAAAATATTTATTATGAAGTTCGGAAATATTTTTTAAAACTGAAATTTTGATGAAAAATCTCATAAAAGAACAATTTTAATTACAGACGAACCGTCGACTGGGTATTGACCGATTACGAACACCAATATTAATATTTTTAAATGTTTTCGTGTCATTTGAAAAATCTTTTAAAATCTCAGCTTATCCTTTCGTCGAGGAAACGAGCATAATTGAAAATAATTTATTAAAACTAAATCAATAGATTTTCTTTAAAGTGGAAAACTCTAATTTTTCTTTTTTCGTTCGAGAAGCGACGAAAGTTCGAACGGTACGGAATTACCATAAAATCCTTATTATAGATGTCGATGTAAATCTCACGTACCTTTCGTGGGAACTTACATCCTCTAGTTAAAATAAACTATATTATTTTACTGAACAATTTCGTTTTTCATCTTTTTGGAATGCTCCTTCATACAAACGCGCTACCTTAAAAAGAGCTATCTGTCAGTCTTATGATTCAGAGAAATACGACTACGATATAAATTATAAACGATCCTTTCTTACTGTACAACGAAACTAATAATAGTTTTCTGCGATATTAGTATTTTTTCTTCAGCATACGAAAATGGATTAGTTCTTTACTTATCGCTAACAATCTACTTTTACTTAAACGTCGAATATTGCACCCATGTCACATTTGTTCATTCCTAATTCATAAAACGAATTGTTCGATCGTTTTTTAGTCGAACTTTGTCGGTACGTAATTCGCTTTTCCTCGGAGTAGCCAATATTGACCTTACGATTTATACCATTGCAATTTTCTATAATTTAAGTACACATCGACTCAACTTTTATTTTCAATTTCCAGATATTTGGGTGTTTCGATCGAATGGGACTCGCCTCGACTCATTTTTGGATCGCGAAGTCATTCGAATATTTTTTCGGTGCTCGATGTCGCAGCACCTGTCTGTAAAAATGTTATCGAATTCAAAATTTCGAAACTTAGGCCTAAACTCACCCTAACGTACCGTTTTTGCTGTTGCCTAGAATGTCTATAAAATGTCTAACTATGGCAGCATGAATTTTCACATGATCGACAAAGATAAACCTTGCGATGTCGTATCTCAAAGCGATCGCCGATATGCTTAGCACGAACTTCGCATTAGCAACACCTTTCTAAAAACCGGTAGAATGATCTCTTCGTCAAACCGGTAAAATAACTTATCGGTAACGTTTATATTATTCTGCCGATGTTATACTTGAAGAAAAAAAACAGTGACAAATAGAGACCGGGAGCATAAAACGGCTGCATCGACGGTGCTAGGAATCTATCAGGTTGCGAGAGGCATCGGATTACTCATTTTCAGATTTTTTAGCTTCGGCGTACTTGGAAATATCACCAGGTGCTGAAATTGATCGATCGATCGAGTCTTGTCTGGAAAATTATTCGGACCGACACCGATTTGTAAAAAAGTCTACGATTCGTTAGAAAAGTTATTCGAGTTCGCTGCTTGAGTTGTCCATAAAACATACAATATCGATACTTCGGGGTACCACGAGTCGATGGAGAAGCAAAAAAAAGTTTCGATTCGAAGGAGTCGGTCCTTCGTGTGGAAAACCGGTACTCGATCTCGCCGGTCAATTTTTCCTGGTTTTCCTCGTTATTTCGAAATAACCGAAATCGAAAGACCCATAAATGGCGCTATCGCGTCCCACGTGGGGCGAACGGGGAGTCGTACAAATTTGGCGCAACAAATCGGCAGGCGAATGTCACGTGTGCCAAAAAAACTAGTATTTACTAAAAAATAACATTTCGACGTAACTTTTACGCTTCTTTAGTGCTCAAACTGCCATCGTCGTCCTGTTGCTCGCTCATTTCAGCTGCGGAAGGTATCGTGGCCAACAACCTAACGGCCAATCTACCGGGCGATCCGGGCGGATCGGGCTCCTGAATGGCCAGCTGCCTCGTCAACCGCGGTTTAGGCCTCGCCGGCCTGGCGGTGGGCGCTCTGGAGTTGACCTCCAGGGAGGCGCTGGACCTGGATATCCTCCAGGTGCTCGTACTGGCCGTGGTGGCGGACCCGGAGGAGTCGTTTCTCGAGGAGCTCAGGTTCGAGTCCTGCGACGGTTTCCTCGTGATCAGCCAAGACGAGGCTCTGCGTTTGGGGTCCAACAACCTCAGGGGGATCCCGCAATGGTGCGTTTGCCTCCAGGAGTCGGACCTCGAGGACGAGAAGTTCTCGCTGGACGACACGGAGGAGGCCCGTTTGTGCTGCTTCTGCTGTATCTCGGCGATTTGGTAGGCGTACTGATCGCTCCTGGTGTGATGCGGCCTCTGGTTCCTGCTGCAGGGCCAAAATATGCGCGAGCCCCACCAGCGGTTGTTGCACTCGTTGCTCTCCAGGAGCCGGGAATTGCAAGCGCAGGGCGTCTGGTTCTCCCTGGAGGACCTGTCGACGAGGCTGTTGGTGTTGGCCGGCGTCTGCCGGTTGCTGAAGTTCGAGCTGTGCCGGCACCTGCCGATCCCACGGGTGACCCGCGACTCCTCGATGGCCTTGCAGATCAGCACGCAATCCTTCTTGAACTGCTTCGTCAGGATGGCGTACAGGAACGGATTGCAGCAGGAATTCAGAGGCAGGACGAACACCGCGAAGACCTTGGCCTGCTCCAGCGAGACCAGTTGCAGGCCGAAGGTCGCGGTCAACGAGAAGAACGCTATGGGCGACCAGCAGAGGAAATCGGTGAAGACCAGCAACGCCATGCGTTTGGCTATTCGCGAGTCGTTGGAGTTCCAGGCTTGCGAGCCGCGTATGGCGCAGTACATCTTCAAGTAACAGCCCATGAGTATCAGGAACGCCACGCCGTTGATCAACATGAGGAAGACGACGTAGGTCAAAGCCGCCGTACCGGTGGTCTCGAATGGCAAGCATATGGCGAATTTACGGTAATCCGAGATCCCGACCAGAGGCAGCGTGGCCATGGACAAGGCGAAGCACCAGCCGATCGTCATGATATACCCGGCGTGCTTCAACGATAATCTCTTGTTCAGATGCATCGCATGCGTTATCGCGTAGTTTCGCTCCAACGTGATCACGGCCAACGTGTACACGCTCAATTCCGAGCTTAGCACGCCCAGAAATCCTGCTAATTGGCAGCCTGCCGACATTTGCCACGGGATGGCGTACATTCGAAATTCGCCCAACGTCGATGCGTCCACTACCGCCAGCAAACCTGAAAAAAGGTGAAAAAGAACAAGAAATCATTGTTTTCCGTGGAATCGCGTGAAAGAATTTTCTGTGACTTGCTAGGGTTTTGCAAAACTGCTAAATCCAGTCACGCTTTATACAATTTCATAAAGATTCGAGCTTACCCAAGTAGATCCCCATGAAAAAATCGGCAGCCGCTAAGTTGCACACTAGAAATCGTGGAACGTCCATTTTGCTTCTGGAGAATATTAAAACAAATACTACTGTCCCATTTCCCAGCATGGCAAGTAGAAAGACGATCCAGACGCCGCATCTCAATGTCCACCAGTCAAATAAGTCCTGGCATGGCAAAAATGGCCCTGTAATAACGACGAATTTTTCTTACAACGCTGTGCCTTTGGATAAGGTGGTTTTTTCAAAAATATTAGTGGACTCAAGAACAAGAAAGGGTACAAACCAGGTTGAGGTAGACATTGTACATGAGTAGGGGCCGATTGACCGGTGGAAGTGCGTCCGTCTTGGTCGTCGAAATAATCGTCAGCATAAGACGGCAGGTTTCCAGGGTACGTGAAATCTGAACCAAAGTTAGTCCAAATTTCATTTATTTCAGACCCAAATTTGTTGCTCAAGTTATCTAAAAAACGTCATCACTTGAGTGCCGCAAAGTTTTGATCGATGATGGTCGAAATTTCGATGCGAAACAGGCATGAAACGAAAGTGGAAGTTCAAAATCCAGAATCCAAAAAAATACGATACATCGATATCGTGCCATTTTGCGGCGACTACCAAAATTCTTTTGCAGCATTTAAGTGTACAATGAAGATAAGGATTGTAGGTTTGCACGAAGAGCGTGGCGTTCTACGGGGTTCTGGGATCAGCGAAGATCCAAGATCCTTTCGATTCGAGGTACTCACGTAATTGGGGCCAAACGTCGGAAGTGCTGGAGTTCCATAAACTGGCATCGAACTCGTTGTCCGTGGGGAAGAGCACTTTGTCCCGAAACGGCCCCGCCGTGACCGGCTCGTCGACTTCGATGGACAAAAACGAGCAACAGTGATAAGCGTACGACAGGATCATCGTTTGAACGCGCGGAAATCGCTCCGGCGATGGAAATTCCCTCAGAGCCGGGTTGTTGAACGTTTTCAGGTGCAGCAACCTCGAGAGTCCCGCTATCGGCAACGTCGGGAACACGTTGTTTCCTAAATTCCTGCAAATCGATTTTCGGTTTCTTCAAAGATCGGTCCGGTGAATTTTCAACGGCGAGAAACTTTTTCAATTTTTAACCGATCGTTCGATTAACGACTCCCCATTCGCGCCGCGTGGGTCGCGAGGGTAGACGCTATTGCATTTGTCATAACCAGCGCGGCCCGAACGGAAAGTTCAGCATGGCAGAAATTATGGGATTATCTATAATTTAAGGTGGTAACACCACTCTAATGGATTTTAATGGGATTTAAATGATTTTAAATTTTATGGGGGATATCCCGGATATCGGATGGAAGATTATGGGATCGAAAATGGCAAACTTTGGAGCTAAAGCCATCGGATTCGCACTTACAAGTCCTCCAAGTGGGCCATTTCTCGAAAAGCATCGGGATCGATATATTCGATGTAATTGCTTTCCAAATCCCTGAAAAGAGACACAAATGACAATTATACCGTTATGGCAAACCCAGCAGCGTATTGCGGAGCGAGACTGCATTGTTTGCGCGATTTCTACTCACAAAACTTGTAATCCGGATAATCCGAAGAATGCATCTCCGGGAATTGTTTGAAGATTGTTATTCGATAGAAGCAAGTCGTGCAGGGAACTCAAATTCTCGAACGGCTGTCCCGAAAGCGAGGAAATTTTGTTGCTCGCCAAGTCTCTGAAAATGGAAAAAAAAACGAGGAATTATACTTTATAGGAATAAGTTCGAAGAAGTCGAACTTCGATGCGTGAATTTGTCAAATATTACTTACAGGACTCGAAGATCGTGGCAATTTTTTAAATACGGAACTTTTGACAAATGATTCGATTTCAAGTCCCTAAAAAATGGAACGTAAATGAAATTCTTCGACGAAGTTTGCACAATTTACTTCAATTTCTTTGGCGGACTCGAGAAAAGTTCGAATTGCTCGAGAGTGAAAGGAAAGAAGAAACTTACAAACTTTTCAGCCGGGGGCATTGCTGGCAAAGGTCTTCGGGTATGTCTTTAAGATGTGCACGATCCAATCTCAAAACTTCCAAAGCTTTAGTGCCATTTAAATTAGGTAGTTGTCTCAGTTCCCTTACGTTGGATAAAATCCTGGAAAAATGTTGCGCGCGTGTATCGATTAGCAATTCAATTTTCATGATGTCCAAAAAGTTCGGTGCAACAAGAAAACCGTCCATTAACCCTTTCAGGGGCAGTTACCTATTTTTTACTTGTTTTTAAAAATATTTCTGACACCTTTTGCCCCATCTATAGGTACAAAAGTATCTTTTAGACTCTTGGGTACCTAATTTATGAAATTTTGGCATAAAAATTGCAATAATTAATTTATTTAAATACTTGTTATAAACAATTGACATGAAAAAAATGCTGTTTTTTCACTGAAAAAGCAGTTTCTCGGTAACGCATATGGCTACAGCTCTGAAAATTTTTTTACGTATTCTCCATATATAGGTTTATAATATATTTTTTTTCAAAATTTTTAGTTGCTCAGTTTTTTCAACAAAAAAAAATTGAAAATTGCGAAAATCTCAAAATTTTCGAATTTTTTAATTTTACTTCAGATTCGTAATCAGCGACCCCAAAAACCCCAGTAGTCATTCTTAATTTTATAACAAGTGTTAAGGAAAAATGTGCCCCTGAAAAGGTTAAAACAAATCTATAAATAATATCATTGTCGGCAGTCGTAACGATCCAGGGCTTTGCTAGGATTTTGCTGGACCTTTGGAAATTTGTCCATCGAAGGAGACGAGTAAACAAAACTACAAAGACACAAAAAAGGGGGGCAAAATGGAAATGACGCTTACGTAATTTGATTGATGTACTTACAATTTCCGGAGTCTATGAAGATTTTGAAAAGAATGATCATAAATTTCCCTAAGTGGATTGCCTCTTAAATCAAGAGAGGATAAATTCGTTATGTCTTGTAGTATATTCGTTCCCACGGTTTGTATTTTGTTATTCGATATGGATCTAAAAGACAATTGGAAACGTTAGCGAATCGTGCGGTAACTCCGTAATTACACATTAATTAGTAACTAATCGCAAGTCCTTTGTGCGGACATTGTGCCTTGTGGTATCTTCAGAGTTAATTAAAAATTGCTTCTTTATAGAAATATGGGTGTCCCATAAGTTTCTTCCGTTCCGGCTCGAGGTCATACATAGCGTGGCGCGGAAAAAACTTATGGGACACCTAATTATAATGTTGAATTAAAATTAATCCAACGAATGGCGACTTACAATTCTTCCAAACTTAGGAGTTTCGCGATAGCTTCTGGAATATCTGTTAAATCGTTGTCGTCGAGTTCTCTGGAAAAAAAAGGAGAACTTTTTCATTCCACGACATTTTCACTTTAAAGTTTGCCCAAACTTTTGTTTTTTTTTTATTGCATTTCTTACCAACAATGAATACAAGAAAAAAATGAAATTGATACTTACAAAACCCTGAGATTGGATAAATTTGTGAACGCTTTCGGATGAATAGAAGATAAATGGTTGCGACGAAATAATCTGAAATATCAAATGTTTTTGCTGATTCAAGTAACAATGTCCAGGGTTGGGACAATTTTGTAACCGATTGGGTAACGCAGTTACATATGCTACTCATTATCAGAATTATTAAATTTCTACTTAAGGAAAAATAGCAAAGTTGCAGGGGTTTGCCAGGTTTTGCCATGGTTTTGCCATTTTTGAATTTGCTTAACCCTTAAAGGCCTAGAGTATCAAATTTATCAAGTCTGTAATTCCATTTAAAAGTCCGGTATAAAAGTTGATACTCTAGGGTTCTAGGCCTTTAAGGGTTAACGGATACTCACAATATCTCAAGAAATGGAAACTGGTGGAAGGCATACATTGGAATGTCCGTTATATTGTTGTTCGACAAATCTCTGAAAAAGGAAATTAAGGACAGAGTTTGAATACATAAATCAATCAATAGATATGTACATAAATACATAAGAAGGTCATAAAATGCGGAATTTGTCATTTATTTCCTTTGAAAAATTGGCAATTACTTAGTTTCCAACCCAATAGTAAGTATATTATGAATATTACCTAAATAAAACCCAGAGTACATTCCATCAGAATGGTCTCAAGTAATTAATTTACTTCATTAGTAATAAAAAGTCGATCCAAAAAATAACACCTAAATATTTAATATATTCAATAAATAAATAAATAAATAACATAAAGTATTCGTATATCGTGGGAAACCGAATAGAATATTAATCTATAAATTGTCAGTCATTGTTCGAGCAAGAGAAAATATAACTGTGTTTGTGTTATTTCAATAACTGTGTTACAACTGTACCACAATTGTAATTATAACTTCGCGCGATACAAATTTTTGACGCGCGAAATTTGGTCGGAAAAGTTTCGCCGCTGCAACTGTGTCACTCCGACGAAGCGGGCCAGCTAAGGGTTAATTATACCCCAGCCGTAAAATAATTGCTCTTCAAAAAGTCATGTATAACGTGTAAGTTATACTTTCCTTTTTTTTTATAAACGACGAAGCAAACGGAAACCGTCGTTTCGGAAGTGCGTTATGACACCCCAATTATTCACTTTGATCGACCCAACTCCTTTTAGCCTCATAAAAGTCAACGGCCTTGCCACGCGAGGAATGCACCGGTTCCCCCTGGAACGCCAAACTTGAGCGGCGTCGGGCGCGATTAGTACTTGTATGGGTGACCGTTGGGGGGAGGGGGGGATACCGTGTGCCACTACTACTGCGTCTGTTACGAAAACACTGAAGAAAATAGAATTAAACAAAAAATATCAAGAATGCCCCCCCCCCCCCCCCCAGGCATTCGAACCAAACAAAACAAAACGGATTCGTATGCCCTCTAACGACTATGTAAAGGAGTAGCAAGAAAAGGGGTGGCTCTAAAAAAAAAGAAAAAGAAAAAGCTATGCTTCATAAACGAAAAGAAGTGTCGCCATATCCAATTAGAAAAAACATGTCGTTGGTGTAAGTGAAGTTCAACGCGTGTATGTATGTGTCGTACGTGGACGTTTTCTCGTTGGATATTTATCGAAAAAGAAACGAGCAGTGGAGTGAGACATATAAGTTCGATGGTGTTACTAAAAATACATAATATACATTTCCACGCCGGTGTACGATGTACGGTTTTATGCTGAATTTTAAGTGCTCGCACGCGCCGCCAGATGGGACTTTTGAAAACACTCTCGAGCTCAATTAACGATATTATTGCGAAGCGTTAGAAAACATTGGACGCGATTAAAGTGTGAACTCCAGCGTGATTCTGTTCCGAGATGTTATTGCTCCTTCTGAAACAACGACGGCGCGTTTAATCCGCCATCGCGCCAAGTAAGGCATACGAGTGAGTCCTTTCATCTTCTGCGCGGTTTCAGCAACGATATTGGCCCAGAAATCAAATGTTTGCCGTGACATTTGCAATTCTATAGCGGGGCTGTATAAATATACGCGAACATATACGTTTTCCTTTTGGTACGCTCCCGTTGTGCCATCGATACATTCAACGAATGACTTTTTCTCCTTTGCAACTCGGATTTATGTATTCTTTCATAAAACCACCTCCGCTCCCATATTCGGGGTAATACGAATTTCCGTTTATCCACTCAAAGCAAATAAGTATATTCGAGTAGAGAAATCTTCGAGATTTATTTCCAGTTCTTTGGTTCCCGTATCTTCCAATATTTGGACAACGTCTTCTCGGCGAATTATTATTCTAAATCCTTTGACATTTTTCCTCCGAGTCTTTTGACATTGAAGTACGCGACCAGAGACGTATCCGAAAAGTAAAGAAAAGCATGAAGGCGAGTCTCCACTGCACGCGAGCTCGAGGCGAATATTCACGGCAACCAATGACAGCGACTCGTGGGCGTGGTTTATTTCGTCAACCGTAGGTCGCAGGATTACGTGATTTTCAATGTCAACACTGCGGGCTTATTCCCATTTCTTCCGATGGGTAATAAAGCAGCCCTCCATTTTGAACAAGTTTCGCCGCTCGTGGAACTTATTACGTACAGCGCCATCTGGGAAGTTACACCGATAACAGTAAAATTTAAAAACTGTCGTTTGCGTGGCATAAGCTCATTCCTTATATACACCCTCTTTTATAGAGAACGCTCTGCCAAAAATGATTGTCGCGAACTTTCTCATACTGTCCCTTCGCGAAACTCCTCATTTGAAATGCGCCTTAAAGCTGCATATGTATGTCATGTGGGTATCGGAATTACTTCAATGTTTTTTTTTTTCGACAACACTTTATCGAAAACTATCTGGGAGCGAGAAACTCAAGCGGATTTATAACCTAAAATCGCGCAACCGTGAAAATTCGAAAATAATTCGAAATTGAATTTTCGAAAAGTGCTTGTAGGAATAGTGTTCAAATAATTCCTCTTTTTTGCCCCTTCAAACATTCCTTTTTTCTTTACCCATTGCCAGTAAATGGGAATCCGATAAGTACCGTTCCCAAAACGTTTGAATTTCCCTGGAAGAAGAGTAATCCGTGGAAAAAATGTTGTTTCTTTTCCTTTCTTTTACCCGACCTCTTTCGATCCCAGACAGAAGTTTATACGTGGCGCCGTGTATTATCGCACGCGCGTCTCGCTCTTTCCAATGATACATTTGCAAACATATCTTTTCTATTCGTACACATAGAGCCGAAAGGATACGTTCCACCGACTCAAGATGGAACTCCACAACTGCTGAATCTTGTTTGCCGCGAAGCCAAGACTAAAAAAGGATTCGCGAAATTGCTGAGATAATACGTTTCCTTGCGATCGTACGCGGAATGCGGAATGCGGTCTTGTCGGTTTTCTACACTACCCAATGCAACTTGAAGAATTAACTGGAAACGTGGGCTACCTTTTTCACGGATGACCAAACTTAAACTTTCCGTTCCGGCCGCGCCGGTTATGACAAACGCGATAACGCATACCATTGCGACCCACGCGGCGCGAATAGCAAGTCACCTGGAGGATAACAAGTTATTTTTTACCTGAGCCATGTTGTTGAGCTATTATTGAGTTGCCTTCGCGAATGGCATTGTTAAAAAATAATAATAATAATAATAAATAAAATTGACTTGAATAGTTTCAACGGTAGCTCCTAAAAATCTAGTAATACTGGAAACTCCCGTGAAAAATGACAGTCGAAGGAGTTTGCTATGAGAGATCCGCGTGTACATACAATAAATATATTGGCTCCGATTGTATATTTATGTAGCGGAGCAGGTAGTGCTTCAGCTTTTACTACGGTCGTTAATAACCTCAGCAGTCGAGTCGAAGTTAAATAAACAGGAAGGAGAAAAAAAATGATTGCTAATATGCTTTAGAGTGCAACAGACAGTATATGATTAACATTCTTTTATGATACATCAATGGCATAATAGTGATATATCGCTGAAACCATTAGCGATACGTTCCAATTATATCTAAAACCTACCTACTAATTTATGTTTTCGTTATATTCATTGAAATTCAACGGTTTTATTCAGCGAAGGCTGGTTATCGCATATATTTTATTTATTTATTGTCTTATGTTTGGTTCGAGAAGGTTTTATATTTGTTAGTAATGTATATTTGATTTTTCGCGCTTCAGGGGACGCGTCCCAAAACGTTTAATGATAAATAAGTCCAAGTTAAATTATAATACACCGTAAAAGTACCGAATTTTTTATGTTACAGAGATTGAAGCGATCGTACAAGGAGTCCTTCAGGATGATGGGTCACGGATTTTCATCAAACTTTTAGTAGTCCATTAGGACAATATAATGTGCAAATAATAAGGCGTACTACTCAAGCGTTATCGAGAAAATCGCAAGAAAAGTTTGACGCGTCGCTTATATTCCCTTGCCTTACGACCGTCAGCAAGCAGCGGTGGCAGCCTAGTGGTCAACGTTCTAGCTTCGTAACCGGTAGATCGCTGGATCGAGTCCCTTTCGTGACTCTTTTTTTTTCACACATTATTTCACGTACGTTACAATTTAAAGGAAATATAACGCGAAAATATATTTATTTGCAACATTTGTTATTACGACAAACATATTTAAAATTGTGGACGAATAAAGGACGAAACGAAAGAAGGAGGGTTCGAAAGTACGAAGACTTTGTGGAGTTGGGTTCAAAATGATTTGTCGAGAGCCTCGACAAGAAAAATCGATTGTCAGCAGCATCATGAGGAAAAAGTGACCGTTTCCCTAATTTTTGGCTCGACACGATTCATGTCCCTATAAAATGAAGAGGAAAGTTGTCAGTTTTGTGCGCTATTGATAAAGAAAACACACAAAGGCTCTTTGAGACATCTTTCGGTTCAAGTACGTACTTAAAGAAAGGGTGACGATCGGGACGCGGGGTTCCACGCAAAAAGCCTTCCTTTTGAAACATCGAGAAGCCATGGCGTAACCGAACTTAACAAAAGATATCCCAGAAGTTCGTAGTAAATAAGGGACATAAAATGATATCCAGCCATCAAAGTATACGAGTGTAAATATCAAGCCCATGCTACATATACTTGCTTCCTCACTTTCTTCTTTTGACTACTGTTTTGTTGTCAGTGTTTGCCGAGTTCTTTGACTAAAGACGTTGGTCTTCCGGACCCTTCGAAGAGAGGGTTTGAGCTGCTTCAATCCCTTCCGCCCTTTCCCTGTCGTCAAAGATAACGACGAAGGACACGAAGAAAGTTTTTTTTCCTTCGCAATTTATATAAATCCTCTCTAATACATATGCAAATTTATAGCAAGTGAGAGTAATAGCGGAACCGAACGAACTCCTTATAACGATCTTCCCCCTCGGTATCCCTCACTGCGTAGGAGTATGCGCGGAAGAAAAATTTTCGGGTCGGAAAAGATTGTTATACCGAGGTCCTGCTGGTATTGCATAGCCCGAAGCTATTTCGTCGAAATGCAATGGAATCAGCGATTGCATAATCAGCGCAAATTATAGGAGAACATATGTAAATCGGATTTTCTGTGATTTTGTACGGCAGCGAGACGTGGATCGTTACGCCGCGAGGCGTGAAAAGAGGAGCTTAGGGTTTTCCAAAATAAGGTACTTCAAAATAATTGGCCCAGCTAATGACAAAGAAAAAGAGGAACGGAGGAAGCTGCATAATGAAGAATTACAGGCTTGACGTGTAAGGACGGGCATAGTTAGGGTCATCAAGTGGAGCCCAACGCGCAAGACACGTAGCACCGAGGGATGAAACGAGAAATGTGTGTAGAATAGCGACGGGTGAATTCAATAAGAAAGGGTCATTCCCTCGACCAAGACGTAGATAGAAGGATAATGTCAAAATGGATCTGAAGGAAGAAGGATACTCTGGTAGACAATGGGGAAGCTCGTAACTCGGCATAGAAATGAATGGCGAACTTTCGTAGACGTGGCAATGAACTTCTCAGTTCCAAATGCCACAAAGTGAGCGAGTAAGTCATAGTTCGCGATTCTTTTGCTTGCAAGAAAGCTGGATAATAATCCGATTTCTACCGGATTTCTTCTCGATAAAGTTCCACCGCTTTATCGCGAGGACGTAAACTTTCGAGAAAGAAATATCTTCGCGACTTATCCCCAATCCCAGGAACGATACATGTTAATACGAAAGTATCACGAATTAATTGTAAGCGGATATTTTAAATAAAAATCGTTATAATTTTTACATTTGTTTATACTTGCGATATTCTACTTTTTTTTTCTTTCTTATTTTGTTACGCGACATTTGTATGTGTACAAATTTTTGTAAAAGGGCATTTTCGCCCGTTTATTAATAAACAAATAAATAAAAAATTAAGGACACGCGTGTTTTCAGGCAAACACCTTGACGCTCGAAACCGATGATATTCACAGCCACGAGTGGCAAGATATTTTTTTGACATACTTTATTTGAAAGGAAAAAGAAAAATTACACGTGCATTACCCGATCCTTGCAATCAATCGAGCCACTTACGCCGAATACATTAAGTGCGCATTGCGTGGGAATAAGTCGCAAAGGGACATGGGTTTCCAGCGTTTTCACTGACGTCACTGTATGACACTTCACTTCTCGTCTCGTCTCGCTTTACTTCTCAAATGTACATTTACGGCTCGGCGGATATTTTTTTTTATTACGTTTCTTTACTTCTCAAATGTTCTCTTTGTTAAAATAAATAATGCTTGACCAAACGATAATTATAGTGACGCATTTTTGTTGCAGTATTAACGTTTTCCTTCTTTTTTTTTTGTTTGCAGTAGGACCTCGTTACAACGATCTCATCGGGACCGAGCGCACCTCGTACAACGATCTTCCCCTCATCCCCCCTCTGCGTGGCGGAGAAGGAACCCCTCCCTACCACCGAAACGAAAATCTTACTGGGTTTGATCTAGCCGTATTACGATGGTTGGGCGTGAGTGGTCATTACGGGGTGTTAATGAAAAAGTTAATCGTATCCGGAGTGGTCAAGTGGGCCAGGGATATATACGTTACCCACGTGACCGGACAAAGGCAGTACCCGGACCCCGCTGTAAATAGTGCTGAGGAATTAGAGGAGGAGGGGCGGCGTACTGTCCGAAATAATGTAAATAATATTATTAATTTCTTCTTTTCCCCAACATATATAGTCAAGCGGTCTATGAGGCCCTTCTTTAATAATTAACTTATGTCCCTGGCCCTATGGTGGGTGGGGCAGCTAAAAATGTAAAAAATTCCGGGTACTTTTTTGACAGAATGTATCTTATATTACCTTATGAAATATTTTCGTGAACTGCAAAGATTTCGTTCGTCATTGATTGCAATTTATCGCCGAGAGTCAACCTCCGAGGGTGGAGTTTCTGCCACAAGTTGAAAAGCTATTTAACCGAACGCGTATAAGTAATTGGCAATTTGCATTCTTGGGCTTCGCGTAAATACGATGGAGACTTTGCTCCTTGATGAGTGACGTTACAAACTAATTTATTGGATTAACGATATTTGTGCACTCACACTCGCAAGTGTACGCGCGTAGAAAGTTTCCGCCTGTATCGTAACGTATTGGCGGAAGCTTTGGATTAAACTTCCGCCGTCTTGGGAAATACAAGAATGGGAGTTATCGAGAGGAGGAGGTCTTGGTAGTTATAAAATTCAATGAAATTCAACGAAACTTTGCATATTTGTACCTAACTATCTGTACTTTGGGAAAAAGTTGAATCCCCCCTTTGCGGATCAAAGTTTGCTTCGCGTATATTTTTATTGTCATTCAATAAAATTAGCAAATCGGAGACGCCGGCAGATATTCTCGGCAGCAAAACCCCGGCATCCGGGCAATTTTTTTTTCGAAATTTTCCGCAACAATCGTAGGATCGCTTCTTTTGAAGCGACTAAAGCCTCGAAATCTTCAATGGACCATCGCAAAGATACAAAATATTTGCGAGAACGCATTGAAACCTCCAAAATAAATTCTCGCGACGATTGTAAAAAGTATCATTACTCCAGTTATTGTGTCTTCGACGTTAGTTTTACGACATAATCCGCATCCACCTTTGCGGAAACCGGGATCCAGCGAGAACTTACGACTCGCCGCGTTTTCAAAACGGATTCCCAGCGACATAAATGTCATCGGAGCTTATTCTATCGGACTTTATCGTTGCATTTTAACGGCCACCAAAGTATGTATCGCGTCGTTTGAATACCACTTCTGCGAAGTCGAATAAAACGATGGCGAAAGAAGATATTATTTTTTTACGCGCGGTTTATTATTCTCCTCTCGACGGTAAACGAAGGAAGAGGCATAAAACGTGTAATTAATTGTCAATAATGTTATTTTTTTACGCTCGAACGTTGTTACCGTAAGCCGTCCGGCATTAAGCGCAAAAAACTGACGTGGATAGTAGGGTATCGAATTTTACGAGACGGTCACTCGCATCGAGGAGTTATTTTAATTATGGGATATATTTATTTACGCAAAAACTCCATCACTCTGGAAGTGGAAAACGCATGACTTTTGGGTTTTACATTTGGCCATTATAAATTTGCATCTTTGTACGATATGGCTTCATTTCGTGGAGCCAGGAACGAGGATATTAATCGTGAAGTCCACCTACAATAATTCTTTTTTCTTTTTTGTTTATTCGAAAACTCGTTTCTATAATTACAAAAAATGCGGTCCATTAATCTTGCCGGTAAATTAATGACTCTAGAAATTTTTCTTGCCAGGGTTCAATGAAAAGGTAATAATTAAAGTTCCATTTCTTTTTATCTCTTCGCTCGGAATTGGAATATATAGCTTCCGATTATGGTATTTTATTTCATGCTCGTTAACGACGCCAAAATTGTCTTCGATACGTTAATTGCTTATTTCCCACAACGCAGTTAATTGATATTGGGTCGTTCGGAAAGAAATTTCGCTACTTCTCGAGAAACGAACGATACCACTAATTTTTC